>JASPKZ010007179.1:1247500-1447704 GCA_030220185.1 Diploptera punctata
CTTGCCTTAACCACTCGGCTACGGCGCGGGACTCATGATGTCACTGAAAGATAAAAATGGTTATTGTAAGATATCCGTAAGTGATGAACTTATGCTGTCGATGACGTTTTTCTAGAGCTTTTTGAGATATTCGATTCTGTGTACTTTAATTGTGATATTTCGTACGGTTTAGGCAGCGTAAGTCATTTAAGCGTCCAAAGAGCTACTTTTTTCACATTAAAATTGTACCCTCCTTTGCATATAAATTAAGAACCGTCATATAACAATTATATTAGAGTGAAAAAAAGAAGAAAGATGAAATGATGAGGTTGAGTGAAAATTATTTTTTACAGCTAGATTTCAATTCTGTCTCTCTGTGCACCGGTCCCATCCTAACCGAAATTCTATGAGAAAAACATGTTCCCCCATGCAGACTCGAACCAGCGTAAGTCTTGTAGTTCTGCGCCAAGACTTCTTACGTTAACCACTGGACTACGGCGCGTGACTCTTGGTATCAGTAATAAAGTTGAAAGGTTCACCCGAGTGGGTATTATTCTCTTGATATCAATGAATGACAAAAATGATTATTGTGAGATTTGCGTAAGAGATAAACGTATGCTGTCGCGGACTTTTATGTAGAACATTTGATATATTCAACTCTGTGTATATTAATTTTGTATATTTCTTATGGTTTAGGTGCGTAAGCCATTTAATAGTCCAAAGAGCTACTTTTTTTCACGTCTTCTACTACAAAGGTCGATATTTTAGGGTGTAGGGGTTGAGTATCACAACACTCATATTGCCTATGTTCATCCCGGGAATCTCCTGAACATTTTTCAAAAAACAAATCACATTCGGATCAACGGTATGGCCGTGCATAAAGTACGAACAAACCAACAAACATACATGCAAACAAACAAACGAACATTAATTTTATGTATAAGATAGTAAATGTTCCAGTTATAGGTAAATGTGATTTTTTTTCCTCATAATCATCATTTGGGTAAATACATAATGGGCCTATAATGTATTGCAAACGTAAATTCGAAATTCAAAATACTGCAAGATTATAATTATGATCATGATCATTATCATCAGCAGCAGCATTGACGGAGTAAGCCCATGTGGCTTCTTCTGCTCTCATAGATTCGTGTTCAAAAAGTTTAATCCATATCTATTTGGTTCTGCAAACATTCTTGTCTCCTTTTGGTTTGTAATTAAGTATAATTTATGGTATGCGTTCTTTTATTTTTCATTCTTTGAACATGTTCTTTCCAGTTTTTGTAGATTATTTTATTTTATCTCAGAGTATAAAATTATTTAGCTCATTTCTAATATCTTCGCTTCTTCTTTTATCTAGACGTTTCTCAGAAATCTCATTTCAGCTGCTTCTATGATGTTCCATCTCTTTTAGTTAAATCCCAAAATTCGCTACCATTATTACTAAAAGTCTCATGGATAATAATAATAATAATAATAATAATAATAATAATAATAATAATAATGAGCCTTCGGCATGGGTTCCCTGAAGTAGTCCCCGCCCGGAAAACCGAATGGGGGACTATTTGAACTCCGGAAAATTTTACCCCAGTTGAACCCATGTCCGCATTTCTTGACGGTTGTATTTTTACGGTGAAAGATCGTCACTCTTTCGGCCAAGGTACTTTTTTCGTCTGGCTTATCACCTTCGACCAGTCCGGCATGGGTAACCCTATCGGCAGTAATGCTACCGCCGGCATAGCTCTCAGGATCATTTAAGCACCCAAGCCAATCCACTATGACAAGGTACATGGAGGGGAATAATAATAATAATAATAATAATAATAATAATAATAATAATAATAATAATAATAATATATTCAAATCAATTCGTAAGGCAGCATTACGTCTCAACAGTTAGGAACCGCCACTTTTTTCACATCCACTGCTTTTTTTCTCCTTATCATGCCTCTCACCCACAAGCAACTCGAGCTCTTTCCCTAGAGCAATGGTATTATTATGTATGAACTACGTGGTATAAACAAGTGTCCGTAAAAAGTACATAAATATAGAGGATAACGAAAATGTTGTCCGACACAGAGGAACAATGACCTGCTTCGATTGTCAATAATTTGCAAAATTACGTCAAGTCATCCCGCGTACACTCGCTTCACGTCAGTCTGCGAGTCTTGATTAAGGTTTCTACGCCTGAATGCTAGCAATGATGAACAATGTAAGTGTTTTATTTCTTATTTGTTCCTGACTATACATAATTTGAATCTACTTCCCTGCGACGCATTAACAGTGCTGCTATGTCTGCGTCGTATAATAAATTGAGAGATGTAGCTTTGTGTATGTAAACAAAATGCGCACTGGTAGAGAGGTCCAATTATCATTAATTTCCTTTCTCCTTATGCGCAAGCCATACATCATCCTAAACCTCTCGATTTATACATTATCCTCTACTTGATATGAGTAAAATTAAAAATGAATTAAGGAAATTTAAAATTAACGTTTAAATGGTACGCAAACTTAAAAAAAAGAATCATGTGACATGGATGGGGAATGTAAAAGGGGAATGGAGACTTTGTTTAAAAACCATAAGGTATACCTCCACTAAGTAAATCAAAATATTTAGATGGAACAATATTATTAGCCATGGTTTTAAAGGTGATGAATTATACAGAGAATTAGCTAATACCCGGCGTGCGCTCTGTTTTATGTTTAGTTAAATAAGTGAAAGGAAACATTTATATCGTAATTGTTTTTAGATACCCCTTGTTATTTACCCGGCGTTGTCCGATAATCTACTCATTCCGATCTTCATAGCATAAATGAGACGAAAGACGAAAATTAATGTACTTCTTATGATTAGTTGAATAAGTAAAATGAAAAAAAAAATCACAAATATATATCGTAATTATTTTAAGATTCCCGGGAATCTACTTATTTCGATCTTCTTGGTATAAATGAGTTAAAATACAAATCTCGTTATTGTGAGTTATCCATAAAAGAATACCTACCATGTGCTGCTATGCTTACACAAGACCCTACGTAACTGTCTCGATCTTCTTGGCATCAATGACAGACTAAAAAGATTATTGTGAGTTATCCGAAAGAGATAAACATACTGCCACATACTTTTTGTAGAGCATTTTGAGATATTCAATTCTGTGTACATTAATTTTATGTATCGGTTATGGTTTAGGCAACGTAAGACATTTAAACGTCGAAAGAGCTACTTTTTTCACGTTTTCCTCTACAAAGAGCGATTTTTAAGGATGTACGAGTTGAGTATCACAACTGTGTTATAACCTATGTTCTCCTGAACATTTTGCAAAAAGGTCCATCGCAATCGGATCACCGGTATGGCCGCCGCGCATAAAGTACAAACAAACAAATATACATTCATTTTTATATATTAGAAGATTATTGGGAAGTAGTGACTCAGTGTATGAGAAACTGCAATCCATGCCGCCATGAACCTCCGGGTTAGAGTGTGCCAGTTATTTGAAAAAATGCTTAATATGTTCAAGTATGTATACAAATTAATGACAAACAAGATATTAGGTATAAAAAAATATAACGGATAATCTGCCGTGATAATATCAGGCAAATAGGACATTTTAACTGTTTTACGAATTAATTAAATAAACATCTAGAAATAGATTTATGAGTCCACCACTGTGGTCTCGAGGTAGCGTGCTGCCTTTTCATGCAGCGGACCCGGGTTTGATTCCCGGACGGGACAGGCTCCTGGGTGTGTTTTTTTCGGGGTTTGTCCTCACCTGTAAGACAAATATCAGGAACCGTAGGGCCCAACGGTCGCCGAAAATCATCGGGCCATCACTATCTTCCTTATCATTATCATCATCATCGTTCACCGGTGTGGAAAGCAACGGAAAGCTACCACACCTATAATTCCCTAGCAAAGCTGCAAAACATAGCATGAAAATGCTATGATTGCAGTGAAAGACCTGTCCTCGGGCAGAATTACTATGGATGGATAGATTTATGATGCTTTGAAAGTTTAGAAGCAAGCAAACAATTGGAACAAATGACTGTGTTCTGACTACATATTATGCTTATGAATAAACTAGTGAATCTGCTATTGATTTTAACATCGATGTGGTGTAGACACGGAAACATTTAGAGAATGTTGATGTTTCCAATCGAGCTACCGGGAGCAGATGAATTGAACATTTCGGGACTTGATGCCAGTCAACTAAGTTGTTCATTCACTTGACTGCCACAATTATCCCGATGTTGGCGCAACGACAAGGATTACTCGTTTCTATTGTGTTCTGCTAATGCAAGATAATACGTTTCCCAGACTGCACAACACCATCTGTCTGGAGGCTACCGAGCTTCAAAATTATTTCCCACTTAACTCCACGATACTTTCTCAACATGATAAAAAAATATAACGATTATTTGCAGAATAAAATTATTCATCGCTTATGTCACAACTAACTCTATATGTCTTTTTCTCCATTGTTGTTTAATTTATCTTCATTTTTACATGTCCCATGTCATCCGGGCCTCCCTGTGGCACGACCTATCGGAAGAGACATTTTAAACTTTGGATCACAAGAGCATATTTGCTTGACCACATAAGGACATGGATGGCTTTAGCGAATGAATGATCAGCTCTACCCAGGGCCTCTTCCGAGAAACCGTGAATATTTAAGACGGAACATAACATTAATATTCTTGGTAAGCATGGCGAATGCGGTAATGATTATCATAATGACCACATGCTATTCAGTTGTTCCAACGTGTCTAAAAACATTAATTTGAAATTATATAAAACTGTTTTTCTCCCATTTATTTTATTAGAATGTGAAACATTGACTCTTACTTTTAGAAAGGAGAATATATTACGAATACTTTAGAATAAAATTCTTAGGAAAATGCTTGGACCAAGAGCGGCGAACAGATGGGCGAATGCGGAAGACTATATACCAGTGATCCACATGATCTTTATTTGAAACCAGATGTCGTGGACCGCGATGAGTGATACATATGGCAATACTGGGGAATGAAGGAGGGGCATGGAAGCTTCTTGTAAAACTTGATGAAAATCGCCCACATAGTAGACCAAATAAGAGATTAGAGTTAAACATAACGCTTTCGAATATTTGTTGCTCAATAATGTTATTGGACACCAAAAACAATCCGATGAATCACTGAAGCCACACAGCGTCCAAATCATACATTTTTGGACATCGACTTCCTTTCAAAATGATCAATTTACGTCCCGCCCAAGGTACCAAAGCGTTGTTGGAGTATTTTATAAACATCCTGCATACCCTAGCTTCTCATAACATTGCATTTGAAAGACATCTTGCGTAATGGTTTATAAATAAGAGTAGCATCATATTAATCACCTTTATGGCATAGTCCTTAAAAGAATGTTTATAGCCGACAGGAATTTCCAACCGGCTCCTTCTACGCCATTGCAACAATTTTTACCATGGTTCGTATTTTAACTACCTAAGGAATGCAATAAATAGACACTCGGTACACATGGGTGATGCCAGTTCTGTTGATTCTGACGGATAAAACATTAATATGGGCACCATTATCATTTAATTTTGACCAAAAATAAAATAACTTAACATAACTTACTATTTCACATTAAACCCTTATTTATTTCTTCATCATAAATTCGTATTCACAGACAATCTTACATTTAAAAATCTGAAAAATATTTACTTAAATTAACTAATACTATTATTATTTGTTTTATATAAAACTCTTCTTGATATATTTTGCAGACGCGCTTTAATGGTTATATTCCGTTTCCTGGGAAGATGCCGTCAGTTTATATAGTACCAGTGTATCTGCAGTGGTAGCGTATATTGTGAATTTAGTGCGATATTAAAACCAAAGCGGCCTTAAGAATTGCATTCTGCTATAAAGAATTGTATCAGGTGTTTCTTACAGTATCACATATAACACTAGGATATATGCTCATTTTTTCGTTGTTTAAAATTCATTTTTATATACGATTAAATAATATAACATCACAACATTTTACAACCAAAGAAATTACGAAATAGGGATTAACTGCTTAATTTTCAATCCGTAATACAGGATGCGGCATAACTAAGTTAACCACTGCACATGGTTGCAAGGGAAAGAATAGATTGATTGAAACTTGGGTTTGAATGCGGAACCTTCAGAATATAAATTGAAATACTATTGTTTGAGATAATTTCCTCATGTTGAACAATTTCGGTAGTTGCGTTTTGTATAGATGTTGTAAGCTACAGAAAGTAATATATTTGCATTTTCGGTTAACTGACTTATGTTGAACCGTGTATTTGCATGCACGAGGATAAGTACACGATTTATTTTTCTTAATTTAAATTGTTTAAAAGATGATTAGCGCGAGAGGTTTTAGGCCTCTGTCTTTACAACCTCTCACCTAATAACATAAGTGGACTCTCATCGCCATTAGTGAGATGGCATGTGATCCGAAAGTGGTTCTACCAGACGCCGTAACATATTTTCGTATCCTCGAGTCGCTATTTATATTTAGCCGTCGAAATTCTCGAAGATACGGTCTCCGTACTGGTCCCATACACTGGCCGAAATTTCATGAGAAAATTAATTCACCCATTAGGACTCGAATCTGCAAGCGACTTGGGCGAAGGCATGATTACATTTAAATCATTCGGCATTCCTGACTATACAGTATTATTTATTGGTAATTCGTGGGTGATCATGTAAAAGAGATTAAACCAGTTTTTAAGAGAATCCAAAATACAGCTTGATGTACTGCCATGAATACTGTATTCACCCTTCATTATAACTTTCGAGCACTGCACCTATGTCAACCATCAAGCTAATTAAGGCATAAGTAACCTCAAACCATAAATGTCATTACTTTTTTTCATATATATATATATTTATATATATATATAATATATATATATATATATATACCATGGCCATATGCACACAATTAATATATATTTTTTTATCGCAATCTATTACCTGCGGTATTACGTGTAGCAATAATGATTGTGTTATAGCTACCAATTGTTCAGGCATGTTATGCGAATGGCAGAGGGAATATTAAGAACTAGATAGGATATGAGAGTGCGGAAAAAAAAGAAGCTACTATTGGGAAAAAAACATGATTGAGGTGGATAGACCAGAAACGGGAAAACGTACAGGCTAGAGAGGAGGGTTAAGTTGGATATCCGTATGGATAATGGACATATCCTTTAGCTGTAGAACAAGAAGACGCAGTTCCTATCACAAGCAAGGCATTTTTATAGTCATGTATATGCACATTTTTGTGCGATTTACTGAATATTATTTTCTCATCATCATAATCATCATTATCCGGTATCATGGCAGCTGCTACCGTCTTCCGGAAACCAAACGCCATTCCTCTCTATCCATCCATTGATCTTCCTCCATTCGTCTGATATTCATAGCTGCTTGTACCCCTTCTATCCAAGTTTTCTTCGGTCTTCCTCTCTTCCTCCTTTCCATTGGGATCCATTCCATAACAATTTTTGGCAATCTTTGCTCTGGTATTCGTTTGACATGACCATACCACTGCAATCTTTTCTTTTCTATGATGTCTATGATGTCCGGCTCCTCTTGTACACCCATAATTTCCCTTATTTCTTTATTTCGTATTCTATCCATTCTAGATTTTCCAGCTGATCTTCTTAAAACATCCATTTCTGTACTTAAAATTCTTTTCATTTCCCTGGTAGGAATTTGCCAGACTACAGCACCATATGTTAAAATGCTCTGAATTATGGTTTGATATATTTGTAATTTTCTATTTTTTGTAATACTTTTGCTCCACCAAACAGAGTTTAAAGCATTTATTGCTTGTTTTGTTTGTGCGATTCTATTTTTAATTTCCATTGTGTTATCGCCTGAATGGTCTAATTTTGTTCCTAAATAAGTGCATTCAATACTAGGTTTTAGTTCTTCTCCATTGTTGAAATTTATATTTTCCATTTCTTCTCCTATACACAGATATTTACTTTTCTCAATGTTTATATAAAGTCCCCATTTTTCATATTCTTCTTTTAGTTTTTTAGCCATATATTCTATGTCATCGTGGTCCTGTGCTATTAATACCTGGTCATCTGCAAAATTTAATGAATATACATGTGTATTTTGGATAGGTATGCCCATTTTTTGACATTTTCTCCTCCAGTCTCTTAGTACTCTTTCGAGATAAATTTTAAATAGAGTTGGAGATAAACTGCAACCTTGCCTTAAACCTTTTGTAATAGTAAATCCCTTTGTTATATGATTTCCAACTTTTATTTTCGAAATAGATCCTTTGTATAATGCTTTTATAGCTTCTACTTAATTTTTGATAATGTTGGAATCGTCTAAAGTTTCCCATAACATTTTCTGGGGAATACTATCATATGCTTTGGTTAAATCGACAACAAAGCAAATATAAATCTCTGTTAGTTGCTCCTTTTTTTTCTATCACTTGTGTTATGCAAAATATATTATCTGTGCATGACCTACCACTTCTAAAACCAGATTGTTCTTCCATTTCTTTATCCTGGTATTCTATATCAACCATTTTACTTAGTATACGTCCATATATTCTACTTAATGTACTCGTTACTGATATGCCTCTATAATTTTCACACTTTCTCTTGTCTCCCTTCTTATGTATCGATGTTATAATAGCGACTTTCCACTCTTCTGGCACTTCTTCGCCATTATTATTTTATTAAACAGTACAGTGATCATTTCTAATAACTTCTGAACTGCAATTTTTAATCAATTCTATAGCAATATTTCCTGGGCCGGCATTACTACCATTTTTCATTCTCATAATTTCCTTTCTTACAGTATTTATATCAATTTCGATTATGTTTCCTGTTTCCATCTCTGACAAATCGTCATTTTCTCCCAAAATTCTTTTCGGTCCTCTACTAAAAGCTTTTTGTAATATTCTTCATTTCCCATTCATGTATCCCTATTAGGTTGAGAAGATTCTTATTTCTATTCGATGAACGTATATTTTTTTATAAATTTCCATGATTCAGAACTCTTCTTGCTTCCTAAATATGTTTGTATTTCTGTACATTTCTTATCCCAAATCTCGTTTCTGTGTTTAGTAACCATTCTTCTCACTTTTGCTTGTGCTTTTTGATATTGTATTTTGTCGTTCTGGTTCTTTGTACTAAGCCATTTTAAATATAACTGTTTCTTATTCTGTCTTTCTTTCTCTGTTTCATTGTTCCAAAACAGTGCTGTCCTTCCTCTATAGTCGTCTTTCTCACCCAATGCTTCATAGGCGGCTTCATGAATGCACCTTTTTAAGTACTGATACGTTTCTTCTGTATCTCTGAATTCATTCTGTCTTAATTTTGTATTCAATCTCTGTTGATATAAATGCTTTACACTTTCGTTTTGTAGGCTTTTAATATTATATTTTCTTTCCGTTTCTGTTCTAACATTTTCTTCTTTTTCTGCGTGGTTGTTTTCTTTATTAAGAATGCAAGGAAATACAAATTTTCCAATTACTAATTTATGACTTGGCCACAATTTGGTCCTCCATAGGTTCTGCCATCTTGTATTTTCATTTTTGAATTTTGTTTTGTAATTATGTAATAGATAATGGATTTATTGTTGGACGTTCCCATGTGTAATTATGGATATCTTTATGATTGAAAAAGCCATTCCATATTTGTAAAGATGATTGTCTACATAATTCAATTAACCCTTCTCCATTTTCATTTAAAATGTTTTCTCCAAACTTTCCTACTACTGGTTCTCCAAATTTACTTCCTGTTCTTCCATTCATGTCTCCCAATAATATTAATTGTTTCCCAGCACTAATTTTTCCTATTTCTTCATTAACTTTGTCAAAAAATAAATCATTTCTTAGATTTGTCATTCCATTATCGTTAATTTGTGCATATATTCCAAAAACTGTTATTTTATAGCCCCATATATTCAAATCTAATTTTAAAATTTTCTCATCAACGGCTACCCAATTTCTTATAGTGCCTTTCCATTTCTCATTAATCAACATTGAAACACCTCTTTTTGCTATTTTAAGTTTATCTACTCCATTGTAAAGGTGTATATAATTGCCTAATGATTCATTTCCTGTGCCTTTCTTCTTCGTTTCAGTTAAAATTGCCAAATCTAGTTCCATTGCATCTATTTCTTTAATTACTTCCTCCATTTTATTTCTGCAGCCTTGAATATTCCATGTGCCAATTTTCAAAGTCCTTTTTCTTAGCTTTAATCGTCCTAGAGTGTTTTTCCGAGGCATGTTGTTTGGTTTTTTAGCATTTTTTTCTTTTTATGATGAACGAGGAGCTGGCCCGATGCATCAAACCCCAACCTGAGGGGATGGGTAATTTTTGTTCAAGATTTTCTTCCTCTAGCCTTTGATAGTCCAGTATCTTACTGCAATGCAGCAGCTCTAGTTTTGGTCCGCCCTAGGTATTTTATTTCCCCAGTACCCGCCATATCTGGTGAGCATTCCCCTATCCGCCACCTGGGGAGGCGTCCGATGGGAGACTGGCAACTCCACACATTAATCATAAATATATTTTTAATACAATAAATCATAATATTGAAAGTTCAAGTCAACATTTTAATTAAAAAGGAGTAAAGTATTACAAACCAATGAGGGTGAAAGATTATTTTAAATCTGGGAATCTCGAGTTCGAATCTGTATGATCCAAAATATTGTATGTTATAAATATTTAAATAAGTGGTTGTTTCACGAATATTATAAACGTGCGTGTAATGGAAGCTCGCGATGTAAGGGAATCGATGGCAGGTAACATATATAACGCAGGTGGGAATGGAAAACTTGTAATCAGACTAGTAATCACTGAGGAACATCTGAGCCTCAGTGACACATTTTTCAAACTCTACGTAATTTACATGTCGAATAGAATTACAACCACAACTGGCGTTTTTTCTACAATATGCCTACACACAATTATGCAATATACGTCAGTTATAAAGCCAGCTTCATTTTCCAGACAAATTTCATTCCTAGCAAGTCCTATTAGTTCCCATTAAGTGTTCCAGCTGATATTTACATTTTCAACAGCGACTATTGAACAGGCGCAAATAACTACATATGTTTTTTATATGAAGGACAAAGTTTCAGCGTAAAACTTGATACAAAAGTTTGAGATAATAACAATTGTAATATAACATGACCTGGTTCACTAGCATGCATCATGAACCTCTCTGGTTCCGAGGTTTGCGGTTTGACGATTTACATGGGCGTAAGAATTCTGAGCCTGATTTTCTTCAAAAGGGAAATAAAGCAGTGGGTGGGGTAGTCATAGAATTACGGCACGAAACATAACCTCAAATCTCATGTATGAATTATTTTTCCGAGTAAAATGGTTCAGTCATTTCACGCCGAAATTTGAATTGAGCCGCTAATCACATTAGTTTTGAAAGCGTCGTTAAATGAAACTTACTCCATCGAACGGCAGACCTAGGCAGCCCTTAGCCTACAAGTTCACTGCTGTTCTGACATCCACATGTGTTAATGGCATAAGTAGATAATCATTCAGGCAGTGGATGGGTAATATATATGATCACCACGTCGGATCTTGCAGCACTTATAGCTGATTTTCTCCACCTGGAGCCGTTACTTATTGTAGCTATCTAGATTTTTCACGATGCTGTGTACGGAACGATCCCATACTGGCCGAAATTCCATCAGAATTCTTTCCTCATGGGGGACCCGTAGCTTTGCGCGAAGGCATGTTGCCTTAACCACTCGGCTGTAGAGCCGGATGTATCGTTAAATGAAATACTATTTCGTTGTATTCATACTCTGTTCTTCAGGCTGTGTTTTCTCTGACAATTTTTTATGCTCTTATACGTATAATTTTGTAATCATTTTTATTTTAAATATTAGAGCGATTCCATGAAAACGTCATACCGAGGTGGAAATTTTGAAATTGGCGCAGGAGTAATTTTTTCGATTAGATATTCTTTTTACAGATGAAATTTTCTGATAACTGGAAGTTAATGTTTGAAACATGGATTATTTTGATTCTAAAATTAATAGTAGAACATGACATATTCCGAAACCTGAAAACACATGCAGAATTAAACGAAATTTTGTTTTACGATATCCCTCTATAAATTTGTTTTGTTTCACTGACCCTTTTGTTAAACCATATTTCGGTCCTTCCTGATCGTAAATGTAATACAAATAATTGTATTATAATATTCTAGATAATTAAAATGCGCCCTATAGTTATTAAGGGTAAGATACAGTCAGTCACATAAAATATAGAAAAATTATTGTATACAATACGATAATTCAAATTTCCTCTGGGATTCTACATTATCGATGCATAACTAACGATATTGTCTTGTAAAGAAATTACGTTTGCCGCTAGAATCCCGTGACTGACATTTTTTATTTATGTTGCTACTACGCATGGTGCACTCTGTTGCTTGCTACACAGATTTTTAGTAAAGCGATTTCAACATCTTGCAGCTATTCTGGCAACTCATGGAGTTCACCTTGCGAAAGTGTTGAAGCCGTATGTTATAGAATACGCACAAATTTCAAATGAACAATCAGTGCCAAAAATTCACTAGTTTCGAGTGTGAAAAAAATATTTTTATTAATGTCATTTAAATAATTCCTCATTATGCGATTCTTCAATTTGTATGTTATTGTGCTGTACCGCAATTGAAAATTTCACAAGTATCGTGTGTGAAAGAAAATTATAATATTATTAATGGTATTTAAATAATTCCTCATTATGTGGTTCTTCAGTATGTCACTAGAGTATTGTGCACTGGAAATAAAAACAAGTGTGCAGATCTTACATTTAAATGTGTGTGTGGGAGTCCTTCAACTTGGAAGGATCTGACATTAGTTTGACCTTTGATATGCCATGTGTGTCATATTATCGGAGATCCACAGTGGATGTTGCCACAGTTCCATTATTTTGCTAGCATTCACTTTGTGAAACAGGGTCATGTATGTTGATTGCAACAACAGTTTTAAATCATATGAAATTACTTGTATATAAATACAATTGGCGTGGAGTATATGTGATTAAGTATGTATAACCGGTAGTGTAAAAGAAAATTATTTTTGGGTGTAACGTTATTGGAAACCAATAGAGTGAAAAAGTATGACAACGCTGTATTATGTGCGCCAGCTGGGAACAGTCTATCATAAAGTAATATTTCGCGCATTTTAAGAGTTTTCTTTCAATTGTTTAGTTTAAAAATACAACTCATGTCAGCAATATTATTTGTAATCAGTTGCTTTGAAAGAATTATAACAGAATTTTCCATATGTAAATAAAACATTTAATAATTTGTATACTGTACTTTTTCGTTAATTGTTTTTGTCTTTAAAGTTGAGACCGTGAAAGTTAATTTTAGTGTTCTGGAACGAACACTGCAAATTCAATATCGGAATTTTTATTTCCTTCAATGTTTCAGTCTATTAACAGCATCAGATAAATTTTAATCAGTTAATATGGATGTAATAAAATTATACTCATATTAGGCATATTTAACTATGGAGAAGGCCCTTTCATGTTAAGATGTTAACATTTTCTTTATTTTGTGAAATTTAAAATGATAAATGGGAACCTAGTTATATAAATTACACTATTTATTTAATCTTTTACAGCATATTAAATTGTACATTTCCTATACATGATAAAAAGGAGTGAAGTTCATCTCCATATATTCGCTTTTTATCTATTATCCACCCATATTAATTCTGCCCGAGGGCAGATCTTTCACTGCAATCATAGCACTTTCATGCTATGCTTGCAACTTTACCAGGGAACTGTAGATGCGGTAGCTTCCCGTTCCTTTCCACACCGGTGAAGGATGATGATGATTATGGTGATGATAAAGATGATGATGGCCATATGGTTTCGGAGACCGTTTGGGCCTTAAAGTTTTCCTGACATTTGTCTTACAGGTGGGAAAAGATCCCGATAAAAACCTAACCCAGAAAAACTGTCCCGACCGGGTATCGAACCCGGGCCCGCTGCGTGACAAGGCAGCACGCTACCTCAATACCACAGCGGTGGACTTATCCATTATAATTTCATATTATTTAGTAATATTAGTATAATATATGCGGATCCACAATATTAAAGTCTTAATAAAATTCAGATATGTCAGTCAGTCACACATCACATATTAGATAATAACTCTGGTCTTAATTGTGATTATTTTTTCGTTTTTTATTGAGAATGTAACTTGAAATGTGTCCTCCAAACGGTACTTTTGAAAATTGAATTAGGAATCACACTTCAGAATATGATGCTGATGAACATGTTAAGCTGTATGATAAGTTAGCATTTATGTCAGTCAGTCACACATACTTTGACGGATAATAAATTGCACTGTTTTTCTTCAAAAGTTGTATATTTAAGTACAGTCTTAACTGCACACTATTCCTCTATCATATCACGTAGATAACACCCTTAATTTCAATCAATTGTAATATTTATGCAACTATCTTTCTGCAAAAGTATATTGTTGATGTCAGTCAGTCACATGTGGAATTGCTCATTAATATAATGAATTGAATTATCCGTAACACTTTATTCCGAAATCTTAATTTCAATGTATACATCATGCATTTGTAAATATAGATTGTTTTTAAATCTCTGAAATCAATTACTGTTTAAAAAATATGCTGACTTTTGTATTCACGTATAGAAGTAAAAAGCTTTGATAATAATTATTACTGCAATTATATTAACACATTTTAAACATATAACTAAACATTTGAGAACATGTTGAAGTTATTCAAGGCGAAATATTTTAAGTAAGTAATTTAATACGTATCTTAAATTAGATAGCCACTCTCGATCACGACGCTTATTCTAATGGATCTAAATTATTATTACCATTTCTATATTAATTAATCTCTATAGCGTAGTATCGAAAATTTTAATGGCACCTATATTTTTAAAAACAAACAGTTGTTGGGCGATACATTGTCGTCTGTTTGCTATTATTTATTGCCATTATTTCATGTGTTGTTGTTTTGTGCTCATTTTTATCGTTATTATTAATTTTTGTGCATTGTAACATTGTACTTCAAGATGTTTAAATTATGCCTTCATTAACAATAATCCGTTGATATCATTATAAAAAAACTTCTAAAATATTAATTTCATACTTTGTTTTCAGTCGTCATCAACCATTTGCAGTATAATTATTATAAAATACATTTCGAAGACAAAGATTCATCTTCTGCATGTCTTTATGTCAAAATTCAAATAGAGGCTGAAACGTTATTTTCAAAAGACATCCTATAATAACTACACTGAAAATGGTCAAAACAGAAGCAGAAGATGAAACGTTATATTCGAAAGGCATCTTATAATAATAATTACACTGCAAATGGTCAAAACACAAACAGAAGATGAAACATTGTTTTCGAAAGGCATCTTAAAATATTTATTCTAAAAATGGTCAAAATACAAACACAACATGAATCATTGTTTCGAAAGGCACCTTATAATAATTATACTGAAAATCGTCAAAATATAAACAGAAGATGAAGCATTGTATTCGAAAGTCATCTTATTATAATTACACTGTAAATGGTCAGAACACAAACAGAAGATGAAACATTGTATTCGCAAGGTATCTTACTATAATTGTACTGAAAATAGTCAAAACAAAACAGCAGGTGGAACATTGTTTTCGAAAGGCATCTGATAATAATTATAGCTGAAAATTATCAATACACAAGCAGAAGATAAAACATTCTTTTCGAAAGGCATCTTATAATAATGGTCAAAGAACATACAGAAAATGAAACATTGTTTTCGAAAGGCATCTAATAAAGTGGTCAAAATACAAACAGAAGATGAAGCATTGTTTTGGAAAAGCATCTTTTAATAATACTTCTACTGAAAATGGTCAAAATATAAAAAGAAGAGGAAGCATTGTTTTGAAAAGTATCTTACATTAATTATATTTAAAATAGTGAACATACAAACAAAAGATGAATCACTGTCTTTTAAAAGCATCTTATAGCAATAATACAGAATATGGTCAAAATACAAACAGAAGATCAATCATTGTTTTCGAAAGGCATCTTAAGTATTAACTTATACTGAAAAATGTCAAGATACGAACTGAAGATGAAACATTGTTTTGAAAGACATCTTATAATAATTATACTTAATATGGTCAACACAGAACATCAAACATTGTTTGGAAAGGCATCGTATAGCAATTATACAGAAAATGGTCAAAACACAAGCAGAAAATGAAACACTGTCTTCGAAAGTCATCTTATTATAATTATAAGAAAATAGTCAAAACACAAACAGAGGATGAAAAATTGTTTTCGAAACTCATCTTATTATAATTACACTGAAATTTGACAAAACACAAAGAGAAAATCAAACATTGTTTTCGCATGGCATCTTATAATACTTATACTGAAAATGGTCAAAACACAAACAGAAGAAGAAGAATTTTCTTCGAAAGCCATCTTGTTATAATTATACTGAAAATCGTCAAAACACAAACAGAAGATGAAACATTATTAGTATAGAAACAGCGGGATCTGGCACATCCCCCATTTTTCAATTTCAATACCTTTACACCCTAAATCATATGAAAATAAAATAAATAGGTCGAAAATCAGGCAAATTTGATTACTTGTTTTCTCTAAAAATAGGTCAAAGTCATCAAATAAGCAAGAAACGTACATAAAGTAACACAAATAATAAACAAGACAATTTAAATAGCAAAAAATATATGAATTCACTGATAAATAATTAAAAAGATACATAAGAATGTTAACACACCCCGGTTTGTTATCAGCCGAATACAAGTACGTTTGCAGTAGTTCAATGATCTCGAATAATATCTCTCTATGCTTAAATTCAATTTATCATTAAACGAGTTTAAACATGAACGTGACGTTAAGCGCGTTATCACTAGCAGGATATAACTTCCGCTACTAATTACACATTGAAGAATTAACTTTGCTCTAACATTGAAAGTATAAAAATCATTAGTTTATAGTAAAAATGTTAATAAATTATTATATTTTTAAGTTATTATTTGAGAGTATATCTATTAAAATTTAGAAGATTTTAAGGGGGCGTTTGCCAGACGCCCCCTTAAGAATGTAAAACCACATCTAAATTTATTAATAAATCAGGATTTATAGATTAATAATGAGATCTAAATACCAATATATCTTTCAATAAATTCTTTAAATTAACTTTAAACATATAAAATATTAATAAATTATTATTATTGACAATATCTCTATTAAAAATTTAAAAGATTTGAAAACTTTATTAATTTGTTTAAAAAATAATAATTTTTATAATTATATTTAAAATAAATTTAAAACATGACTAATATTATAGATATCAATAATAATAAATTAAATTTTAATAACAAAAAAGTCTATATCACACTAAATGAAGATATTAATCATTGGTTTAAAGAAAATAATATTGCAGAAATATTGTAATATGAAAGACCCAGAGATGCAATAAAAAGGTATGTGAATAAGGTAGATATTTTAAGATTTTCATAATTTTAAGTTAGCGTCAAAACAACGCTATCAGAAAAACACCCAAAAACTGTATTTATAAATGAATCTGGATTATATTCTTTGATTTTAAACTCTAAAATGCTTAAAACTAAATAATTTAAAAGATGGATAACTAAAGAAGTATTAACTTCTATTAGAAAAAAACGGAGAATACAAACTTAATAATGAAATAGATAAATTAACTAAGAATTAAATAGATTGAAATTAGTAAATAATAATATACAAAGTTTTATAGAAAATGTAAAATAAGAAGTAAAGATTATTTTATTTTCATAGCTACTTATATTCAATATCCAAAGAAAATAAAATAAAATAGGTAAAAAACACGACAAATTAAATAACAAGAAATAAATATATGAAAATGAAATAGATAAAGATTTAAAAACAATAAAGGTTTACAAATAAGCATAAATTATTCAGATAGATAAAAATCAAAATCATGTAAAGCTTCTTCAATTGTTTTAATAGCAATTCTTTATATTATATAATTTGTTTCTTCTTGGGTTATAATATTTATTCAACGTTGTAAATATGTAATAATTACTTGCTCAATTTCTGGAAAATCATCTTCATATGTGTTTAATAAGTCTGTAAGGTCATTACTTATTTTTAGAAAATTATAAACTCGATAATTTTGTTCCATTAATATTCTAGCATCAAGTAACGAATCCATTTATTAAAAAACATTTTTATAAACACTAAATATATATATCGTAGTAAGGATTCTTATCTCCAACCAATCCATTATATACTAATATGTATTCACTTTTATTGATTGTTTTATATCTTTATCATATAATTTTTCATATATTTTAGGAAGACAGAATTCTTTTTCTTCGTCTTGAATTTTTAAAGTACGTATAATTGTAGCTCCATATTTTGTTTCAATTATTTTCAACGATGTAAGTTTATATTTCCCAGGTTCTATATCACTAAATTTATAGGTCTTTGGTAACTATGCGATTCTGTTCAATGCTTCCATTTATTAGAAAACATTTTTATAAACATTTTTAATTTCATTAATAGTTTTTTCATAAATTATACACCATTACTAATAGTTTCTATATTCTTATAAAATTCAGTCTATTGATCAAAACCGTAAGCTCTAGTATTTATTCCACTATCTAAAATATACCTTTTATCATCATATGGACTTAGTGCTATTATATTTAGTTCAATAATTGAAATGTGATGATTATTTGATCTAATGAGATTATTAATTCTATATTGTTTTTCTTTATTAAACAAACAATTGTAATAATCTTCAAATTTAATGGTTTTGTCAACAACATATTTCTTTGCACCTTTCGATATTTGAATTTCCTCTCCTTCAAGTTTTTAGCATTCATTATTCTTCTTAATCATATAAATTCTTTCATTATTTTACCACGGTTTCATCTTTCATTTTCCATAAAACTTTCTTAATTTTCTTTGGCATCCAATGATCTTTAGGAAAATTACTTGTACCAAAATTTTCAATCATAGGTTCCAAATCTCTATAAAAGTCATTTGTTTTTTTGTTGTAAATAAACGAGTCGGTATCAGTATAACAGACTTGTATTTTATCTCCATATTTCTTTTTCATTACATTATATTGGATATCATGCATAAAATATTTGCTTACATCTAGAATGCACATTCCAACATATATAGGTTTATTAAATTTTAACTTCTACCATTTTCTCTGTAAATTTTAACTTCTACCATTTTCTCTGTAAATATTGTTCTATCCTTGAAAGTAGGCTTTGCAATTTCTTTTTTTCAATTTTAATATAATCATTCTATACTTTTATATTACATCTTTTACGAGTCGATTCCATTGTCTTACCAAATACATCAATTTGAAGAAATCCTTTTCAAAATCATTTGTAGCCTTAGTTCGCATTTCCGTATTTAAATAGATGTGCGACTTTAGCCAATTAGATTGTTTAAATTCTAAGATTGTATCTATTTTCTTTATTATGATTTCCAAGCTAAGATATAGTTGTAAATATCTATAATGTAATACATAATTTATCTTTTCTCTTATGGTTAATAATAATTTTTGACTTTTTATTTCTTTGAATTGTTTTTGATAAGGCCTTAACCATTCTGTATCAACTTTTAATTGTTCTGGAGCTAATGGATAATCATTATGGTGTTTATGAAATTTATGAGGATATTCTAAATGTACTTCCAAAATATATCTGGTTTTTGAATATTCTGAAATGCCACATAATTTGAAATTATTTGTATCTTTAATCCATTTAAAATCATATGTTGGTAATTCTTCTACCATAGCTCTTCCATATAAATTATTCATACCTAAATATGCTAAGTAATTACTTTCCTTATCTTTATCATATTTTTTCCATATTTTTATTATTTGCTTTTACATATCTCTTGGAAACTTGATTAATCCCACCTCTTATTCCTTTTCTATCATTAATATCTTATCATTATTTTTTATTATTTCCAAATTTACTTTAATATGTTTTAACATAGCATCCCAAGATAATCCAGGAGCTGTATAATAATAACAAGGATCCAATTTTTTAAATGTTCATACAAACGTCTCCAAAATGTTCAAAATAATTATTCATACACTTTTTACATATATTTCCTTTATTAAAATCGTTTTTATCCTTAACATCCATACATTTAGAGCATGTTTTATTATTCTCTAATTTATTCCTAATTTTATGAGTAAAAGGTCTACAAATATTGTTCTTAATAATCGGTTTATCATCTAACTTCTTATGATTGAATTGATAAAGATTTTTTAATTTTTCACTTTCAACACAAGTATTAAATTTCTCAAGATAATTATTTTTTTTATTATAAGGACCACAATATGATATTTTTATAAATTTTTTAGAAAGCTGATAAAAAGCACAAATGTTCATTTATATATATTTATTTAAATGATTATGGTCCGTATGGAGATTTTAAATTTTAAAAATGAAATTAAATTGATAAATATTTAATACATATTTTATTATTTCAAAATTTTTAACAGCAAATAGAACAGTTAATTTCTAAATAAAAAATTACATAATATGTTTAGATCCTACAAATATTTTACGAATTTTTTAATACCCAAAATGGGCCCATCTAAAAAGTAACAAAATTACTTTAACTTTTAAATGAAAATTTACATAATGTATATAAATCTTATAAATATTTTATGATTTTAAGGTGATACCCAAATTAGGCACTAACTTTAAAGTAACAAAACTACTTAACTTTTAGCTTAAAAATTATAATGTATATGAATCTTATAAATATTTTATGATTTGAAGGTAACCCCAAAATGGGCATATCCTCAAAGTAACAAAACTACTTAATATCTAAGAACACAATCCAGATTTATTAATAAATACAGTTTGGGCATTCATTTTTTGATTATCGTTGAACATGTCCTCTGAAATATATATTTTTTAAATCTATTCTATCATCTTTATTTACGTGTCTTTTAATAGCATCTGTTGTATGTTTATATTCTAAAATATTACACGTATGTTTTGCTTTAAACCAAGGTTTATTATCTTTATCAAGTATGATATAAACTTCTTTATTAAAATTTAATTAATTATTAAAATTTAATTAATTATTTTTATTTAAAAACTCTACAAAATGTTTTTATTCTATCTTTTTTATTATTAGTCATTGTGATTTTTTATTTGTTGAAAATCTAATTATAAAAATTAAATATTTTACGATCTAATATCTATACGTTATGAAATTTTTAATTATGATTTTAATATGTTTAAGTTGGTTATAGGGGTCGCGTTACACGACCCCCTAAAACAGTTGATTGCATGCTTACTTTTACTATTGGGTACGAGTCTCGCGATCAGAAGTCTTAGAGTTTTCTTAATAATATTTTTTTATAATAATTATTTATTTTCCCACAGAGTTTTCGTGATCAGAAGTCTTAGAGTTTTCTGAATAATACTTTTTACAATAATTATTTATTTTACTAAAGAGTCTGCGTGATCAGAAGTCTTAGAGTTTTCTTAATAATATTTCTAATAATATTTTTTAATAATATTTTTAATAATATTTTACAAGAGTCTTTTAAGCCAAATATCGAATCACCTTCATCCTTCATTTTTGAAAAGAATAAATATTTTGATATGGTTGGTCCTATCAATGTCGTATTAAGTAATTGCTTTAGAAGACATAGACGTAAACGAAGACGTAAACGAAGACGTAGACGTAGGTTTAACGTACGTTAGTGGAACGAGTGTTAACGTTTACGTTTATGTTTACCTTTACTTTTACGTTTATGTTTACGTTTGCGTTTACGTTTGTGTTTACGTTTACGTTTGTTTACATTTACGTTTATGTTTACGTTTACATTTATGTTTACGTTTACATTTATGTTTACGTTTACGTTTATGTTTACGTTTACGTTTATCTTTACGTTTACGTTTATGTTTACGTTTATGTTTACCTTTATGTATGTTTATGTTTACGTTTATGTTTACGTTTACATTTATGTTTATGTTTACATTTATGTTTACGTTTACGTTTATGTTTACGTTTACGTTTATCTTTACGTTTACGTTTTTGTTTACGTTTATGTTTACCTTTACGTATGTTTACGTTTACGTTTATGTTTACGTTTATATTTATGTTTACGTTTACGTTAATTTTAAGTTTACGTTTATGTTTACGTTTACGTTCATGTTTACGTTTATGTTTACGTTTATGTTTATGTTTACGTTTATGAATACGTAAACACACACTCGTTCCACTAACGTACGTTAAACCTACGTCTACGTCGTCATTTACGTCTAGTCTACGTCTTCTAAAGCAATTACTCAATACACCACGACATCAATAGGACCAACCATATTAAAATATTTAGTCCTATCAAAAATGAAGGATGAAGGTGATTCGATATTTGGCTTATTTGGAAATTTTCATTTAAAAATTAAGTAATTTTGTTACTTTTAAATAGGCCCATTTTGGGTTTTAAAAAATCGTAAAATATTTATAGAATCTACGTACATTATGTAATTTTTTACTTTGAAATTAAATGTTTTAGTTGTTTTTAAAAATTTTGAAATAATAAAATATGTGTAAAATATTTATCCATTTCATTTCATTATTAGATTTGAAATCTCTATATGGACCATTATCATTTTAAAAAAAATAGATATATATATAGATATATATATATATTATATATATATAAATCAAGACTTGTGATTCTTGTCGGCTTACTAAAAATTTAAGAAATAACATCATATTTTGGTCCTTGTAATAAAAAAATTAATTATCGAGAGAAATGTAATACTTGTGTTGAATGTGAAAAATTAAAACCTCTTTATCAATTCAATCATAAAATTGTAGATGATAAACCGCTTATTAAGAAAAATATTTGTAAACCTTATACTCATAAAAATAGGAATAAATTAGATAATAATATTAAAATGCTCTATATGTAGGGAAGTTAAGGATAAAAACGATTTTAATAAAGGAACTTACTTACTTACTTACTGGCACTATCGAACCCGTAGGTTCATGGCCGCGCGGACATAAGCTCTCCATACATCCGTATCCTGAGCTAATGCTTTCCAATCATTCCCTGTATAATCTGATTCCCTCAAATCATAGTTAATCTTGTTCTCCCACCTCATTCTTGGTCTACCAACTGGGCGTTTTCCTTCTGGCTTTCCTACAAGAAGTTCCCATGCACGTCTTTCATTTCCCATAGGCGCAACATGTCCTGCCCATCGCAGTCTACGAGACTAACTGTTCTTACTATATCTGGCTTCCTATAAAGACTATGTAGTTCATTGTTATGCAGTCTTCTCCATTCACCTGTCTGTTCATCTCTCTTTGGTCCAAAAATTTTCCTAAGTACTTTATTCTCAAATACTCGTAATCTCCTTTCCTCCCTTAAAGTAAGAGTCCATGTTTCGCACTCATATAATGTAACTAATGTAACTGGTAGAATAATAGTTTTATATATTTTCAGCGTAACGTTTTTTGAAAGGAGTTGAGACATCAAAAGTCTCAGCAATGCATAATAGCATGCATCCGGAATAGAGCCTATGTTTAATTTCTTTGTGCACATCATTCCTATTTGTGATTATTGTTCCTAGGTATTTGAATTCAGCCACTTCCTCAAAATTTCCCTCATTTGTCATGAGCTGTCCATTTCCATTATATACTGAATTTCTACGTGTGACCATATATTTAGTTTTACTGATATTTACTTCCAGTCCTAATAAAGGAAATGTATGTAAAAAGTGTATGAATAATTATCAAAGCGAAAAACGAATTAAATGTATTATTTGTGATAAAGAACTTCATAAATATTATTTAAAAGATCATATTGAAAAAAGACATTCAAATGGATTAGAGAATAATCAAAAGCAATATTCTACATGTAAGGAAGTTAAATATAAAAACGGTTTTAATAAAGGAAATAGATGTAAAAGATGTAGGAATTTTTATTATAAAGAACGAGTTAAATGTAATATTTGTTACAAAGTTTTTTATAAATGTTATTTAAAAGATCAAATTGAAGAGAACCATTCAAATGGATTAGAGAATAATCAAAAGCAATGTTCTACATGTAAAAAACGTAGGAATATTTATTATAAAAAACGAGTTAAATGTAATATTTGTTATAAAGATTTTTATAAATATTATTTAAAAGATCACATTGAAGAGAAACATTTATCATCATCATCATCATCATCATCCGATATCATGGCAGCTGCCGCCGTCTTCCAGAAACGAAACAACATTGCTCTCTGTCCATCCATTGATCTTCCTCCATTCCTCTGATATTGATAGCTGCCTGTACTCCTTCTATCCAAGTTTTCTTCGGTCTTCCTCTCTTCCTCGTTTCCATTGGAGTCCATTCCATAACAATTTTTGGCAATCTTTGCTCTGGCATTCGTTTGACATAACCATACCACTGCAATCTTTTCTTTTCTATAATGTCTATGATGTCCGGCTCCTCTTGTACTCCAATAATTCCCTTATTTCTTTATTTCGTATTCTGTCCATTCTAAATTGTCCAGCTGATCTCCTTAAAACATCAATTTCTGTACTTAAAATTCTTTTCATTTCCCTGGTAGGAATAAACATTTATAATTTTTTTTTAAATTATTCAATAAATTTGTTTTTTTTAAATTTTGTTTCCTAATAAATGAAAAATTTTCTGAGTGGGATATCTTTCAGTGTTCTTAGAAGTCAAGCAAAACGATTAAATATCAAACAATTTAAAGGGATCACCAAGTCTGAACTTGTTGATCTCTTGGTTAAATATCTTAAAAAGAAAGAAAAACAATTTATTAAATATCCTAATAAAAGAAGAAAATATAAAAAAGTATTTGATTCTTTTGATCTAAAATATGATGAAAATAAAAATAAATTCAAACCAAAATAAGAAACGAAAATTAAAATTGAGGGAAATTTGGGGCACTCATACAAAGAAATAAAACCATATGAAATTATGGAAACATCTCATAAATAACGATTGTAGATTGTTAGAATAAATAATAAAATATATAACGATGTTTCATTATTTTTAGACTATTGTGATTCAATATTTGAAATACTGGTTTCGGAACAAATGATTAAACATGAAGCAATATAAATTAAGCAATTTATAAAATGTGAGATTGAGAAAAACATTAAAGACTATTTGGAAGAAACAGATTTATATGCACAATCTAATATGAAATCTATCATGATTTCTACAAGTATAAAATCAATATTATCTGAAATTAAGGGTGAAAAATACTATACATTTGAGTCCAAATTCGGGTAGGACTATAAAAGAAATCAATTATTGTGATCTCTATGTTAATAAATATAAACCTTTAAAAGGATCTAGTTACATAAATTTACCTATAGAAGTTAAAAATAAGAAAGTTGTTATTAATATTAAAAATAGACATAAAAATGCTTTTTATGGAGTATTTTAGCTGCTTTACATCCAGTTGAAAGAGATCAAGAAAGAGTAGCTAAATATGAAAAATATGAAAATGAATTTGCAGATGATGAATATCCAATGAAATCACAAGATATTGAGAAGTTTGAAAAGAGGAATAATCTCTTTCAGTTTGGATGATAAATTAAACATATATCATCTATAGATATCTAAAATTAAAAGCGAAAGTATTAATGATCTGTTATATGTAAAATATGATAAAAATGATCATTATTGTTGGATTAAAGATATAGATAAATTGTTGTCTAGTCAAGTTTCAGAGCATAAAGGAAAAAATATCACTGTAGAAGATGTTGAAGATATTTTGGAAGTAAAAATGTATTAGAAAAACATTCCTTCTATTTTAATAATAATGAAGCTTTAAGAGTTGAATTTCCTGATGAGAAATATATTGAATTTAAAAATTATAATAGAAAATTAAAGGTACCTTTTGCAATATATGCTGATTTTGAATCAATCTTATCAAAAGTAGATTCATGTCAACCAAATCATGAAAATAGTTATACAAATGAATATCAAAAACATATACCCTGTGGATTTAGTTATTATAAAACTTATGCATATGGGAATAATGAATTTAAACCGATAGTTTGTAGAGGTGAAAATGCTGCATAAGTGTTTGTTGATAAGGTAATAGAAGATACTCATAAGATATATAAATATATCAAGAATAATTACCATCATTTGAAATTAACAAGTGAAGATTTACATAATTTTAAAAATGCAAGAGTTTATCATATTTGTGAAAAATAATTTACAGAAGATGATATTATAGTGAAAGATCATAATCATCTCACAGGAAAATATAATGGAGCTGCACATAATGAATGTAATATAAACTATCAATTACCAAATTTGTACTTATATTCTTCCATAATCTAAAAATATGATGCTCATCTATTCATTAAAACTTTAGCAGATAGAGAAGGAAATTTAAAGTAATTCCAATATCAAATCAAAATTATATTTCTTTCTCTTTTAAAATTAAAGTTGATTAATATGAAGTTAAAAATGGTGATAAAACTTTTATGAAACCAATCATGTATGAAGATTTCTAGATTCACTTGCTTTTATGTCTTCTTCGGTGGATAGATTAGCAAAAGCCCTCAAACATTTCCCTCACTTGGAAAATCATTTTCCTAAATATTAGATAGTTTTAATTACTAGAAAACTTCCTTAATGTTATGATTACAATAATTCATTTGAGAGATTTAAAGAAAAAACTATTCCTTATAAAGAATAATTTTATAGTATATTAAACAATTCAGAAATAAACAATGAAGAATACGAGTTTGTGACAACTTTATGGAAGGAATTCAATATTAAAAATCTAGGAGAATTTCACAACTTGTATATTAAAATTGATACACTTTTACGTGCAGATATATTTGAACATTTTAGAGACGTTTGTATGAACATTTTTAAATTGGATCCTTATTATTATACAGCTCCTGGATTATCTTGGGATGCTATGTTAAAAGATACTAAAGAAAATTTGGAAATAATACAAGATTATGATATGCTATTAATGATAGAAAAGGGTATAAGGGGTGGGATTAAACAAGTTTCCAAGAGATATGTAAAAGCAAATAATAAATATACGGAAAAATATGATAAAGATAAGGAAAGTAATTACTGATTATATTTAGATATGAGTAATGCATATGGAAGAGCTATGGTAGAAGAATTACCAACACATGATTTTAAATGGATTAAAGATACAAATAATTTCAAAGTATGTGACATTTCAGAATATTCAAAAACCGGATATATTTTGGAAGTAAATTTAGAATATCCTCATAAATTTCATAAACAACATAATGATTATCCAATAGCTACAGAACAATTAAAAGTTGATACAGAATGGTTAAGGCCTTATCAAAAACAATTCAAAGAAACAAAAAGTCAAAAATTATTATTAACTTAGAAGAAAATAAGAATTATGTATTACATAATACAAATTTACAACTATATCTTAGCTTGGGAATCAAAATAAATGAAGTACATATAATCTTACAATTTAAACAATCTAATTGGCTTCAGTCTTACATTGATTTAAATACTGAAATGCGAACTAAGGCTACAAATGATTTTGAAAAGGATTTCTTCAAATTGATGAATAATAGTGTATTTGGTAAGACAATGGAATCGATTCGTAAAAGATGTAATATAAAATTATTGAATGATTATATTAATATTGATAAAGAAATTGCAAAGCCTACTTTAAAGGATAGAACAATATTTACAGAAAAAATGGGTAAAGAGAAGTTAATATTTAATAAACCTATATATGTTGAAATGTGCATTCTAGATTTAAGCGAATATTTTATGTATGATTTCCGTTATAATGTAATGAAAAAGAAATATGGAGATAAATTAGAATTTTGTTATACTGATACCCACTCGTTTATTTACAACTTAAAAACAAATGACTTTTATAGAGATGTGGAAGCTATGATTGAAAATTTTGGTACAAGTGATTTTTCTAAAGATCATTGGATGCCAACGAATAATAAGAAAGTTTTATGGAAAATGAAAGATGAAAATTGTGGTAAAATAATAAAAGAATTCATAGGATTAAGAAGAAAAATGTATGCTATAAAATTGAAGAAAAGGAAATTAAAAAATCAAAAGTACAAAGCAATGTGTTGTTGACAAAACCATTAAATTTTAAGTTTATTACAATTCTTTGTTTAATAAAGAAAAACAATATAGAGTTAATAATCTCATTAGATCAAATAATCATCACATTTCAATTACTGAACTAAATATAATAGCACTAAGTCCATATGATGATAAAAGCTATATTTTAGATGATGGAATAAATACTGGAGCTTACGGTTTTGATCAATAAAATGAATATTATAAGAATATAGAAACTATTAATAATGGTGCATAAATTTATCAAAAATCTATTAATGAAATTAAAAATGTTTATAAAAATGTATTCTAATAAATGGAAGCATTCAACAGAATCGCATAGTTACCAAAGACCTATACATTTAGTGATATAGAACCTGGGGAATATAAACTGATATCGTGGGGGAAAAAAATTGAAACAAAATATGAAGCTACAATTATAGATTTAGAATAGAATAGATTTATTTAGCCTGGTGGAGTTATAGGTACTTTAGAAATTGAAGATGGAGAAAGAGAATTCTATCTTCCTAAAATATATGAAAAATTATAAGATAAAGATATAAAGACAATGAATAAAAGTGAATACGTATTAGTATATAATGGATTGGTTGGAGATAAGTTTCCTTACTATAATATCTATTTAGAGTGTTTACAAAAATATTTATTAATACATGGATTCCTTAGATGATGCTACAATGGAACAAAATGATGAAGTTTATAATTTAGTAAAAGTAATTGATGAACTTATAGACTTATTAAATACGCATGAAGATGATTTTACATAAATTGGGCAAGTAATTATTCCATATTTACAACGT
Source organism: Diploptera punctata (assembly GCA_030220185.1). Classification (NCBI taxonomy): domain Eukaryota; kingdom Metazoa; phylum Arthropoda; class Insecta; order Blattodea; family Blaberidae; genus Diploptera; species Diploptera punctata. The sequence continues at coordinate 1,276,470 of JASPKZ010007179.1, forward strand.
TCAATAAATATTATAAACTAAGAGGAAACAAATAAAGTAATAAAAAGAATAGCTATTAAAAAATTGAAGAAGCTTTACATGAATTTGATTTTTATCTATCTGCATAATTTGTGCTTATTTTTATATCATTATTATTTTTAAATCTTTATCTATTTATTTTCATACATTTATTTTTTGTTATTTAATTTTTCTTGTTTTTTGACCTATTTTATTTCATTTTCTGAGGATACTGAATAGAAGTAGCCATGTAAATGAAATAATCTTTATTTCTTATTTTTACATTGTCTATAAAACTTTGTATATTATTATTTACTAATTTTAAACTATTTAATTCTGTAGTTAATTTTGCTATTTCATTTTTAAGTATATATTCTCCGTTCTTTCTAATAGAAGGTAATACTTCTTTAGTTATCCATCTTTTAAATTCTTTAGTTTTAAGCATTTTACAGCTTAAAATCAAAGAATATAATCCAGAATCATTTATAAATACAGTTTTTGGGTTTTTTTTCTGATAGCGTTGTTTTGACGCTATCTGAAAATAATGAAAATCTTAAAATATCTACCTTATTCATATTCATTTTTATTGCATCTATGAGTCTTTCATATTACAATAATTCTGCAATATTATTTCCTTTAAAGCAATGATTATTATCTTCATTTAGTATGATATAAACTTCTTTATTATTAAAATTTAATTTATTGTTATTGATATCTATAATATTAGTCATGTTGTAATATTTGATTTTAAATATAATTATAGAAATTCATTTTTAAACAAATTAATATAATTTTCAGATCTTTTAAATTTTTAATAGAGATATTCTCAGTAATAATAATTTATTAATATTTTTATACTTTTAAAGTTAATTTAAAATAATTTATTCAAAGATATATTGGTATTTAGATCTCATTCTTAATCTATAAAACCTGATTTATTAATTAATGTAGGATGTAGAGTTACATTCTTAAGGGGGCGTCTGGCAGACGCCCCCTTAATATCTTCTAAATTTTTAATAGATGTACTCTCAAATAATAACTTAAAAATATAATAATTTATTAACATTTTTTATTATAAACTAATGATTTTTATACTTTGTTTTCGAAAGGCATCTTATCAAAATACTTATACTGTAAATGGTCATAATACAAACAGAAGATGAAACATTGTTTTGGAAGGCATCCTGTAATAATTATACTGAAAATGGTCAAAATACATACATAACATGAAACATTTCTTTGAAAGGCATCTTATAATAATTATACCGAAAATGGTCAAAATACAAATAGAAGATGAATCATTGTTTTCGAAACGCATCTGATAATAATTGTAGCTGAAAATCATCAATACACAAGCAGAAGATAAAACATTGCTTTCGAATGTCCTGTTATAATAACGGTCAAAATACATACATAAAATGAAACATCTTATAAAGTTGTCAAAATACAAACCCAAATGAAACATTGTTTTCGAAAGGTGTCCTATAATAATTATACTGCATATGGTTGATGACGACTGAGAATAAGTTACTATTTTTATCTTTAAAAATAATCATTGTACTTCCTTACATACTATACAGTACATTTTTATCTCATTTATGAGTTCTGTCCAGACAGTCGAGGAGAGCGGACATGCTTTATTGGTGTAGTGGAAGAGTGCAGGAGTTAAAGCATTACGGAAAAAGTGAGAAAGCTGATTGAAAAATTGTGAACAGAAGTGAAAAAGGGTTTTGGAAAGTGCAACGTAGGTGAACAAATACGAGATATTGAGACGAACATGCATCGGATGGAGGACAGAGTAGAATTGGTTGGATCTAAATTTTAGACTATCTCGAAAATCAGAGTCGCCGTAATAATATTGTGATATATGGAGAGCATGAAGAAAACAGGGTGAGAAGGGAGGAAATTAAACTTATACATAAAAGAATAGTGGCACAAATCGAGATTGAAAATCGCGACTGAAAGTGGGAACATAACGGACATGAAGAAACCGATAAGGGAACTCAGAATAAAGAACATAAATCGGACAAGAATATCTTTCGGGGAATGAAAATATACTTTGATAGTGTGCTGGGAGGTGAGAGGTTAAGATATAATCAAGGAAATAAAGTGGAGATCCCCGACGCAGTATATATATATATATATATATATATATATATATAGAGAGAGAGAGAGAGAGAGAGAGAGAGAGCAAATGATTTCATTATCAAGTGCTCGACATTAAATACCAACCAACCATATATATATACCATTACTAGATCAGGATATCTCGAAAAATCAAGTGATTTCCTCCATTAAAAGTTTAAAAAAGGTAGAGCACTAGAAATTGACGGATTATCAGGAGAATTCTTGAAAAATGTGATATCATCAAATAAATTATTAGACTTTTGAAAACTGCGTTCAACAATCTATTTAATGGAGGAAATTATCCGGAAGCCTGGGCGACAGGTGTAATCCAACCGCTGTACAAAGGGTTATAGGGGAACCAGAAAGTTATAGCGGAATTTGCCATTTGTCAGTGTTTGGAAAAATGTGCTGTAAAGTGCTTTACGAACGAATGAGACAATGAGCGAAATTAAATAATTTGATTTCAGAATATCAGGCAGGTTTTAGAGAAGGGTATTCCATAGTGGACAACGTATTCGTTCTGAGAATATAATTGATGATAATCTGAAAAACAAGACAGGTAAAATATTTTGTGCGTTGATAGATTTTAAGATGACATTCGATACTGCAGACCGAAGTGCACTGTGGGAAAAATTAAATCGGAAAGGATTGTCATATAAAATGATACATGTTTTCTTGTCAATTTGTAAATATGTTAAATTCTGTATAAAAGTAGACCAAAGGCACATCACAGAAAGCAGTGAAGCCAATCAGGAAGTGAGACAAGGCTGCATTTTATCACCAATGATATTTAATCTGTTTGTTGATGATATAGCAGCCATAATGCTAGAAGGAGGCATTGAGGCTCCGGAGATAAGAAATATTAACGTCCCAGTTCTGCTGTATGCAGATGATTTCATTATCTGTTGCAATATAATCAAGGGATTAAAAAGAGGTCTTCACCTATTGGAAATATACTGTAGGGATTGGGGATTGACTGTAAATTTTAGTAAGACACAAACAATGACGTTCAAAAATGGGACGATCTATGGCAGAGCTGAGAAATGGAAATACAGAGATCATATACTTCAAAACGTCAAGATTTTGAATATCTAGATACGACGTTGAAAATGAACGGAAAGTGGAAGAAACATATTGATATAACATTATTCAAAGGGAGGGGACAACATAATAATATTCTCAGTATTCTGGGTAGTGTGCTTAATATTCCAGTTAGTACGTATGAAAAAAAAGTATGGAGCGATTGTAGTGATATTTGGGGATTTCAAAGAACGGAAATACTAAATAAGGTATATACGCATTTTCTAAAACAATACTGGACTTAGTAAGGCCGTTTCCAACAGTGGAATTTTATATGAATTTGGGTCATTTCAGGACGACATAAACTGCAAAATTCGTGTACTCGAGTACTGGTTGCGGCTAATCCAAGGCGAACAATCAATGCTCAGAGCAATTTGTTACAAATACCAAATTAGGAACGCAAATGTGAGACTCTGGACAGACGAGGTAAGGAGAGAACTCTAAAAGATTGGGATGAGTTGCGTATGGGAAAAAAGAGACAGAAAATCGCAAGAATGTGTGGAGAAAAATAAGAAGGAGGTACTTAGATATATACCGACAAAATAGTTTGGCCGAATGTGCGGGTAAAAGATCACTGTTTTTGCAAAGAGACCTAAAACAAGTTTGGGGAAAATAATCTTATATATTCAATCTAGGATTTAAAGAGAGATCAGGGCTTGCTTGGTTCAGGTTAGGGGCATGGAAATTTTTAAAAATTAGCGACAATCACGATATGCGAATATGTCCAATATGCGGGAGCTGTGAAGACGAGATACATACATTAGGAAAATGTAACGATTTGGAATATTGGAGGCGTCAGTTATTACTGGAGAGATTTCTAAATTCAAATCGTGAAAGATTAGCATGCTACGAATTATTGGTAAGCCCAGAAAATTGGATAAACGTGGTTAGATATCAGGACAAAACGCGGAAAATAAGAAAAACACTCATTCATGAATGAAATATGTTAAAAAATTGCAAGTCTATTAATTCTTAATAATTCTTCATAACTAAATTAATATATAATGTAATTGTACTGTTATCGAATTGTAATATTATTTTGTTTTCTTTTTTGTTTTAAGTATATTATTACCAAATATCAACTTATTGTAACTGACTATCAGCAGCACGTACGGCATACTACTCGTGCGACCGATATTTGTAAATAACATTGTATGTATCTTAGTATTAGTCTAATAAAGTCTTTATTGTACATTCAAAGTCCTTATGTACATATTTTATTGTGTTATGTACTTTCCAGTACGTCACCCATGTAGTACCCGCCTCCCAAACTATGGTTTGTTTGCCGCTGAATCTGTATAACAGGAAACTTTAATATTACAAATATTAATTTTGTTATTGGTCTAAATCTTCGTGATCGGTCTTCCGCTTAATGCTTTCCGGCGCGCTTCTCCGGTGGCTTCAGTCTCCTTGTGGTATGTCTAGCAAACGACAGACATTTCATGACGACTCCGGATACAGTTCTTTATTTAGTACACAAGTTAAATATATATCTGTTATGAGAAACACTGTTAGATTAGGACCTAATTTTAAACGGTATTTGTAATAAATGAGATGTGAAAATATTAAACGAAGATGATTATTACTACATCACTACATCACAAAGCAAGGAGAATAAATTGATATATGCAAAGAGGAAAAACATCAACAAAAAAACTATGGAAACTATAGCCTACATACGTAGTAGCCTTTAAAGAGAACATGAACTCGTTTCTGGCTTCATCTCTTGTGATTATACTGATCTCTTTCAAATGAAAAAAAATCTTGAAACTGATAATTAGTAAACAATACTGATTATCGAATAAACTATCATTTACACATAACCTAATCATATTAAACTTTTCAGACAAATATGAAAGATTAAAAACTTTTATTTGAAAAAAATTACGAAATACATTTTCATTAAACATTATTTTCAAGCAAATACACGGTGAATCAAAATTTTCATGATACAGTGGCTGCATTAATTATTGTTGCAGTTAATATAACAGTATATTAACTAAAGAAGAAAGAGTAGCTGCTGTTTCTGATCGTGTTCGTGGTATGACGTATGAACAAATGCGGAAGATTTCGCCCGTAAATTTAGGAAAACAGGCCCTACCAGGCTGGCTATAAAGATCCTGGTCAATAGATTTCAGCGTCCTGGTAGTGCTGCAGATGTAGAGCGTCCAGGGAGACCGGTCGTACCACCAGATGCTGTGCAAAAAGTACAGGATGCGATCACTCGCAGCCCTTCTGCATCAACCAGGAGAATGAATAGAGAACTGGGTATTCCTCAGACAAATGTGTGGAGAAGTCTCTCCTACAAATTGCACAAACGTGCATATCACATCCAGGTCGTGCATAAACATGAAGCTGAGGACTATGCATCCAGAGAAGCTGCGTGTCATGATCTACTAGAAGTTGTGGAAAATAACAATTAGTGGAAAATGTTTTATTTATTGACGCTACATTCCACACATGTGGACTTGTCAATAAACACAATTGCATGATATGGGCAGAGGACCAACCAAACGTGATGCAGGTGTGGGAACGGGACACACCCAAAGTAAATGTGTGGTCAGGATTAACAAGGCCAACAGTTTACGGGCCCTTCATATTTGCAGAGAAAACTGTTACTGGAAACGTATACCTCGATATGTTGGAACAGGGGAAACCCCAGTTGATATCTGATGGTACTATTGATACTGTTGTTTTTGAACAGGATGGGGCACCACTTGATTTTGGTATTACGGTTCGGGACTTCCTAAATCAAGCTTTTCCCGGTAAAGGATTGGCCGTGTAGCGCCAATGATGTGGCCTCCCCGCTCCGCAGACCTGACACCTTTAAATTTTTTGCCTGGGGGTTTATAAAGTCTAACATATACCAGGTGAAGATAAACAACATTCAACAGCTAAAACAGTGGATTAGAGCCGCGGCAGCTAAGATTATACCAGCTATGCTTGAGAAAGTATTTCACAGTGTAATGGAGCGACGGTCGTTGTGTCTAAACGTGCAAGGTGGTCACATTGAAATGCATTGAAATTATGTGGCATATGTTTCAGTATTATTACATAATGTGTAATATTATCTGTCTAAACACAAAATATATAGTGAATTTTGAGTCATCCTGTATATAATTACTACATTATTACTATACTACAATGGCGTAGCTCGATGATTATGATCCTTAGCTTCTCCTTTGTTAGGAGTTACTAGCCCAAATTAATGTAGTTACTCTTATTTGTCCATAGATATCTTGAATGGTTTGCGGTTAATACACCGACACAATTAGACACATGTCAATCAAATAAAGTATTGCTAGTGTGATGAGGTCAGTAAATAAGGCTTAGAAAGCATTTCATTCGTATCTTCTACGAGCCTGAAAATATTCAGATTCGGGATCCACGGCTTAGAGTCCCTCCCGGAGGCATTTCTTCTTTGATTTGTCGTCCTAAATATCCATTGATCACGGTTGGGTTTGAACCCGCGGACATCGGGACGAGAAACAGAATGCATAACCACTCTTCACTGCTGGCGACTAAAGATATAATTAGGAGAATCTTAAATAAAATTACTACATTATTCCTCGAAACGTGAAATAAAATATCAATTGTAAAATTCGCCTGAAAATTGATAGTATTATCTAATCACATAAAGGCTGCAATTATGATCTCTTTTTTTAGGATTTGACTATTATGCTGAAGCTATCCTAATTCCAAAAACAGTTCTATTTCAAGAACATCTTACCGTTCTAAGTACATTTTCTCGACCTTTTAAGTACCATAATATATACACCAAAATATGTTTAAACTTTATACACTTACTTACTTACTTACTTACTTACTTACTTACTTACTGGCACTATCGAAACCGTGGGTTCATGTCCGCGCGGACATAAGCTCTCCACACATCCCTATCCTGAGTTAATGCTTTCCAATCATTCCCTGTACAATCTACTTCCCACAAATCATAGTTAATATTATTCTCCCAACTTATTCTTGGTCTACCAACTGGGCGTTTTCCCTCTGGCTTTCCTACAACAAGCTTCCATGCAAGTCTTTCATTCACATGTCCTGCCCATCGCAGTCTACGAGACGTAACTGTTCTTATTATATCTGGCTTCCTATAAAGACCATGTAGTTCATTTTGTTATGTTATTTTCTCCATTCACCTGTTTGTTCATCTCTCTTTGGTCCAAAAATTTTCCTAAGTACTTTATTCTCAAATACTTGTAATCTACTTTCCTCCCTTAAAGTAAGAGTCCATGTTTCGCACCCATATAATATAACTGGTAGAATAATAGTTTTATATATTTTCAGTTTAACGTTTTTTGAAAGGAGTTGGGATGTTAAGTGTCTCTGGAATGCATAATAGCTTGCATTTCCAGAATTGAGCTTATGTTTAATTTCTTTGTGCATCTCATTCCTATTTGTGATTATTTTTCCTAGGTATTAGAATTCAGCCACTTCCTCGAAATTTCCCTCATTTTTCATTAGCTGTCCATTTCCATTATATAATCAATTTCTACGTGTGACCATATATTTAGTTTTATTGATATTTACTTCCAGTCCTAATTTTTAGTGTTATTCAATAGTGTGTGCGTGTTGTCCTTTAATATTTCCTCGCTATCGGCCAACAATACTACATCATCAGTATAAACTAACAGCTTATTAATGCCATTGAGTTGTAAGACTTCCTCATTCTCCAAAGATTTATTGGCATGCTCTAGTACAAAATTAAATAGTAGAGGAGATAGTGCGTCTCCTTGCTTCAACCCATTCTGGATTTCAAATATGTCCGAAAACTGTTTGCCTACACGCACCCTACTCTTTGTGCAATTTGGACACATTCGTATAAGTCTAACTAACGTTTTAGGAATTCCGAACTCCAACTAGATACTATATAACTTTTCCCTCCTAATTGAATCATATGCTTTTTTGAAGTCTACATACAGTTGATGTATAGTATCATTATATATTCCCATATCTTTTCTAAAATCTGTCTTATACTAAATATCTGATCTGTTGTATACCTGTTTCTTCTAAATATACACTGATGATCTCCTAGAATGCCATCAATATAGGGAGTAAGTCTGCTGTCTAATATTAAACTTTTATATCCATTCCAATTCATATCGTTTTAGTATCTATAATTATCTTCATTCTTTTGAGATTTTCATCGTGTAAATACTTACTTATGATATGTTTAACTATTAATACTGTCTATAGTCAGATAGTGACTAGTTATCGTGTTAACATCGCCTGGTGACATGACATGATGGCGAAAGAGCAGAGCCCCCGCTTTATATAACCAAACCTTTGTTCACTAATTTTGCTAGGTGGAATCAAGTGAATCGGATCCGGGGGCCTGTTCTTTTGGTGTTTTACGGTCTTCTGTGGCCTCTTCAGTCCATTAATTATAGTTAATATGTGTAGTTTGTGGCCAAATTGCATATCGAACAGCCGGTGGCTTGGCAATCAATTATTTACACAATAGAGAACTAGCATTTGACTCGAGTTTTGTCTTTTTGTTTGTGCTAAGTTTTTGATGTCTGGTCACAACACCAGCAAATGTAACTGTTTAGTGTTATGATAAAACCTATGTTCCATTTGTTTTATTGGATTGTATGAAGTGTTTATGCAGTATTAACTTCGCCTTGGCTCGCCAAATTTGGAAGCCCCTAACACACCAAGCTTGGAAGTCTCCTAACACTCTGAGGAGAATATGTAGGTGGACGATGATGGGTCAGTCTCCTTGATATGTGGTAGGATCCATTGGTCAAACACGAGCAGTAGATTGAAGAGATACATTTTAAGTCCGAATCCAAAATTGATCCGGTTGCTGACCAAACGGGAAACATTTTTTCATCATACTATATATATATATATATATATATATTTCTCACTTTCAAGGAGTTCGAGTGGACTGAAACAGTCATGAATTTGATGTTGGCATCATCCACCCTACATGCGTAGATAAAGAACAAAACGGACCCATGAAGTTTGTTAATTCTTAAATGAACTGAAGTGAAGTCAAGAGCAATTGAGGATCAAATAACATTCTTCTATACTTATAAAGCGTACTTGCATCCTGAATTTCAAAGTGCAGATATAGCTGCTCGAACCTCAGCAAACTACAGAACCACCCTCAGCTGCACCATAAAATATAGAGATGAGTGGTTACAGGAAACTAGACCTATTTATGCTAACGCGAATACGAAGAGAGGCCCACACTAATTACTATAGTGGTCACGTGTCACCTTTATAAGGAATAAAAGCCAAATTAATAATCATAGGAGAATGTAAGGTCCTGAATACACAAAAAAGGCTCCCTTACTATGCACTATGAATATAGGACTTCCAAAATCTGGTGAATTATGTTTGTACTCAAACTAACCACTTAAGAAAGACCTTTCATTATGGATAGTGTTAAAAAGGCGCTTCATCAAATAGTCCTAGTCGGAAAGCTTTTTTTTTAAGATCACATATTTGGCATCCAAAATTCACATAAGTATACCGCTTCAGATTGCTAGACTGGTTGATCAGATTATCCACGTGCTTCAACAAGAGAAATAGTACCACGAGGTTATTCCTTGATATTGAAAAAGTTTTCTATACTACTTTCACAAATGGGTTTATGTATTAATTACTATAATTTTATTTATCGGCTACATTAATTATAGTGTAATAAATACCTCACTAGTCGTCAACTTTTATGAGTTGGTTAGTTCACTACTTGCCATTGCTGGCGGGAATTCCACAATCCTCTCCCCGCTGCTGTATATTACCTATGTGGCAGATTTTCCGTCTATTCTTCAGCTTTGCACTGCATCCTTTGCAAACGACACCCATTTATTTTCTCAAACATCGTTTAGAGGTGAAAATGCAAAATTCACAATCTGCTTCTTCTTCTTCCTTCCTTCCAAATATTAGGCTAAGGCCTGTTACGATCCTATAGAAAAAGTTTCCCTCCAGCGTTTCATAGGCCGGCTCAGATATCTTCGTCTTCTTGGTATATAATTATAAACAACTTTGGGGATCAGATTTGAACTCATTCATTCAAGATAGTGTTTCCAATTTTGTTGGTACTGTTTAATATATTCCAATATTGGCGTAGCTTCAATTCTTTTAAAATGTCGGTGTTCCTTTTCCGATCCCTTCTGGTTAACTCGGTGTTCTGCGCATGAATCTCATTTCACAAGCTGTTGTTATGCTTTCATGTTGTCTTTTAATTGTACATGCTTCACTACCATAGGTCAACACTGGTCTAGCCAAAGTATTATATAAACGTAACTCATAAGTTTAATCCTTCCGGGAAATTCTCGTATAAGTCTTGAAAGTCCCTTCGATTGGTTGCTGGCCAAAGGAAGGCAAGGCCAGTGATGGGACTGCCATCTTATAACCTCTGGTCAGGCATTCCTGGAGAAGAGAAGAAAATAAAGGAAATAAGAAATGGAAGAAAGGAAGGACTCCCTAGCCCTCGGATGCCCTAATAGCGTCGGGGTCGAAATAAACAAGAGTTAACCAAGAGAGGTTATGTAGTAAAGTTAAAAGAGTGCAAAAGACAAGTAAGTGGAAGAAATGTTTTGATCAGCTTCAGTACCTTATGGTCGCCATCTACATATCCCCTAGATGAGAACCACTGGGGTATTCACATTCTCCACCTTCTACAAAATAAAACAAATGCTGTTAATAACACTTTTATGTCAATTTTTCGTGTTAAACGCATTTATTAGTGGGATGAACTTACGCTTTATAAAGCTATGACTTGCAGCATACTGCCGTATGGCTGTATAGCCTGGAATATCATATCTGCGAAAACAAAATGAATGTAGAGGTTTAACGAACATATGACAATTATTATTTTGTCGACACGTGATATACGATGTTCATATAGCTTGATGATGTAGCGCAGATACCTTGTAATTTAGATCATCAAGTCGCTTCCATATTTTAATTCATCTCTCATTATTCGAATATGACGAACGTAATATAGGAATCTTTCACAGCGGCATTTTGGTCATAAGAATTTATTTATTACATTCGACTCTCACTTAAGGAACCAGCATAAAGGGAGGTGTCAACTTTTATCACTTGGAATATTATTACTCACTCTGCTCTACCGACTCCTATCTCGGCTCGTCGTCAGTGTGGTTTATGATGCCCTGTTTCAGAGTGATCACATCCTCATCTCTCTCTAATTCACGAGTCATCTACTAGAACATTATTATCGCCAAATGGGATGCGGTTAAGTGATATAATCCCACAATGACAACCATACTTACTTACTTACTCACTGGCACTATCACACCCGTAGGTTCATGGCCACGCGGACATAAGCTCCATACATCCCTATCCCGAGTTAATGCTTTCCAATCATTCCCTGTATAATCTACTTCCCTGAAATCATAGTTTGTGTTATTCTCCCACCTCATTCTTAATCTACCAACTGGGCGTCTTCCCTCTGGCTTTCCTACAAGAAGCCTCCATGCAAGTATTTCATTCCCCATATGTGCAACATGTCCTGCCCATCGCAGTCTGCGAGACTTAACTGTTCTTATTATATCTGGCTTCCTATAAAGACCATGAAGTTCAATGTTATGTAGTCTTCACCATTCACCTGCCGTTTCATCTCTCTGTGGTCCAAAAATTTTCCTAAGTACTTTATTCCCAAATAGTTGTAATCTACTCTCCTCCCTTAAAGAAAGAGTCCACGTTTCGCAACCATATACTATAACTGGTAGAATAATAGTTTTATATATTTTCAGTTTAACGATTTTTGAAATGGTTGGGACATCAAGAATCTCTGCAATGCATAATAGTACGCATTTCCAGAATTGACCCTATGTTTAATTTCTTTGATCATCTCATTTGTGATTATTGTTCCTAGGTATTTGAATTCAGCCACTTCCTCAAAATTTCCCTCATTTTTCATTAGGTGTCAATTTCAATTATATAATCAATTTCTACGTGTGACCATATATTTAGTTTTATTGATTACTTCCAGCCCTAATTTCTTAGTGTTATCCAATAGTGTGTGCGTGTTGTCCTTTAGTATTTCCTCGCTAACGGCCAACAATACTACATCATCAGCATAAACTAACACCTTATTAATACAATTGAGTTGTAAGATTTCCTCATTCTCCAAAGATTTAATGGCATGCTCTATTACAAAATTGAAATAGTAGAGGAGATAGTGCATCTCCTTGCTTCAACCCATTCTAGATTTCAAAAGTGTCCGAAAACTGTTTGCCTACACGCACCCTATTATTTGTGCCATTTAGACATATTCGTATAACTAACTTTTTAGGAATTCCGAACTCCAGCATGATACTATATAACTTCTCCCTCTTAATTGCATCATAGGCTTTATTGAAATCTACATATATTTGATGTACAGTACCATTATATTCCCATTTATTTTCTAAAATCTGTCTTATACTAAAAATCTGATCTGTTGTAGACCTCTTTCTTCTATATGCATATTGATCATCTCCTAGAATGTCATCAACATAGCTAGTAAGTCTGCTTATTAATATATTTGTTAGAATTTTGTACGAAGTTGAAAGTAATGAGAGTTGTTGCAATCAGTTTTATCTCCTTTATTATAAATTGGTACGATAATTGATTCCTTCCATTCATCTGGAAGAGCTTCTTTTTTCCCAAATCATACTTAGCAACCAGCGTATATTGTCCATCAATTTTTCTCCCCCTGATTTTATCAGTTCTGCTGGGATCTCATCTGAACCTGATGCTTTATACATCTTCAATTTTTCAATCGCCATTTCCACCTCTAATGCACTTGGCTCTGCGACTAGCATTTCTGCTGTCTGTAAATTATCCTCCTCAATGTCCTCTTTTGTATGTACATTTAATAGCTGATTAAAGTAATTTTTCCATCTATTTAATATACTCCTGGAATCTCCAATCATATCCCCATTTTCATTCCGATTTATATTCGTTCTAGCCTGAAACCCTTTCTTCTCGATATTAATTCCCTGATATAATTATCTAATGGTCCTACTTTTTGCATTAATTTCAAGATCATTAATCTTCTCTCTCAAATTTTCCATCTTTTTCTCTCTCGTAACTTGGTAATTTCCCGTCTAGTACTACCCAATTGCTCTAAATTTACATCTTTTGGCTCGTGTAACCATTTAAGTTTTGCTAGCTTTCTTTTCTTTACAATGTCGGCACATTCCTCACCAAACAATTTCTTCTTTTTCCTCTTTTTTAAACAACCAATGCTTTCTGATGCAGGCATCCCATTCTTTATTTATATCAGTTTCTTCTTCGTTTGCCACTTTGTCATTTGAAGATTCCAGTACTTCAAATCTATTAGCAATTTTGATTTGGTATTCTTGCCGCATTTCATCATTTTTCAACTTTGTTTAATTCATGTTTTACAGAATCATCTTTAGCGTTCGTTCCTCTCATAAGCGAAAGCCGTTGTCTGATTTTCACTCTGACCAGATGATGTTCCGAATTGCAGTCTGTCCCTCTAACTGATCTAACATCGATGATGCTACTGTGCCAGCGTTTATCCACTAATACATGATCTATCTGGTTCCGAGTTTTTCCATCTGGGGACGTCCAGGTGTATTTATGAATATCCTTATGCTGAAATGTTTTACTCTTAAAAATGAGATTCTTTGATTTGGCAAAGGTGACTAATCTAACCCCGTTGTCGTTACTATCTCCATGAAGACTGAATTTGTCTATCGTTGGTTTGAATATATCTTCCCGCCCCAATTTTTCATTAAAATCTCCTAAGACAATTTTCATATGATATCGTGAAAGGCTATCAATAAGCATCCTAATCCTTCATAGAACTCATCCTTGATGTTGTCATTTTTATCTTCTGTGGGGACATGTACATTTACAATTGTAAAATCATGTCGTTTACCCTTTAGAATTATGTATGATATCCTATCACTAACAAACTTAATATCTCGGATAGCGGATACGATCCTCCTTCTGACTAAAAAACCCGTTCTAAATGCAGGTCTTTCTGCACCCCCATAGTATAATGCAAAGCTTCCTGATTCCTGACTACCTTCTCCTGGCCATCTAACTTCCTGTAAAGCGACTATATCCAAGGGCAATTTATCTAATTCCCGCGTTAATATCTCTAGTGCCCCGCTATTGTATAACGTACTAACATTCCACGTTCCTAGGAACATGTCCCTGTTGTGTTTGAGCATTTGGCATGGGTTCCCTGAAATAGTCCCGGCCCGGAGAACCAAGTGGGGCCTATTGGACCTCTGGAAAATTTTACCCCAGTTGAACCCATGTCCGCATTTCTTGACGGTTGTAATTTTATGAAGAAAAATCGTCACTGTTTTGACCAAGGTAATTTTTTCGTCTGGCTTATCACCTTCCACTAGTCTGGCTTGGGTAACCGTATCGGCAGCAATGCTACCGCCGGCATAGCTCTCAGTATCATTTAAGCACGCAAGTCACTCCACCATGACAAGATAAAGATACCATGGAGGGAATGACAGTCATAACATAATTAAATTCCATGACGCCACAGCCGTTTCCAGAATGCAGCATACTGGGCGATACTAGTCTCCAGTTGTTAATAGGCCTTGTTATTAACAGTATCAGTAGCTAATCAAGATCTCACTTCTAACCAGGATCCTGTGTCATCCAATAGTGGTTACGATGATGAGAGATACAATAACCAATGGTGAAATAATTTGGATACATGATAATGATTGCTGATCACAGCTAACTACATTTTACTGCATTATGGCGAGGTTATACAGTATGAATGATTATGCATAAACTCTGCACAGAAAGGTCACGTATAATTAGATAAATCACGATAGAGGTATATTAACCTATAAATTATTCATCACTATTGTGTTTTATTACGTTCCTCTTATTTCCTGCAGTAGAATTAATTTGCACTAAATGTAACTACAAGTAATTACTCTGTCTTATTGCAAGTGGAAGTTCAAATGCCAACTGTTGTGTTTTATAAAGACAAGCGCTGAATGAGAAATCTCGAACGACTTGCATGTGCTGTATACTTGAATGGATTAATTAACATTTTATGTCGTCTTCTGAAACGAGACAGTAGTCAGTTTGAGACGAAGGATATTCTTTCTTCCACATCCCTATGTAAAACAATTCTGCTGTTGAAGAATGTGGCTGCTTCAATGGGACGTAGTTTCCTCTAAAGTAAGGACACTCCACTTAGAATTAATGACATATCCAGAATTAGGAATTCTTCTCAACCCAATTGTTTTCCTTTGTACATTTCTCTCAGAGTTGTCTCAAGTGTCAACTGTTTCACACCGATATATAAAACGTCTTATTTGCAGTTTTTTTAATTAACGAATTAAACCCAAACACAAACGTAAACACAAATGTAAAATACATATTTATCATCAAAATCGTTTCGGCATCACGATGCTTTAAGCTATCATGTTTATCTTCTTGTAGGTATTTCTTCAGTTCTATTTCCTTCTTTATACTTAATAATTAGCCCTACTTAGGTAGTCTATTATTTTACATTCCGCATTCAATATCTTATATGGTTTTCGATTTTATAAAATACATGAAAACAAACCAAGAATAAATTGAAAGTTTGTGACACTCTATAATTTCAGTAATTTGTATTTACAATTATAAATTTAAAATGTAACTATATTAACAATTTGGCTAAATCCTATTCATTTTATATATTTAATCATTTATTTCCTTTCAGAAATCCACTATTGTTGTTTCGGGGTAACGTCTTTCCCTCGTACGCACCAACCCGGGTTTGATCCCCAGTCGGGACAAATTTTTTAGGTGAGAATTTTTCGCTATTTGGCCTCTCCTATAAGACATAAGTCGGAAAACGTAAAGCCCAAATGGTCTCCTAACATTATCAACCCATCATTATTAAATGTTAGTGTTGTCTCGAAGGTGGCCTGACATTAAGCTGTAGACTCATTTTGAAAGCTCTCTATACTCTTCAGTAGTTAAAATAGTAATTGTGTGATCTTTAATTAAAAATCGTCTCCCGACAGGTCGTGCCCGGATAACGTGGGACATGTAGAAGCACGAAAAAATGGAGAAGTTTAACTGACGCAGAGTCGCTCTCTCTGTCAATAATAGCAGACACCTGCCGTCGGTTATTACGCTAATGATGTAGTTCATCTGACTTCCGCTAGTAGGCACCTGAATACAGTAACGCTGAATTGTGTTGGTAGCATTTTGTTGTATACTGTTGCCAACTTCTGCGTATTGCTCAGGTCTGTAGATGACTACAACACTCTCTCTCAGTGTGTGTTAGGCTATCGCCGTGTGCGTTGGGCGCTCTCATCAGGGACGATAGTCCTTACGAAGTAATTGTATATAAAGATTCGTGGGAGATGGATCTTCCCCAGCTTACAACTGGCTATTGACGAATCCTCCATCTTCACCTTTGGTTTATCGCCATCGAAGGTGATAATTGAACGTTATGAGTTTTTGAATTCTTCAAACTTATGTGGTTATTGAGGACCAGGTGCTGCCTGTTCCGAAGTTAATACACTTCGAGACCCCTATATTCCTAGGAATGGACTTCGATTCAAACACTTGATCCTGTTTTAATTGTATCTACGTAGTATGTTAGCGCAAAAATAAACTTGACTTTTCACCGATTATATGTGTTGTAGTAAGTAAATTTACCTTTATAAAAATACAGCACCCCAGAGGAATATTAGGAAAGGGATTCAAAATTGGACCGTTTTGGCATGCAACATTTAGGTCCTCCGGGCCGGATCCTAAATTTGGTATTGTGAAACAATAATTTTGTGCTAATAATTGGCGCGTGATTCAAGAAATAAGTGATCTTCAAAATGGCGACGACATAGCTGATACTGACTCAAGTAAGTGTATCTGTTCCATCCTTGTAAAAACCACTCCCGGTAAGCTTATTATTGTTCGTAATATACTTAATTATCCTTCGAGGAATAAACTTGTCTATATTTCATTTGTATTTTGATAAAACACGAGCATTCTTTGTATGATAGGCCACGTGGTACAAAAAATAATTTGTGTTATTTTTATTGTTTGATTGATAAATATTGTTTGGTATAATAACCACGTGCCCCTAAATAATTCTTGCTATAATTTGGACGCAAATATGTCTTTTGTGTCGGAAGCACGTGCTGTGAAGGAACGAGGGTTCCTAAAAAGAGCTCTTACTAACCTGGAAACTTATTTTCATAGCACTCAAATATCTAAAAATGGATTAATAGAAAGAAAAAATAAGTCATCCAATACCTGGGAAGAATTTAACATTGTGAGAAAATACTTAGAATCAGAAATAGACTACGAGAATTTAGAGGCTCATACTGAAGAGCATAATAATTCTGAAGCTCGATATTTTGTTATCAGTGAGAGAATGCAGGACTTGTTAGATAATTTTGAAGAATCTAAATTTAGGAAGGAGCAAGACAGTCAGTCTGAAATTTCGAATAGTACGACTAAAAGTAAGGTTAGGTTACCGCCAATAGAATTACCAGTATTTGAGGGGGACTTAGCCAAGTTTCTATCGTTTAGGAACACCTTTAGCAGTCTAGTAATTAATAATGATGAGTTAGACAATGTACAGAAGCTTCGTTATCTTTTGTCCTCTTTACAAGGAGAACCTAAGGGATTGCTAGATAACTTGGCCATTTGTAATGAGAATTTAGATATTTCATGGCAACTAATTGAAAGCAGATACAACAATAAACGTCTTATTGTAGGCCGACATATTAAGAATTTATTGAACCTAGAATATTGTGATGCAGGTATATCATCCGATTATAGGGAGGTAATAAATCAAATTAAGGCCAATTTGGGGGCTATTGAAAACTTGGAACCCGGAGTAAGTATCCAAGACTTATTGTTAGTTGAAATGCTATTAAGCAAAATGAGACCCAATCATCGTGTCGTGTTTGAATCCAAATTCAAATCAAGTGAATTACCTAATTTGTTATGTTTAATTGAATTTCTGGAAATAAAGGCTCAAACGTTAGAGTTATCAGAATCTAGGAGGACTAGTGAAACTCAGGGCACCCAGAAACCAAGGAATAGAGTAAAATAATTTCATATTGTTAATGAACAGGAGTCATTAGCATGTGAATTTTGTAAGATCAATAATCATGTAATAAGTAATTGTTTTAAGTTTAAAAAGCTCCTTGTTGATGATAGAAGAAAATTTCTGTATGAAAACAAGCTATTTTTAATGTGTTTTGCAATTACACATCATTCAAAGGATTGTAAGGGTCGCCCATGCATGAACTACCAAGGCATGCATAATTCATTGTTGTGCCCAGGAGTCAGGGCAAATAAAGGAGCTAGGGAAGGCTCAAATGTAATGTCACCTACTGCGCTGAAAATAGTATCAGGCTTAGGATCTAATGTCTTACTCAGTACCTGTTGTGTCAAGGTAAGGGAAGCCAATGGCATATTGGTCATGGCCAAGGCATTGTTGGATAGTGCGTCGCAGCTATCATTTGTGTCCGCTGACCTAATTAAAAGGATAGGTGTCAAAACAAATCGTTGCAAACTACCGATAATTGGGATAGGAAATTCTACTGTTTCCCCAGTGAATTCCACTTGTAGTTTGGAATTGCACTCTCCCATATCTAATTAATTGTTAATGTGAGCTGTGCTGTAGTGCCAGTGATCACAACCCAGTTGCCAGCTCAATCCATTGTTGTCAGTGAGTGGCACATCTCAGAAAATATAAAACTGAGTGACCGTACGTTTAATGCCCTCTCCGCAATAGATTTGTTATCAGGAGCTGATGTGTATCATCACGTGGTGTCATCTCAAAAATTAATGAGGAATGGTATATTTACATAAATGCTTAAAACACTGAAATGTGCTGTTTACACACATTTTTAAGGCTCACACTGACTTAAGATTCAATCAATGTTTTGTCAGCACGTTGATTTCATTTTCCAGTATATTTTGTAACATTCTCGATAACAGATGTTGTGAACTTCCTATATACTTTCAGATATTTTTATAGGTAGTAGTATTAGTACTAGTAGGACTTTATTAGACAAAAAGTAAGATATTTATAATATTATTTACAAATATGGGTCGCACGGGCAGTAAGCCATACGTGCTGTTGACAAGCCGTTACAATAAAGTAATAATTGGCACTAGTGTAAAGTAAAATAAACAACAAAAAAGCAATAAAATTACAATTACATAAAGAAAACACAATTATATTAGAATTAAATAATAACACAATAGTATTATACACTCATTAATTTATATATAACTGTTATGAATTAATGGTATTGCATTTTGACAACATATATTTATTCATGAATGAGTGTTGTCCTTATTTTCTGCGTTTTGCCCAGAAATTTACCGAGGTTTATCCAATTTTCTGGATTTACCAATAACTCGTAGCATGCCAATCTTTCCCGATTTGAATTTAGAAATCTTTCCGGTAATAACTGACGTCTTCAATATTCTAAATTATTTCATTTTCCTAATATATGCATCTCATCTTCAAAGTTCCCGCACTTTGGACATATTCACATATCGTGATCGTCGCTAATTTTTAGAAATTTCCATGCCCCTAGCTTAAACCAAGCAAGCCCTGATCTCTCCTTAAATCCTAGGTTGATTATATACGCTTCTTTTCCCCAGACGTGTTTTAGGTCTCCTTGTAAACGCAGTGAGCGTTTTCCTGTACATTCGGCGAAAGTATCTTGTTGGTTTATATCTAAGTACCTCCTCCTTATTTTTCTCCACACGTACTTGCGATTTTCAGTTCCTTTTTCCCATATCCAGGCCATCCCAATCTTTTGGATTTCTCTCCTAACCTCGTCTGCCCAAAATTTAACATGTATGTTTTTAATTTTGTGGTCGTAACAAATTGCTCTAAGCATTGTTTGTTCACCTTGGATTACTCGCGACCAGTATTTGAGTACACGAATTTTACAGTTTACGTCGTCCTGGAATGACCCGAATTCAAATAAAATTCCACAGTTAGAAACGGCCTTACTAAGTCCTGTAATATATTTTAGAAAATGCGTATATACCTTAACCCCTTTCTTCCCTTAATTAAAAATATTATAAAAAATACAGGGAGTAAACATTTGTAACATATCCATCAAATATATTCTCTTTCATATGGTCATATTTTCTAATCGAAGTTTCATATTTTTATTTTTTTTCAATTTTAGTACAAAAACGACAGAAGTGTCTTCTCATGTTCAATTTAAAAGTAATTTGGAAAACATTATTTATATTGCATGTAATGAATATTAAAAAGTGTGCAAATCTCTTAAATGCAATAAATGTTAACTGTGGCGTTACATGGTGTATGTCATCAGTGGCGTTATTTCAAATCTTACATCGATATTAACTAAGCACTTAGGATATATATATATATATATATATATATATATATATATAAATGCATTTATTTATATTGACAATTTACACCGAAGTTTATAATGTAAATATACATTATCTTTTAACACTGTATAAATATTTTAATTTTACAACATATATGACCAGTGACGTTACTAAATACTATCATTTTTGAGTTATTACAAATAATCGCTATTTTTTTTTATTTTTAGTACTAGAATATACCGTAAAAAATATCTGTACAATTAGTAGTTTTAATTCTACTAATAGTGATTATTGAAGTCATCAGATATTATCAGTGGCGTTATTGAACACTGGGGTGTTGAGAAGTGACTGGTTATTGTTGTTGTTAGTATTATGAATGCTAAATAACTTCATTTTAGAAACCACTCATATTTTCAGTAAATTGTAAATAGCTTATAAAAATATAATGAAGTGGAAAAAAAACTCGAATTGAAATAACACATTTGAACTAGTTACTTCTAGACTGGAGAATGGAGGGTAAGAGTTAGCAACCCCAATTGAATGTTTGTACAATATTTTTCTACTGTGATAAAAGACAGACCTCTCATTTAAGCGTGTGAATTAAAAGTTACAAGAAACTGTACAAGAGTTATTATTTTTTCATTAACTTAGACCGTTTTTGCATTAAGGTTTAAGGCTAATCTGAGTTGGGAGATATATTATGTTGAGCAAACAGATGGTGTCTGTTTTTTTCTGAACACGTCTAGTGAATTATATTTTATCATGAATATTATATAGTTGGCCAGTTACCGTTATACGTTAGTCCGTTCTTGTGAGCATAAATGATATGTGATTTTAACTCTCGTAATAAGAAACCATAAAGGTGGTTGAAAAAAATCACACTAGATGTCATACCCATACAGAACAGATCTTCAAAGTTTTGCGTTCCTGTATTGTTAAATAACTTAGAAAAAATATATCTCGTTGGGTATATCCGTAACTCCCTCTGAGTGAAGGCTTTCTTGAAGCATATATTCACCGAATGCCCGCCCAACGGGTTAATTATTACTTTCGTTGTTTGGAAACCCCAAATCTCACTACCATAGTGCATTACTGGCCTGACCATCGCTACATACATTTTTTCTAATGTGCTGATTGGAATATCAGGCACTCGACCCAGAATAACGAGTACATTGTTAAGTTGTCCCCTTCTTTTAAATCATGCTATATCAATATGTTTTTTCCACTTTCCGTTCATTTTCAACGTCGTACCAAGATATACAAAATGTTTCACGTTTTGAAGTACTTGGTCTCTGTATTTCCATTCCTCTGCTCTACCATAAACCGTCCCATTTTTAAAGGTCATTGTTTTTGTCTTACTAACATTTACAGTCAATCCCCAATTCCTACAGTATATTTCCAGTAGGTCAAGACCTCTTTGCAA
This sequence comes from Diploptera punctata, assembly GCA_030220185.1. NCBI lineage: Eukaryota > Metazoa > Arthropoda > Insecta > Blattodea > Blaberidae > Diploptera > Diploptera punctata. Next base: position 1,298,434 of record JASPKZ010007179.1, read on the forward strand.
TCCCTTGATTGTCTTGGAACAGATAAATAATCATCTGCATACAACAGGACTGGGATCCTTACATTTCCTATCTCCGGAACCTCAATTTCTCCTTCTAGCATTACGTCTACAATATCATCAACGAATAGATTAAATAGCATTGGTGATAAAATGCAACCTTGTCTCACTCTCCGATTGGCTTCACTGCTCTCTGTAATGTGCCCTTAGTCTACTTTTATACAAAATTAAACATATTTATAAATTAACATTAAAGGATGTACTATTTTATGAGACAATCCTTTCCGATTTAATCTTTCCCCAAGTGCGCTTCGGTCCACAGTATCAAATGCCATCTTAAAATCAATGAATGCACAAAATAATTTACCCAATTTCATTTTCAGATTGTCATCAGTTAATGTTCTCAGAACGAATACGTTGTCCACTATGGAGTACCCTTCTCTAAAACCTGCCTGATATTTTGTGAGGCTATTGTTCTCTTTAGCCCATTGTCTTATTCGTTCGTAAAGTACTTTACAGTATATTTTTCCAAACACTGACTAGAGACAAATTCCCCTGTAACTTTCTGGTATCTGTGCCCCACCTTTCCCTTTGTATAGCGGTTGGATGACACCTGTCGCCAAGGCTTCCGGAAAATCTCCTCCAATAAAAAGTTTCTTGAACGCAGTTTTCAAAACGTGTAACAATTTATTGGATGATATCATATTTTTCAAGAATTCCCCTGGTATTCCATCACTTCCAGGTGCTTTACCATTCTTTAAACATTTAATGGAAGAGACCACTTCATTTTTCTAAATATCCTGATCCAATAATTGAATATGAATTGGGTCAGGGATCTCAACTATATTTCCTTGATTATATCTTAACCTCTCATTTCCCAGCACCCTATCAAAGTAACTTCTCCATTCCCCGGGCGTTATTCTTGTCCGATTTATGGACTTTAGTTTGAGTTCCCTTATCGCTTTCCATATGTCCGCAATGTTCCCACGTTCAGTCGCGACTCTCATTTCTTCGCATTTCTTATTTTGCCATGCTAGTTTTGTTTCTCCCAATAATTCTTTATATTCCTTTCTCTCTTAAGCATATTATTTTCTGTTTTCATCTGTGCTTTCTTTTCTAAACATTAAAGGACTACTTTCGACAAACTTCTTCTTCTTTCTACAGGCATTATTGTACCACCCTTTGTCCTTCTGGTTCATTGCGCACTTAACCTTGAATTTATCCCCTGCTTTTTGAAAAGATTCTGTCAAAGTTTTAATAATCTCCTCTCCGCTAAGATCATTTATTTGCAGATCCTCTATTAGCGTTTCCAAAATCCTGATAAATTCTTCTCTCCGATCCTCAATCCACCTGAAGCGTGTAATTCGCCGCAATATTGTTGCCACCTCATCTTTAATTGTCTCACTAATACCTTTCATATTTAAAATAAGTTTGTTTGGGAAGTGGTGCGATTCGATGCTGGAACCTATACAGATATTACATAGAACTAGAATCATGTCTTGTGTGCATATTGAATAATCGATTACGCTACTTCAATTTGTATTAATAAATGTCAGTTCTCCATTTTTATCTTCCCCATATTTACCATTCACAATTTCAAGTTCAAATGCATCGCAAAAAGCTAACAATTGGTTTCCTTCTGAATTTATAATCTTATATTTGCTTCTCCTACCTTCACCTCATGTTTCATTATCATCTGATTTTATCGTGATATTTTCCTCCCCAATCCTACGGTTAAAGTCCCCTAAAATTATTATTCCCGCTTCCGGAAACCTGTCGTTTATTTCTACCAACGTGTCAGACAATGCAACGAAAAAATTTGAATTGGCATATCTGGAATTTAGTGGTTGGCGGTAAATAGACAACATACATATTTCTAGTCTTCCTGTATGGTAATATATACAAATTTCTTCTTTTAAAACAATATTTAACTTTTCAATATAATGGTCAAAGTTAGCCTTATATAAAATGGCAACACCACCTGGATATCTACCTCTCTTACCTCTAGTTTCATTGCCCTTAAAATAACCTATCATATTACATAGATTTACGCATTCATTAGCTTTTAACCATGTTTCTCCTAGAGCTAATATATCAAACGTCTCAATAAACTCTACACATCTGTCCATTGAAAGTTTTTGTTTAAACCCTTCGATATTCCATGAACCGACTGTCAACTAACCCTATTGTGTTCCCTTGTCATTAGTCTCACCTGTATTTTTCGAACTTCCCCCTCTCAATAGTTCCTTTTCTGCGGGTAAATTCAGCAGTCTTAGTGATTTCCTTGTTTGAGTTCTTCTGTCCGCCGGTCGTTATCTCTTAGAGGTGGGGTATTTTTTTTGCGTTCGGCTGTTTTGTGCTGAATGTTTACTGGATTCCTCGGAGTTAGTATCGTAGTGCTCCCTCTCTCTTTCTCTCGTGTAGAATTTTCTCTCTCCTCTACTGTAAGGAGACCACCTGCTGTTGAAGCGTCCCCTGTATGTTTTGGGGACTCGCTGTCAATGACCTCTTCAAATTAATTTTCAGAGTTGTCCATATTTTGTAGTTGTTCCCTGCTCCAGATTCGTCCATTCATAATCAATTTATTAAATTGCAAGGTTGCATGGCAGCCCTGCCTCTTCGCCTCGAGCATGTGTCGCTTACGAAAGTCCCTTTCGCGACGCACCTTCTCACTAAAGTCTTCGGCAATATTGATACCGGTCCCTTTCAGATATTTACTGTCTCTAAGGATCCAACATTTTATTTTGTAGTGTGATAATTTGCATACAATCGGTCTCTTTCCACTATTCCAACGACCTACTCTGTGCGAACTTTCAATATCACCGTCCACAAAATCAATCCCGATTTGCGCCACTACTCTTTTAACTATATGTTCAGTTTCCTGCCAGCTCTCCCTGTCTTCTTCATGCACTCCGTGTATCACAATATTATTACGGCGACTCTGCATGTTCGAGTAGTTCTGAGCAAGCGTCTCAGCAGTCATTTTTTGTCTGTTCAGATTTTTAACTTAGAGATTGATGGACAAGCAGTCATGCCCCTTCTGAGATACACTTATATTCCATTGTTTTTCTACCTTAGATATGATTTTCTTCAAGGCACTACATTCTTCCCTAAAATACTCAACATAACACTTACATTAAATTTTATTTATTGTTATAACCTGCATTTATATTATTTACTGCAACTAACTTTCACGATATTTTGATAGACCAAATTGTTCTTACTTCGTTAATGTTAATATTCTGGTGACGAATAAACATTTAAATTATAATTTATTATATCAATCTAAATTGCATACATTTAGGCCTATGTAGTCCGTAATTCCTTCGTTGCACTTAAATTTCTGCAACTCATACAAGCCTATAATTGTTTTTAATTTCGCGTTACTTTGCCCAATCGATTGTATATTGTATTGGATGATTCCAATCTACTATGTGTTAAGTAACACAAACCAATTATATTTGGATTATTTTTCAAATAATGATGAGGGATCATTTTAATATTTAACTATGAAAATCTGCATCCAATTACATTTATTCTGATTAAAAATGCATCCGGTTTACAGAATACTTTATTTTAAAGGCACATCTTTCAGCCTTTTTCATTTCTACTCTTAATAAGCTTACATTATGTATCGCTCAGCAACATTTCAATAGTACGGATAATAATAATTATCAATACACAATTTAATCCATCAAAGTAAGTTACGGTGTGATTCATCGCTTCATGTAGAACTTACTATCGCGCAAAGGTGGTCATTGCATTTTTGAATATTATACCACATATCTTGGTCTTCTTCTTCTACTACATGGTTTAGGCTATGCAGCCTGTTCCGGCGAAGTTAAAAGTGGAGTCCATCTCCTTCCCTTTTTAGTAATAGAAAATTCATCTGGCCTCCTTACAAGGGCTGCGCAGATATAGTTGGGTGGTGGGATTGCCACCTTACAGCCTCCCAACTTGCTTCCGCTTTGTTTTTAGGGTGCTTTCTCTTAGGTAGATTGCCTCATCTTCGGCTCTGAGCTCTACCTGCCAATTATAGCCGTCCAATCTGGAAAAGACGCTATGCTGATTTTGGTTCACCCCGGGTATTTCATTTCCCCGGTATCACCTATATTTAGGAGGCATTCCCCTATCCACCACTTGGGGAGGCGCCCGATGGGGGATCAGCAACCCCTCACGGGTCATATCTTGGTATTTCATGTAAATACGGTAAACACATATATAGGTATTTATTACTGGTAAATATGTATACATATTGTTTAATATATATATATATATATATATATATATATATATATGATAAAAAATTGAATGCGTGGACGGGATTTGAACCCGGACCTCTGGGTTGGTATCCCAGCGTGCTATCCATTACATCACCGGGCAAATCCAATACATACATTCATCTTTCTTATATATATATATATATATATATATATATATATATATATATATATATATATATTCTCATCTACAAGATGTAGCGAGAACTCAGTCTTGACTGCCAACTGGTTGCTAGTTATTATAACAAATTAATGACAATACTTTTACTTTATAGCATTGACGCTTTATCGGTATTGTAATTAATTTTTTTTTGACATTGAGCAATGCAAGTTTAATATGACATGATAAGACAAATAAATGCCTGGACGGGATTTAAACCCAGGCCTCTTCGTTGGTACCCCTACGTGCTATCCATTACACGACCGAGTTAATCCAATACAAACATTTATATTTCTTTTATATATATTATATTCTCAATTTCATATATATGGCATGAAAAGAAAAATAGATGCTTGGACGGGGATTTGAAACCGGACCTCTGATTTGATACTTCAGTGCGCTGCCAGTTACACTATCCAAGAATCCTCGTACAAACATTTTTTTTATATTTTTTTCTCTCTCTCTCTCTCTCTCTCTCTCTCTCTCTCTATATATATATATATATATATATATATATATATATATATATATACATACATACACACACATATTGATATCCCATTTCAGGCATTACTTTTTCTCTCGTGAGATTATATATATATATATATATATATAATTATTAATACAATATCAATATATAAACAAGCCAGGATGCTCTAAATCCATTTTTAAATTTTCCAGGAGACCTCAATTACGTTTTGGATACTACCAAATCAACATTATGACCGTTTTAAAGAAAGAGAATTAACGCTTTCTTACCTCAAAATTTAAATATTATTGTTAAATTGATACAGAAAAGGTGTAAGATCATCATGGAAACAAAACAGGTATATATATATATATATATATATATATATATATATATATATGTATTTAAAAAGTGGAGTTAGAATAGCCTGGTTATAAAGAGGCAATATTTAGGTCATGTATTTGTATACATTGTAGTATGTATACATTAAAATTGTATGACCATGCAAGAAGAATACAGAAGCAGAAATCATCAAATTGAACTTAGATTGGACTTCCAAGGACTTTTTCTTACAAAAAGCGTCGAATAACGATTATTTGAATGCAAGAGATTAGAAGATAAATAGTGTTATAGTGTACCGTGATGACGTTTCATAGTAGACTCTGTGATGGTGAATATATATTCCCTGTGCTCTATCCCTTCCTTCTTTATCCTCTCGTAATTTCCTCTTCCTCACGTCATCGGCGTGACTTGGTTTGCGCGATGGCCGATGACCGCAACCAGAAGCCTGTTTCAATTAACTGTTGGAGTCAACCCTTGGTTTCAGGAAGACGGCGGGGGTCGAGGAAGCGATCCCTTGCCAATGACTGTTCACTTATATTTAAAGAAGACGAAAGCTGTTGAGAAAACATTGTTTATGTTGCGCGTGTTTGAAAAAAATTGGTATTCATGAGTGTAATATTATTAATGCTATTTAATATTGACATCAATTCTCTTATTTTCTCATTATACATTATGTTTGTAATTCATTTATTTCAAACAGCTATTTGTATGTTTTAATCATTGACTTATTTAAATTACCGTATATTCATTTTTAGTTAAGCTAATATGTCTTTTCTTTATAGCTTGCTTAACTATTGCTGTTCAATCTTAAACCTAAGTTTTGCGTGCTCATATACCGATTCTCTTGCCTGTCATGATATACGTAAATCATATTCTCAGTAGAGCCAAATATAATTAGCTTTCTCTTGAGATACCTGTATTAAATAATACAATAGAGGTCGTTTAGAATGAAAAATGAATTTAGTCTGTATTTTGGGCCCAACTACAGATGACTTGTATGTTATACGTTACGTTACTTTGAACATTGAATATAGGTTTCGTGAAAAGAGAGAGCCACAAGAACGGCCCGTGCAATAGGACAAAGTTTGGATATAGGAAGATGTTTACTGATTGCAACAACAACAGGAACACATACTTTCAACTTTGCACACAATTCTAACAAATATATTAACATTCATAATTTACTCCTTACATATACGACGTAATAGGCGATTGTCAATATGAATTAAAGAAAATAGGTCTACAATAGATCAGGCGTTTAGTATAAGACAGATTTTAAGGGAAAAAATGGGAATATAATGGCACTGTGCATCGAATATATATAGAGTTCAAGAACGCATACGGTTCATTTAAGTCATATAATTTCCTTCTCGGATTCGGAATTCCTAAAAAGGTAGATTAATGGAAAAATTCTAAAAGGCACAAAGACTTGGATGCGTATAGGCAAACGGTTTCCTGGTACTTTTGATATTGACAGTAGGCTAAAGCAAGGAGATGCACTATCACCTCTAAACTAACAAACCAACTACCTCACTGGCTACTATTGAACAGTAGGTTCAAGGTAGCGGGGTCAAAAACTCTCCATATATCCCTATCCTGAGATAAGATTTTCCAATCATTCCCCGTATAATGTACTTCCCTCAAATCATAGTTATTGTAATTCTCCCACTTCATTCTTGGCCGTTTTCCCTCTGGTTTTCCTACAAGAAACTTCCATTCACGTCTTCCATTCCCCATTGGTGCTACATTTCATGTCCATCGCAGTACACGAGACTTAACTATTCTTATTATATCTGGCGTCCTATAATGACCATGTAGTTCACTGTTATGTAGTATTATCCATTCACCTGTCTGTTCTTCTCTCTTCGGTCCAAAATTTTTCCGAAGAACTTTTTTCTCAAATACTCGTAATCTCCTTTTCGCCTCTAAACATCCATATAATATAACTGGTAGAATAATAGTTTCATATATTTTCAGTTTAACATTTTTTGTAAGGATTTGGGACATCAAGAGTCTATGTAATGCATAACAGCACGCATTCCCACAATTGAGCCTATGTTTAATTTCTTTGATCATCTCATTCCTATTTGTGATTATTGTTCCTAGGTATTTGAATTCTGCCACTTCATCAAACTATCCCTCATTTGTCGTTAGCTGTCCGTTTCCATTTTATAATATATTTCTATATGTGACCACATATTTAGTTTTATTGATATTTACTTGCAATCCCAATTCTTAGTGTTAATCAGTAGTGTGTGCGTGTTGGCTTTTCTCTTCGATATCGCCCACTAGTACTACATTATCAGCATAAACTAACAGCTTGTTAATATCATTGACTTGTAGGCCTTCTATATCTTGAAAAGATTTGATGGCATACTCTAATACGAAATTAAATAGTAGAGGAGATTGTGCATCTACTTTCATCAACCCAATCTGGATTTCAAAGGTATCCGAAAACTGTTTGCCTGCTCGCACCCTACTCTTTGTGGCTTTTAGACACATTCGTATAAGTCTAACTAACTTTTTAGGAATCCCAATCTCCAGTATGATACTATATAACTTCTCCCTCTTAATTGAATCATATGCTTTATTGAAGTCTACATACTGTTAATGTACTGTGCCATTATATTCCCATTTATTTTCTAAAATCTGTCTTCAACTAAAAATCTGATCTGTTGTAGACCTGTTTCTTCTAAATCCACATTGATGATCTCCTAGAATATCATCAATATAAGGAGTAAGTCTACTTACTAATATACATTTTTTAAATTTGTACGGATTTGAAAGTAATGAGATGCCCCTATAATTGTTGCAAATAAGTTTTATCCCCTTTCTTATAAATTGGTACCATAATCGATTCTTTCTATTCATATGGAAGTATATTATCCATTAATTTTTCTCCTCCTGGTTTTATCTGTTCTGCTGGGATCTCATCTGAACCTGATGCTTTAAACTTCATTTTTTCTATCGCCATTTCAACCTCTACCTAATGCACTTGGTTCATCGACTAGCATTTCTGCTGTGCCCTATATCCTCTATAATTCAAATTAGCACATGAAATCTGTAGAGGATGAAGTTGACCTACAATTAAATGGTATTAATAAGCTGTTAGTTTACACTAATGATGTAGTGTTATTAGACGATAGCGAAGCGATACTATGGGCTATACGTACACTATATTAAGAAACACTGAGATATTTGGGCTGGAAATAAAAAATAAATAAAAATAAAAATATGGTCACATATATAAATGAATTGTATAATGCAATTTGACAGTTAATGATAAAATAGCGACAGCTCTAATCCGAACTTCTCTCAAAAAAACATTAAACTGAAAATATATATAACTGTTCTTCCCCAATTATACACTGCTCAAAACAATTAGAGGAACACTATGAAATATGCAAATATTTTTTCATTGGATAAAGGTACACACATGAAATTAATAAAGTACATTATTTGTGGTTATTTATTTATTTATTTATTGCTCATGTCAGTAAAAACAAATGAATAACGCTGACAATTAACATTTCAAATAATTCCGCTATGTAAGCAATTGAATCTTGTGCTTATTTTTCAAAGTTAAACACTCGTTATATAGAGTTAGTATCGTGTATGGCCTCCACGACATTCGATGACACTTTGGCAACTTCGTGGCATGCTCCCAATAAGATTCTGGTTTTCCTCTTGCGTGATATTCTCCCATTCCTTCTTCAGAGCATCTCCAAGTTGCTGCAGAGTTTGTGGAGCTTGATGTCGGTTCCTGACCTTCCTGTCTAGAAGATGCCACAAGTGTTCAATAGGGTTGAGGTCTGGGCTGACCGCTGGCCACTCCATTACCCCAATTTCATTCCTCCTCAGGAAATCCCTGGCGACAGCCGCAGAATGTGCCCTGGCATTATCCTGCATAAACAGAAATCCAGGGCCTACTCCAATGGCAGCAGGTACTACATGCTCTTCCAGAACGTGCTCGATATACCGGACAGCATTCAGTCGCTGGGGAACAAGTACAAGGTCCGTATGATTGTTGTACATAACTCCGGCCCACACCATTATGGAACCTCCTCCGAATCTATCAATTTCCTGTACAGCCTCTGCAGAAAATATTTCTCCTGGCCGTCCCCACACCCTCAATCGACCATCACAACGTGTAAGACGATACCTGGATTCGTCCGAGAAGAGCACAGACTTCCACTGGTTCAGGTTCCAATCACCACGGTTTGCAGCATACGTACGTCTTGCTGCCTTATGCCCATTTGTTAAGCGTGGTTTTTTTAACGGGCCTTTTTGGACGAATATTCTCTTTCCTTAATCTGTTCCTTATGGTTTGGTCTGAAACCCGGATTCCGGAAGCCATATGAAGGTCATTCTGCAGGTCTTTTGCAGTTTTTGTACGCTGTCGAAGAGCAGAAAGAACAACGTATCTGTCATCCTGGGGGCTTGTTTTAAATTTACGGCCCTGGCCACGTCTTCTACAATACTGACCTGTCTCTCTGTGCCTGTTGCGTAACCTGGACACCACGGAAGGAGAAACCCCAAGCTCTCTAGCCACTTGTCGCAGAGATTGACCTTGTCGTAAAAGATGTAGAGCATGATACACTTCAAACTCATTTAAATGCCTCATTTTGTCAGAGACTTCAATAAACAAGGCAATAATCAACATTCGTCACTATAGCAACATCAGGAAGCTTACCAATTAGAAGTGGTCAGTGCCTTCCAAAATAAAAAATATCTCTATATTTGTTATTTGAGGTAATTTCTCTGTATTTAGGCCATGGATCTTTAAACTTTGTATCCAATGATAAAATTAATAATTCAATCTACATATTGTCCAACTCTCAGCATCACAGCTTTAAAAAATAATTACTTATTCAATTTATTACAAGTGTTCCTCTAATTGTTTTGAGCAGTGTATTATAGGAATGGGAAATAGTTTAAGGGAATTAAAAAATTACTACTATGTACTATTTAAGAAAAAAGTTGTTTCGAAAAAATTTGGATCAAAAGATGCACAGACAGGCAGTGACCTACATGACATTTAATAAGAAGGTATTTTTGGTTTTCGTTCGGCAGGATATTTGCCACAAACGGAGAACGAAAGAGGGGCTTTGAAACGACATGTAGAAAAACCAGAGGTAAATCGTCCAGTAGATATGCTGAATATTAGGTGGGGGAATAACACTAACCATGATTTGATGGAAGGAGATTATATAGGGAATGGTTGGACATTATTAGCGCAAAATTGTGTGTAGTTATCTTATATGCATGTGTCCTTGAATCTATGGGTTCGATAGTACCAGTAAGTTACTTACAAGAAGATGTATAATGTAACCCTGTTTAATAAATAAATGTATACAATACATTAGTGAACACTGCAGTGATACTAATTTAGAGGGAGGGAATTAAAATATCGTCTGTTTCCAATGCACATCCCCTAGTTTTTCCTTTTTGCCCAATTTCATAGTGTAACACATTTCAATACAATTAATTTACATTAACTCGTGTCGCACTGACTTAATATATAGACTAAATATTCAAGCAAATTTCGGCAAGATAATTTTGATATATTTTTATATTGTCCTAAACAATAAGTATATACAAATTAATAATTGTCTTCAAATACAGTTCCTTTAATGAAATTAATTGTTAACATAATTAATCATTAACTTAATACATGGCGCTCCTGTTCTAGCTGAAAGTGGCACGGATTCAACATCTTAAATTTGAATAAAATAAATTTTAATCACTTCTTACGACCAAAAAAAAATAATAAATGGTGTTCAGAGTGAAATACTAAAAGCGGAATTTAAGGACCATCAACTAGGTGTTACATTATTTTGTTTACTGCAGTATGTTTTATTTCAACTAGTTATAAATTAGTTCTACACATTTTTATACATATATTTTGTACGGTAAATTTATCTTGGTATCAGTCTATATTAAAAAATATTTTATTTAATATGATCTCATTTACAAATATATTATTTTTGTTCTTTTCGCTGTTTTTTTATTACTAATCTATTTTTCGTTAACCCTTTGCCGCTCCCATTTACCGTCCTCCTACTAGGGCAGGATGGCCGGGTTTTTTAAATGGGCATTTAAATTTAAATACCTATAGCAGAATCGATGTTCCCCCTTAAGAAAAAAAAACTGAAAAAGATAGGATCATAACTATTTTTTTATCTAATTCCTAATGTATTTACGCATGTAATAACGTGCTCACCTAATTTTGCACCTCCACATTTCGCTGCCGGTGGTATTCAAAAAAAACATCCCACACGGCACAATGGAAGGTCACACTGTTAACACTTAAATGTTGTCTGTTTATCCCTTCCAGATGGAGCTTTTTTATTTTTCTCTATATACTAAGCAGACACTTTTGCACGGCCTGATATTTTTTTCAAAGAATGAAAATAGTTTAGGGGATGCAGTTCCGATGGGCAAACTTCTCTTCCTGCCTGTACGCTTGCAAGACGTGAACGTACGTATTAGCTGACGCACCAAGTTTCGTCTGAAGGTCACTTGCCTGTTTCCGTGTGCTGTACTCGAGGGCTGTTTTGTCAGGTCATATAAGATGAAACAGTTCACAATACACACATTTAGGACAAAATGTAATAGAAACTTCCACCACTTTTTTTGAAAATCGGCCAACACCATAATATTCGCGTTTCTGATCACTTACATCCACACCTCCCATGTGCTTCGTGGAATTTATTATGGCATTAGGACATGGAACTTCTATTTCTTCATTGACTTTTCCTCTTTTTCTTGTGACTTAACCATCAGTGCGGAGATCAGAATTCGTGGAAAGGAGAAAAACTACACGTCTGTCTTGCCACACTACCGCCGTCACATCTTCATGCTGCATTTTTCTGGACTCGCCCCTTTTCAATTTCGAAAGAGTTGGTTTTCTAAATTTGGTTGGCCAATTCTTTCTGTTTGACCTTGTAGTGCCACAGCTAAAAGTGTATCCACGTCTCTTACTCTTTTACGCGATGTGCGAGATGTAGATGCCATGATTTCAACCTCAACTGAGCCCTCAGGAAGTAACTCACTTTTGAACTTCATTATCAGTGACCTATATAAGTGTTTATCCTTGGTTCATATTTACACACGTGCAGGAATGCCTACTAAGTGATTTCATCACACCCGCATAAAGAGATCACTTGTTCTGTACCCACGACGCAATATTTTTAAGATGCTTTCATCAAGAGCGCTTTAGAGCGTTTAGGCCGGCAGGAGACATTTAAATCTCGAGCGGTTCGGAGCGTTAGGGTCGGCAAAGGATTAATAATATTGCCTACATGGACGTGATTGGTAGTTCATCCTGATTTACGGTTTTGCATTATTTGAAAAAATAAAAATATTCTCTTCTACTCTTTATTTTAAATACCATGTAATAGTGTTTTACTATCTTTGTTAATTTTCCATATGTGATATATTTTATTAGTTAATCCTCACAGTGTTTATTTATTAACTCTAGAACTTCGAGCCAGCCCACAATTATTGATTATATATATTTTTTCACTTTATGAAGAAATATATGAAGACTGATGTCTAAAGGCATTACGAAAATTATTATTAATGTTATTAAAACAACTATGATACGAGGACAGAGACGTGGAAGCTAGCAATTTATTTACTGCTCCATTAATAAGAACGGAACGATTTAAACAATACCATACGCAGTCTCCCGGTTGGAAACAAAGTAGACAGCACTTACAAAAATGCGCTATTATGAAATTCGCTTCAAAACTCTTTAAGTCCCGCCATGAAGAGTTTCGCCAATAATATTTTACAGGCTGTGTATCTGCTTCTATAATGAAATTCAATACAGCATGTCCAGTTTACTTCATGATACATTTATTACGCCATAGATGGTGTTATTCTGCCATGAAAGGCAGTGACAGAAAATGTGTAGTTTTCAAACAGACAACTTATTCTAGTTTAAACAAACAGTGTCAAGTAAAGCATTTTCTGCGTGGAACAGGTATTTCCTGCACCAAATAAGTGTGATTATTTCTCTAGATATCAGCTGGGATTCCATCTTCTAGTGATAGTATACAACCACTTTAACTAAAGCTGTACATACATACCCGAAGTAGGTTAACTTCTGTCTTGTAACAAGACATATTGAATTGCGTTGTTAATAAGAAAAAGTAATGATTATGTAAAAGAATTCGCGTAAATGTCTGACGAAATTAACAGATATAATAACAATAATAATAACTACAACAATATAATAATGGTAGTGATAGTAATATTAATAATAATAATAATAATAATAATAATAATAATAATACATATAATAATAAAAATATTAATAGTAATAGCAATATTCATAATAATAATAACAATAATAATAATAATAATAATAATAATAACTAACTCCGTGGCACTATCAAACTCGTAGGTTCATGGCCGCGCGGATAGTACTCTATCCTCAGCTATGCTTTTCTGGACGTTTCTCCTCTGGTTTTCCTAAAGGAATTTCCATGTCTTGGTAATAATAAGATACCTACATAAAAGTAAAAAAAATAAGAATAACGTACAGAAAATGCTGTACAAAACGAAAACAAAGATGGATGAACATACAATGAGAATTTCAATGCGCTGATACCTACTTAATCTCGCATTCAATAAAGAAATGGATTAAAACTGCTTTAAAGATTGAATGAGAAAAAGCACATGAATGTGGAAGAAATTTATTAGTTGTTAATTATACAAGAAAAATCAATTTTACTTCTGGACAACTGAATAGAATTATCATATAACCAAAATACACAATTTTTGCGGGTATTGAGTTGATAAAATTTGATACGCCTAATGTTTGATAGAGTAATTTCGATAATAACAGTTATTACATAACATATTAAAAATTCAAAAGTAACAAAAATATTTATGTAGGCCTATATAAAAACTCAATTCTACAGTTACAGATTTGCTATATCTACTGAACAACGATATGTGTGTATCAATTAATTGTTTGTACAAATGTAAGGCGACAATATGAAGATGGAGTTCAGTATGTGGTTAAATTTGGATGAATTGCTCTGGACTAGGCTTCCCAGGTTCGTATAGCTTCGGTAAACTTGGACAATTATTCAAAGTTACAACAGAGGAATTTGTATGGAAAGCGATACCTACAATTAATTTAGTGATATTAATTTTTAATAATTCAAACTTATCACAAGTATTACACTGACATTTGATGCTTGGTTGGAATTAATTTTATGTTCCGGATTTTATCACTTTTTGAATCTGAACTGAATTTTGATTATTTTATAAGTATCGAAAAATAATATTATATTTGAAATACAAGTCTGAAAATTATGTGTTGTGTTACTCTGCTATAAAGCGTAGTCATCCCGATGTTGACGATTACTCCTAGAAGGTTCGAAGGTAGTCTGTAGAACGAGAGTGTAAGAATCCGAATAAGTGATTATATCAACCATGTTTCTCCCTAATTCAGTCCTCGTAAACGTCTACACAAATTTTAATACAATCCATTTCATTGGATTTACTTTATGTAATGGGAGTTCCTGGGTGTTATTCAACTAGTTTCATTTATAATATTCGTAGAGTTTTCTATGATTCACTTAGAACATCCCTACGTGTGTTGTCAGGTTTTCCATTCATAAATAAATCAATTACATATTTTGATTACAAATGTGTTTAGAATACTGCTTCTCTGTGACGTTGAGAAAGTCCTAATAAGTATTTGGAAATTTCGTAGTGTTAAATTTACCAGTTTGACATAAACTAATAAATTGTATGTACATATTTAACATTTCCCAAATAGGGAATAATACAAGTTTATGAATGAACGGACTTTACGACCATAAACCACTATCTTTTCGGAGTTTTGGATTAAGTATTTCTCTGCCTACATCGGCCAGACTTTAATAAGTCGAACTCTCCTAGACAATGTTTTTTCTACAAGTTACAACCCTTTATTCAAGCTGTATTCATATATATATATATATATATATATATATATATATATATATATATATAGTAGATTTTATTGCCATCCCATGCCATCTCAACAAATAATGTTGTCATTATCTAAAAGCTTCACTTATTAATTTTATACTTTGCACTTTATAAAGTAACTTATGTAAAATTCCTGATTGTGCAGTTAGATTAATGCATATATATCATATCAGAATATAATTTTAAATATAGATCCCTTTTATATCCATCGATTGATCGTTTTAGATTTGATTTATGTTCTTAATATAATCTAATATATAAAAATGAATGCTTGATTGTTTGTTCGTACTTTATTTGCGGCCATGCCTTTGATCCGATTGTGATGGGGCTTTTTGAAAAATGTTCAGGAGATTCCCGTAATGAACGCAGGCTATATGAGAGTTGTGATACTCAAATTCTAACCCTTACAAATCGCCCTTTGTAGTAGAAAACGTAAAAAAAGTAGCTCTTTGGACGCTTAAATAACTTACGCTTCCTGCACCATAACAGATGCACAAGCTTAATGTACTCACTTACTTACTTACTCACTGGCACTATCGAACCCGTAGGTTTATGGCCGCGCGGACATAAGCTCTCCATACATCCCTATCCTGAGTTCATGCTTTCCAAACATTCTCTGTATAATCTACTTCCTCAAATCATAGTTAATGTTGTTCTCCCGACTCATTCTTGGTCTACCAACTGGGCGTTTTCCTTCTGGCTTTTCTACAAGAAGTTTCCATACACGTCTTTCATTCCCCATACGTGCAACATGTCCTGTCCATCGCAGTCTACGAGACTTAACTGTTGTTATTATATCTGGATTCCTAAAAAGACCATGTAGTTCATTGTTATGTAGTCTTCCCCATTCACCTGTCTGTTCATCTCTCTTTGGTCCAAAAAAATTCCTAAGAACTTTATTCTCAAATACTCGTAATCTCCTTTCCTCCCTTAAAGTAAGAGTCCACGTTTCGCACCCATATAATATAACTGGTAGAATAATAGTTTTGTATACTTTCAGCTTAACGTTTTTGAAAGGAGTTGGGACATCTAAAGTCTCTGCAATGCATAATAGCATGCATTTCCAGAATTGAGCCTATGTTTATTTTCTTTGTGCATCTCATTCCTATTTGTGATTATTTTTCCTTGGTATTTGAATTCAGCCACTTCCTCAAAATTTCCCTCATTTGTCCTTAGCTGTCCATTTCCATTATATAATGAATTTCTACGTGTGACCATACATTTAGTTTTACTGATATTTACTTCCAGTTCAAATTTCTTAGTGTTACTCAATAGTGTGTGCGTGTTGGTCTTTAGTATCTCCTCGCTATCGGCCAACAATACTACATCATCGGCATAAACTAACAGTTTATTAATACCATTTAGTTGTAAGCCTTCCTCATTCTCTAAATATTTAATGGCATGCTCTAGTACAAAATTAAATAGTAGAGGAGATACTGCATCTCCTTGCTTCAACCCATTCTGGATTTCAAAAGTGTCTGAAAACTGTTTGCCTACACGCACCCTACTCTTTGAGCCATTTAGACACATTCGTTAATGTACATATAATTGAATATCCCAAAACGCTCGACAAAATAGTGTCCAACAGCATATGTTTATCTCTTACGGATAAATCACAATAACAATTTTTGTCTATCATTGATGCCAAGAAGATCGAGGTAAGTACGTTCATTCCTGTGCAAGCACAGCAGCACATATCGGGTATTCTTTTACGGATAGCTCACAATAACGAATTTTGTCTTTTAGCTCATTTATGAAAAGATGTTCGAGATAAGTGGATAGCCGGGCAACATCGGGTAATCTGCACGGGGAATCTAAAAATGATTACGATGTACATTTACTAAAAAAATAATTTTACTTATTCAACTAATCATAAGAACTACATTAAATTTAGTCTTTCAGCTGAATTTATGCCCAGAAAATCGGGATGAGTAAACTCGCGGGCAACGCCGGGTAAACAACACGAGGTAGGCCTATCTGAAAATAATTACGATATTATTTTTATTCCTTTTACTTATTTAACTAAATATAAAACACAATAACTTTTGTATTTCACCTCATTTATATCAAGAAGATCGGGATAAGTAGATTCGTGGGCAACGCCGGGTAATCAGCACGGTATATCCAAATAATATAAATGTATAACAATTAGGCCTATTTTCCCTTTTACTTATTCAACGAAACATAAATTCACACTAATTTTAATTTATCTATGCGTAGCAGCGCACTCCGGATATTAGCTAGTTTAATATAAAATTATTATAAATATTGGCCTCATATTTGGTCTCTATAAGGTGAAAGTTGAACTAAGTTAATACATTGGAATGGCAGAAACAATTGTTCATTTAGTAGTAACGTGCAAAGTACAAAGTCGATTCGAATGACCTAGATAAATGAGACACTGTATGTATATATATATAGCCTATATTACGTGAGCACATCAATTAGGCGGTAGTGAGGATGCAGCTGAAACCTATTGAGGGCTGAAACAGTAAATATGGTCACATAATTGTAAAAATAAATTACATAATGGATATGGACAGTTAATGATAAATCAGGGAAATTTTAAAGAAGTGGCTGATTTCAAATACCTAGAAACAATAATTAAAAATCCGAATGAGGTGCAGAATAAATTTAACATAGGCTCAATTCTGGAAATGCATGTTATTATGCCTTACAAGGACTCATATCATCCCTAGTTCTTTCAAGAATATATATAATAATTTTAATTTTCCAGTTCTATTATATGGAAGCTAAATAAGAAAATTTAAATGTGGGAAAAATATTACGAATTCTTGTATTTGAGAATAAAATTCTTACGCAAATTTTTGTAACAAAGGGATATGAAGAGACAGGTGTACGGAGAAGAGTTTCATTACAGTAATGAAAACCAGATGTAGGCCTAATAGAAGAGCTGTGTCTCATAGACTATAATGGACAGGAAATGTGACACAAATGGGGAATGAAAGAAGTTCATACAAACACGAGCGAAAATTAGAGTGAAAGAGCGCAGTATGTAAACATTAATGATGTGGGAGATTAATAATATCCGTGATTTGAAGAACGTTAGACATACAAGGGATGATTGTAGGACATTATGTGATGATACGGATGTATAGAAAGCTTACGTCCGTGTGGCATGATCCTACGGGTTCAATAGAGACAATGATTAGAAGTTTTATTTATTCAGGTAGAGTTATGGCCTTAAGGTCTTCCTTTCATTCAACCAGTATAAATATGTAAATAATACATTTGTAATATTCTACATACAAGTTATTATGAATATTAAAAAAGTGGGGATATGATGTGTGATACATTAACACGTAGCCTTTAAATCAGTTAATTAAACGTAAATATAGTATGTAGCGGATAGCGCCGACGCTGATGCATGTACAACTTGTTTAATAACTTCGCACCTGTTTTACACAATTTTTTAAAATTATTGTTCACTATCATTAACTGTACAAGCTCACATAATTAACAAAACTACCTTCATCTGTACTAAATATTGCATGCGGATATCAAACCGGGGTACAATAATTTTAATATTGCCTTCGATATTAGCCTATATGTCACGGGATAAAATCCTATCATAGCATCTTCTTGGAGGAAGCAGTTCTTACTGTATTGTGAATATTATCAACTACAAAGGATAACATAAAATAATACCATATCAGGCTTTAGGATGCCTTTGGGGTAGTGGCAGGTTAAAGCTCCCAACTTTTATAGACAGTGGTCATTAGATGTCAGCCGCATTGTCAGCTCTGCGTGACGGCTATCTTTATCTACAGAACAGGCGTATAGTTCTCATTTCCGTTCGAGCCTGAGTCGACACCAGGCCATGTTGCCATCACAAGGTTTCGGTTTACCGGGACTCGAACCTGCGAACTTTCGGGTTATTCCGTATTGCCTTAACTAACTAAGCTGCGGCATTCCATACAACAAAGGGTTTTAAAATGTTGTATATGACCGTTTATGCCTGCGGTAGCTCAATAGTAGGGTGAGAGTGCACAAAGTTGGAAATCCTGGATTTAAATACAATGCGATATCTCACTTGAGGACCGTTAACCAATCTGGATTTGGACATTTCCGGAAGAATTTTGTATGTAATATATAATCCTTTATTATGTAGGGTGAACGTATTCACAAAATCGTATTAAATGCGCTTTCTATTATGTATTGTCGTAGTGGGGAATTCTTGAAAATTATTCGTAGCATCAGTAAAACAAATTTAGAGGTGACCGACTTAACCTGTGGAAATGGTCTGGTGTCAGACACACAAAAGTAACAAAACCATGTGTTTCTGTCTTGTTTCGGTGTTTTTAAAGTAATTAATTCGGACGTATAATTGAAAATAGAAAGGAATTTTTAATAGGAAAAATTACTTCAAATTGGATGGAAGGTGATCAGTACTTTTTATATAATTAAAAGCAAATATAAGTGGCAATTAACTTCTATTAATGCAACATTCTAAAAAGTTTCTATTGCAAATCATGTACAAATCAGATCTAGAATACACTGATATGAAATATTGTAAAAATATAAATCTGCGTCTTGAAACTCAAACAAATTGTAGGTTGTATCCTTGGAATCCTTTTCTGAAATGAAACCTTGTCACCTAGTTACTGGTAACCTTGGGTTCAGCAGCAAAAAAAAAAATCTTTCAATTTGGTCGTATTCAATGTTTCGTCTATCCTCCAAATCCGGCCATCTGAATCGATCACTCTTCTGGAGATTCTTAGCACATTTTATTTCAAATGTTAACACCTTCTCTACATAAAAATCATAATGTTTAATGACGTTTACAGTCGTGCATTTGATCAACACCTAATCTCCCTCCTTTGGATCCTCATAGTTCAGACACTTATTACCTGGGTCCTCCAATGGTTCCTCCGTCCATTCATCAGAGGAATCTTACAGTTAGTATGTTTCATCAACAGAAGAGTCGTCATCGGAAACATCAGCCTTTGCTTTCTTTGGCAATTTGTCAATCGGAGCTTTTCTTGAGCTTAACACCAGAAGTATTTGGTTTTGAAGTATCCATAATAACCATTGATGATATTTCGACCAATGTGATGCTGGCACCAAGTTCAACATTAAATTTGCGTTTTTTTGGGGGGCACTGTTGTTTTGTCCCTTCCCATATCACATCTTCTCTACAATGTCAATTATCAATTCAATCACCAGTTTAACAGTGTTACTGGTATCACTGACAATATTTGCACACATCCATCAGTTCGTCTTGCGGAATCACTATGGTTATATATTCATTCATCCATAGTAATTCTGCCCGAGGGCAGGTTTTTAACTGCATTTTTCATACTATGCTTTGCAAATTTACTAGGGAATTATAGGTGTAGTAGCTTCCCGTTGCTTTCCACATCGGTGAAGGATGATGATCATAATGATGGTGATGATGCCCGGATGATTTTCGGGGGCCGTTGGGCCCTACGTATCCTGACATTTGAAGGGTACACGGCAAAAACGATCAAGCTTCATCAAAAATCGAAATTGAGTTATTGGTGCCATCCGATAGTATAAGGGGAATACTATCGTATGGTAAATTCATTTTATGTTAAAATGATCAATGTCTTCTTAAATGAGCGTTAAATATTTCTTGTATTTGAGAAAGACGATCAAGGTCAATTCGTTTCGGTGGAATAACGAACAACCTCCATATATAATACGCGGATCAAAATTAATTGAGCAGCAGGTGTAGTAACTAAATTTCTTTTCCTGTTTTGTGTTTTATTCCAAAATGCTGAGGCTTCGTATTACTAACTTCCTGATTGTACAATAATGGTCCACTGAAGAGTTTGAAATCAGATATTGAGTGTTATGTGAATTAATTTTAGTCTTGTGTTCGTTGTTGGTGACATAACACATAAAGTTATGAAACTGCTTAAAAATGGAGGCATGAGACACAACAGAGAACAAGGATGAACATTCAAGTCATGTGTATAATGTTATTTCAATGAAAAGAAAAGTGCTTGGACGAATTAGTGATTCATAGAGATGGATACAACCCATGAGTCCTGTAACAAGATACGATTATAAGTGTTCACAATTTAAAAGTTTTCAGAATGTTTCATTACTGGAAAGGAATAGGTTTATAAAACAATTTAATGAAATGGCTTCCTACAATGCGTAAAATGCTAGTCTGACAGTTCTTATCAGTGTAAATCCTGTGAGATGAAGAATGTCTAAAAGAAAATTTCTGATGCAACTTATGTCACAACATTTCTTAGGTCTATAAGTTTCAAATATATTCAAATATAAGATGATCAGTTATAACAACCAGCATTCATATAATTTCACGAAATTGCCAATATCCTACCAATTACCATAAAAAGTCATTGGCAACCTTAGGGAAAGCACATGTGGAAACTAGAAGAAAACATACCAATAAATCAAGAAACTGTAAAGGAGAAACAGTATCCCAAATCCAAGAACATATAGTGAACCCCATTATAGCATTCAGGAATGAAAACGGATGCACCTACCAGAATAACTGAACATTCGAAAATTACATCAGTTATATTAAGAGAAATATCTTGAAAATTCTGTTTCATATAAACAATATCAATTGATTTTAGTGAATATTCGATTTAGATGTAGGCACATTAACAAGATACAGCTAAAATTAAAAATTTGAACATACAGAAACACCTCACATATAAGGGTCTTACAAACCAGATAGCAATATTTGAGTTAGCACGTGCCTGAAAACATGAGGTTTCTATTGCTACGGAAAAGAAACCCGAATCATTCATCGTAGTTGACTGCAAAAATTAAATGGGTGAAGTGATTATGTAGGATGTATGGACGTGGAGAATTTTTGAATGGATACTATAGAAAAAAGAAACATTTCCCTGAGAACCATTGCAAGGTACCATATCAGAGAAGATTCTAAATTGGTGTTCCCGAGAACGTTATACACTGTACAATATAAAAGCTTAACATTATGGCATGTTATTTTATTTATCAAATTACAATTCTCAAAATATTTTAATTAATTTAACTTAACTACTATGCTCTTAATTAGTAGTTAAGTAATTTTACGACATTCTTCTATCTTTCGTTCTGATAGAAAATTCTACAACGGAGCTAAAATGCCTCAACAGCTATTATCGCCTCATGTTATGGACCCAACTGGATTTATTAGGCTTAAAGGACCTTCGGGACTTGGAAAATCTGGTAGCGTTTATCTAGCCGAGCGTTAGTATGAGGATGTACAGTTTACATGTTTTTAAATAAACAAAGGAAGTCTTATTTTAAACTATTTTATTACTAAAGTATAAATAATTAGAAACCCTAAATATTCAAGTCCTAAATCTACTCTAAGCCTATATTAAAACCTACAATACTTCCTTGGGGGGTTGAGAAGAGGGAGTTGTGGATTTTTTAAATCTAACCAAATCTACATGATTAAAAATGTTATATCCCTTTTTAAAATATAGTTTCAAAAATGTTAATGGTACTTGATTCAAAATCCAAAAGAAATGGACTACATTATTAAGAAAAATGGTCAGTAACTTACCCTCCAGCCCTTTACACACACAGACAGACACAAGACCCTCACTTCTCAAGTGTTATATACTCAAATTGACCTCGAGTCACCCATAACTGTACAAACTAACATTCCAATGAACTAAATGTAGGGATGTTTACAGTTAGCTTCAATCAAGACTTTGCTCTGAACTATACTCTATCTCAACAGACTTCAATGTCTAAAGTCCATCTCAAACGACTTTGCTCGAATAATTAAGATAATCTATAAAACAATAAAAAAATCTATATAAAGAACTATGTATTCATAACACCTCACTATGATGGTTGTCCGTTTATATAAAAGCAGGTGTCGCGCGACAATGCTTGACAATGGTTAACATGGGGAATTATTATAGTGGTGGTAGTCGTAATTTTTGTATTTAATTATATATAGCAGCTGCGGGGAAACCAAACGAGCCGCCGAATAATCTCATATTGAGGCTATAAATTATATATAAAAAGTACAAAATTAAATTACTTTCAAATAGGAAAACAGTATTGCATTCTGCAGTACAATACTATTTTATTTCATTGTCAGTGAGAGGAGACCAAGAAGAACAAAAAAAAAAGGAATATTATAGTATCTGACATTGAGAAACAGTTATCTTATTCCAATTGGATATCATTTAATTAAATTCAAACATATCTTTATTGTAAAGGGCTTCCAATATGAAACCGGACCGGCCTTACGGAGTTTCACCCGGCACGCAGTGCTGTCTCTTCCTCCCGCAATTCACCCTGCCTGCCACCCGTCCTTGAACTGTTTCTTACCTTATAGAAAATTCTGGAAATGTTGTCCTCCCGCAGTTAAACAGGCATTAATTACTAATTTTTCTTCGGTGAGAACCGTACGCCTTCGCGTGTGTTTCTTATTTTGCACTGAACCAGTGGTCTCAAATTTAGTCACATGATAGTGGATTGTCGATCTGGAAGGAGGTAATTGTCAAGGGAAGTTCCGAATAAATTCCTCGCGAACGCGACGAGCTGATTCGTATTTATAATAACATTTACACACATAAATGCGCTGCTCTAATGTCAGCTGACTTCTCATCTTGTCGAACGATAGTAAACTGACTAGTTCAAGGACGAGCGGCTGGCAGAGTGAAATGCGGACGAGGAGTGAGCGCTGCCTGACGGGTGAAACCCCGTGAGGCCGGTCCGGGTTTATATTGGAAGCCCGGTATTTAGGTTGCTTCTCATTTGGACCTTCATTGTTCTTAGTATGGAAATTTAGACATTGTTAGATTATATTAATTTTCCATTGTTGAAGTTCAACTTCAAAAACTAACAATACTGTTTACTTTTTAAAAAAGAATTGACCTTTGCATCACACTTTATCAATTTCCATAAAACACACGTGTAATGAAGTACTGAGAACTTATACTTTAAAATTAGTTTTTCTCAAAACATTTAAAAATGGACCTTGATCGTTATTCCCGTCTATCCTCCATTTGTCTTAGAGGTGAGGAACAACCCCGAACAAACCTCACCCAGGAGCCTGTCCCGACCGGGAATCGAACCAGGGCCCGCTGCGTGACCAGGCAGCACTCTACCTCGAGACCACAGCGGTGGACATGGATATATATTAGTTTTTTTTGGCAAATCCATATTTTTCATTTCAGTTCAGGTGTATTTAATCAATACTTAGCCTAAACTGTAAACATTAACGTACACAGTTTGTAACTTTCTAATCCGGTGTAATATTTTGTATACACAATACAGTCCCCATCACCGGAATCGGAAGCTGTAGGCTGATAACTGCACTTCTTAAACCCTCTTATGACAGAAACTACGATGAAAGCGGGCCGAAGTGCTCAATTGTTGACAACCTTCGGCTTGATATTAAAGCATTGGTAAAAAAAACTGAATGCATTGGCGAGCTTTTATCAAAGTGCTATGCTACTCAGAAGATTACCACGACGACTACTACTACTACACTATATATGAATATCATTATATTAATATAATTTCCATCCATAGGAATTCTGCCCGAAGGCAGGTCCTTCACTGCAATCATAGCATTTTCTTGCTATGCTTGCAGCTTTACTAGGGAATTGTAGGTGTGGTGGCTTCCCGTTGCTTTCCACACCGGCGAAGGATGATGATGGTGATGATGATAAAGATGATGATGATGGCCATATGATTTCTGGGACCGTTTGGGCCGTAACGTTTTCCTGACATTTGTCTTACAGGTGAGGAAAAACCCCGATAAAAACCTCACCCAGAAAAACTGCCCCGACCGGGGATCGAACCCGGGCCCGCTGCGTGACAAGGCACCCCGTTACCTCGAGACCACAGCGGTGGACTAAAATAATATAAATATAATTCATATGCCAGGTAGATAGTTTTTTAACGATACTTTTTATAGTTCTTTCGGAATTCAAATCTGGACTCAAAATTTCATTCAGGATTGAGGTTCTTTTACGTTGTGTTAAGTCTAAGAGATTTGTCACCTGGCTCAATGTCACTTCAGAAGGAAGAGCATTTTACATCTTGAAGCGGCTACCAGCTACTCCACCGGGACCAACTTTCTGAAGCTTGTGAGGTAATATTATGACATTTGAATTGCTTTAATACGTTCGATATGTATTCAGCGATATTTGAGAGCTGGCTTTATAATTATATTTCGTCTAACTCAACCTCAACTATTGACCATGAACATCGTGAATGAAGACTAGCACGCACGCACGCACACACACACATTTTTCGAAGGCAGTGCCAGTAAGTAATCATAGCCACAGAAGGAGTCTTGCTGATCATTTTCAGTCCATAGGCTAATGATTTAAATTTTTTAGTGTTGAAAAATAAATTATTATATAAACGTGATCTCACTAGAGCCTAGGAGGTCTATTGGGTAGTAAGAGGTAGATGCTCCTACTCATCGAGACAATCGGCACTTGATGAGCCGTGTTGTTGGTCCTGCGTGACGGCCGTCTTTATCTGCAGAACAAGCTCCTGGTACTATTTCCTTTAGGGGAAGATATAAAGAAAGGCAAATCCACTTACATTCTATATCTAATTAAGTATATTAAATGAGGGAATTATTCATTTTAAATTTAAGAAGTTCCCCCCTGCCCAAATTGCGACGCAATACATTATCTAAATAGTTTTATAGTAGTTCGTTAAATGATCTACTACTGATGCTACTACTAATAGGCCTAACACTTCTGTTCATTTTAGGCCTGAAATATATCCGATCTCTAACAAAGGGTAAGAATATATACATGTGACTTTTAAGCTTGTAATGGCGATGTGATGATCATATGCTCTCATCGCGTCAGATTTAAACGAAATTGGAGAAATTGGTTATAACATTTACTACATGCCTAATATTGTATCCTACATTTTTTTCTTTTCTTTTAGTTCCATGTACTCCATTTTACCACATGATAAACTACTAACTGCCAGACAAAATATAAAGGTAGAGCGGGGCTAATTTTAATTTCAAATTCTTTGACAATTAATCCGAAAAATATGTGCAATCCTTCAAACTGAAATGTGCAGTAACATTGCCCTGAATATTGTCTTCCTCACTATGTAAGTTGGGTGCAATGCATTTTAAAGTACTCAAGTTACGCAATTATTTTATTTATCCTCCACGTGATAAGTATCTAAAAGTGAATAATGGATGGGACTGTTTGGATAACTGAAGAAACACAAGATTGTGTTCAATTTTCTTGAAACCGTTATTACAAAATAAGATAAATACAAAAAAGGAAAGCAATATAGTAGTACAAAAACAAAAATAGAGATCAGAAAAACATTCCAGGCAAGTTACTTGCTTGCGATATTTTGTACCCACGTGATATTCGTGATACCAAGTCTTATACTTTTTTGCACTGTATTCAGATTCCATGTGGGACCATTTCCCTTGACAGAATCCATATTTCCACTGAGCATCCTAATGTTCAGAGTTCGTCAGAGGTACAGGGTCATCTAGGTTGGAGTCCGAATCTAGGTCGATGTCCATCTTCTTTTGTTATATTGTTCTTTTGGGAACAATGAACCTCTTCATTACATTTCCATCATCTGCTTGGGTAACTATTCTCTTCTCCTTTCCCAACAGTAGTTTCGTTTTCAATTTTTCAGCGGCAACATTTTCCGGAAGATTGTATGATAAGCTTTTGGCATTACTCGGGTAGATACATTATTTTCTGGTCGTTTCTCAGGAGAAGGAAGAACTTTCCGGGCTGATGCATCTGCATTTGATGTTAATGATTCAGTCGGTTAGGATATTTCAGGTCATCCTACTTCCAAACTTTCAGGAGGAGCTACCTTCGAGTCTTCTGTTGCGCCAGTATTAAGCATATATATTCCAGTTTAGGAAAACCCACTAACAGCGAGACAAACAGATGCAGTGGCCATCCACGCTTCACTGAATATTCCAGTGAAATGAACCTTTGCCAGTTTTCATGAGGTTTTTTATGCTGTCATTTGGTTGCCCTCGCAAAATATTTCGTCTTAAGGGTCTTGAACACACATCTGTCTAATGGGTGTAAAGCATGGGTAGTGTGTGCTGGTAAACAAAAGTATTCAATATTATTTTCCTGAGAAAATTCCAAAGCAGCTAGTGAGGACTGCGAGAGATGACAATTCAAATTCAGAAGAACATTCATTGGAATACGATTTTCTTGAAAAGGGAGAAGCAATTTCTAGAATATTTCTTCGTTGATCCACCCACTTTTACTCATTCAAGCAGTAGACACAGGCGGAGATTTCTAGTTTATGCCTCAGACACTTGAAGATGACTAGTGATGGAATGTATGCACCAGCAGCGTTGCAGCAGGCAATAATTGTTACATTATCGCCCCTCTTAGCACTAGGTAACACCAGAACGTCTTTTCTGTCATTTTTTGTCATAATGTTTGGAGGTTCGTTGTTGAGAGGCAGTCTTGTTTCATTTACATTGTAGATATGTGTTGCAAATATAAGTTAGTGAAGAGCTCGTCTTCGAGACTAATATTTTGTTGAACTGTCTCTCTATTTAGTGCTTGCAGCTCTTGCTTTTGACAATGTTTCTGGTTTTCTTAATGAAATGCGAATTTGTTTGCAGATTGCAGAACACGAGTCTTTACTTTCTATAGATTTTCTACTTTATGTTTATGTTTATCGGCAAGATTGACTGCCGTAATTCGAATATACTTCGGCGCGAGTCCAAAATCACGTTTCCCTAATAGTTTTTCCGATCTACTAGATGTTTTTCAAGACCTGAAGTAAATATTGCAGGGTGCCCGCTGGAGTTCTCACTTTTATATATAGTTGCGAGATTTTGCGCTTTTTCAGCTGGTTTCGGCGGTAAAGAGTCGTGAAAGGCCCTCCATATGTTTTACTGGTTTCCATTAGCGACGATTCTCTGGTAGCTGCGTCGACAACCTTCTTTATAGACCCGTCATCCCACTCCATTTGACCCTCTTTTCATTTATAATATCTCTCCATCTGAAGTAAATAAAAGTTACCGTAATACCTGTGTCTAATTTCGAAATAATGCACATTCAGTTTACCATAATGTGGTAGTGTAGCCTACACTTCAATTATATTTAAAATAAAACATTTAGTAATTTCAGTAGAAATTGCATCATATACTCTAAACTTAGGCCTATAAAGGGGTAATGTGCAGATTGATCCAAATGTGTAATATCGTATTATTTAAATTAATGTATGAACAGTACTTTCTTTATAGTCCTTCTTAAAAGGTAATTTGAAATTTTCAAAAATAGAATAGATGTAGTAAAATAATGACTAGGTCCTAAATCTCGTATAACCATTGCAGTTATTCTACTGTATCTACAATAGAAGTGAAAAATGTATTTAGAAAAAAGAAAAAAGCGAATACAAAAACATAATATTGACAATTGAAGAGGTCCCGCTCCCAGGTTTTCAAAAAACTCCCCGGGACATGTTCACATCATCACCACGTAGTTTCCAAAAAAAACGCATAGATTGCAGAACGAGCTGGAGGATTATTAGGGGAAAGATCAATAATCTCATCTGTATGCCTTTCACTTTCCATGTTTTCAATGTCCACAGACAAAACTTAATAATCGCCAAGAACATTTTATATACTCAACAATCAGGACACCAGAGCCACTTACCTTTGTTACCTCATATCAGTCTAGACGAAACGAATGCAGCCAAAAATCGAAATACACTACTTCACTGAATAGAAAATACTTTCACTAACAACATCCACTGACAAAATGGCGTCTTCATTCTGTTTACTTCGCTGCACATGCGCAAAAGCTTAGAAGTCTCACTGTTCAATTAACGGGCTCTACCCTACATTTATAATAAGTTCAGTAATTATAATACCCTTAAATTGTACTATACACAGCTGTTTCAAACAATATGTGCGTTAATTGTTAGTTCGGAACTATTAATTTGTGAAAGTATTATTGTTCTTTTTTAATTTACGATTACCGTACTACAGATCTATAAAATATTCAAATTAATATTTGGTGTTCACAGTCTTATAGCAATATTCACCAATTTAAAGAAACATGAGGTAAAAAAAAAATAATAAGGAAATTTCTACTTTTCGATATCAAATGGAAATAAATTAATGTAAATTTTAATGTCGCGTTTAGTGTTATTGTATTACATTTTATCTACAATACTGAATAATTATTTAATAAAATAATTTTTTACATGTAATCTACAAGCTCATATTCAAAGCGTAAGGCTAGTAGAATGTATGTTCTATCAAGTAATTTATTTAGTACTTTTTTTTATAGATTTCGCTGTCAATGTATGTATGTTACTTTGCTTCTCAAGAATGTTCATTGCTCAAGTGAAAGCTGATCCAACGGGACTATCGGTGGATCTCACTTGCATTCTACTCCTGCGCATATATTTGGATTTCCTTTCCCACTCCTCTGAATATGCCAAGTGCTCCGGTAGATGCAAAGAGACTGGGAATCTCTAGGAGGGAGATCCGGGCGGGATGAAATGTGTTAACCGACTCAAGTAGCATGAGTGAACATAAGGGGTTCAGTGTTACACTAGAAACCGAGTGGTAAAAAGTACATAATTCGTTAACACAATATGCTTATTTATTAAAATACTCAGCTAAGAACATGCTCTAATGATAAAAATAAAGTAAACTGTTTTTATTGTTCAGAAGTAAAGAATCGTGTATTAATTACAACTTCTAGCAATAAAAAAATATTATTTTTTTAACTCATACAGTATTTCAAAGTTTCTTACAAAATTTCTGTGTAAGGTTACATATATAATTCTTAATATAATTTTAGATAATGATGACTAAATATTATAACGAGGGTTAATTAGTTCTTGTCGGGCCACGTTGTGGCGACATATTTACAACGGGTTTTCCTGGAGTTCTTGAATAATATACAAATTTGTATTAGATATTTCCTCGACCATTATGTAGTTGCACCGGCATGTCACTCTCCTCTCAAGGTAGTTCTTTCTATCACATTTTATGAATAATGTGCCATATTTACAGATGACAAAATTGAAAGGATGACAGAGGCACTATCGCGAATAACAGCGGATAAAAGGGTAATACTCACGGGTGATCTCAACGCAAGAATTGATAAACCAACCATAAAAAAACAGAACTGAGCCTGGATACGTTAGAAGAAGCTGGTTACAATCTCATCAACAACACCAGCATGAAAACACACAACGCACCGAACGGAACTACCGCAATTGACCTCGTATTTTACAGAGGGGAAGGCAATACAATTAACCAAAATGCACTATGGGCCTCGGACGTGACACCAATTAGAAAACACATACCTATCACAACAACATTCAAACTCAACCAACGAGAACAATCACCCATGCTTACAACAAATATAGTATCCAGAAAATTAAACATAGAGAAATTAAACCATAACATAGAAAAATGGACAAAGCAAGGCATTTAAAACAACAACATGAACTAACAGATGCAATGAAAATATGCACAAAAACCCTTCAATCCTGCCAAATACAAACAAAAGAAAGAAAATCACAACCATGGTTCGACAAGGACTGCTACAACGAACGGAAGAAGACCTTGCTTGCACTTCACCGAGCGAAGAAAACAACTTAACAGAATGATCTGTCACAATATTCCCAACAAAGTAGGACATATAAAACGTTAATTAAGGCGAAGAGGGCAGTATACATAGAAGACCCATTCATAGCTCTCAAACAACCAAAATCCTCAGCAACAACTTGTATCCCAATGGAAATATGGGAAAATCATTTTGACAAAATTCTCAACCACCAAAAACAGAAAATAACATATAAATATCCTTCAACTAGAACAGAAAACCACTCCCCCATAACTAAAGAAGAAATACAGAATACAATAATAACAGAAAAAAAGGCAAGGCCCCAGGTCAAGACAACCTCTACACAGAGCACATCAAACACTCTCTCTATTTCTTGCAATATTACTGCACAGAACTTTTCAACACATTCATGAACACAGGAAAAATACCAGAACAATGGCGATTATCCATAATCAATGTTATGTTTAAAGGCAAATGATAAATATGTGACCCTGACTCATACCGAGGCTAGCTCTCGAAAATGCGGCCTTCAATATATTTACTAAAATTTTAACGAGCAGGCTTACAGCAATAACAGACTCACAAATAACGTAAAATCAATTCGGTTTCAGAAAAGGGAGAAGCACACTAGATGCCGTAAATTACCTCATTGAACAGGTCTAAGATACACTTAGGCATCCTGGAAAAAAGTACTTCGTGGTCTTCGTAGACTACAGCAAAGCCTTCGACCTCATCAACAGAACGAAACTCATCCGGAAACTTAGGCTTTTAAAGGCGAAACCCACCCATTAACGGACATACTTTCAAACATCCTAATGTATAATTACATCAAAATATCAGACGGTACGACGATGTCCAAGAATTTAACTCAACCAACGTTGTCCTACAAGGAGATCCAACAAGCCCAATAATATTCAATATCATGACAGCAGACATCACAAAGATAATCAAAAATACTTCAGCATCACTTATAGTATATGCGGACGACATGGCTATAGGCCCAGAAGACAAAGAAGAGCTCCCGGAGGTTCTAAACTGACTTGCCTCATGGGCAGAGAAAAATGACCTACAAATAAACCAAAGCAAGACCAAACAAATGACCTTTAGAAAAGAAGGAAAACATGCATTAAGATATACAATGACCCTTCATGACAAACATTTAGAAGTAGTCTCTAAGTTTAAATATCTGGGAGTGACTCTTCAGACAACACTTTAATCCTTCAAAAATCATGTCACAGAGAGAGCAACTGCAGCAATAAGAGTCATATATAACATTCAGCAACCTTAAAAATCTCATTGGAAACCTCAGTAATACTATTTAAGACAGCCATAGCACCAATTGCAACCTACGGGATCAGCATTATCTGTGACAAACTCACAACTAGCGACCTGATAACTATTGAGAAAGTCAAGGCCCGCTACCTGAAACGGATTCTCGGCATTGGGAAATCAGCACCATCGAGACTAACGTACGTACTGTCAAAAGAGAACTTCTTCATCACGGACATCAGGGTACCAAATACCAAAGCCGATGAGGAGACATTCCAATTATTGAACGACAAGAACAACGCCATCTGGCCGGACTTCTATTAAACAGACGCCATGACAACAGAGGAATGGAAGCAGGCAAACTATGAGCTCCGACACATAGTAACACGATTCGCTACGCACGGCTTTCATTACCAATTCTGCCAAGACAAGACATTCCACCAACCGAATGATGATTGCGTGTGCAAACTGTGTAATAAATACTGTGAAAGATACCATGCACAAAATTGCAAAAGAAGAAAAGTGTCAATAACAAAATTTGAACTAGAATAGTTAATCATCAATATTTTTCACATTGTGCGCATTTTACTATTTTTATATTTACAAACCAATTATTATTTTCGAGATTTTGATGAGTAATATACTCTTTTATTAAATAAAATATTCACTTCTTCATTCTTAAATAACTGTATTAATATTTTCTAAACAGGATTTTAATAACGACGATGAAACCAATTATTTTGGTTTTAACTATTTCATTTTATGGCTAATGAATTTGATACATAATCAAATTAGTTGTTATCACTCAATAATCTTTAATTGAGTTTGAATTCTTTAATAATTCTTCATTAATTAAAATAGTTTTCTCACTTTGATTTTAATATTGTTTAATCAATATTTTAAAATAGTTTTTATTATTTTTATTTTATATTGAAATTTCACCAGTTAAAATTATTTCGTAAATATAATTACGTCCACTTGACTTAAGTAAATTGAACTTTTTTCAGTTACTTTATTTACGTTATTTCACTTAACACATATGTTAAATAAACTTGTATATGCTCAACATTAGATGGCGTCGATGGTTCATCATACTGACTGACTGATTGTTGACGGTGACGTTGCACCGTCCAGTGTGCTGCATACTGTTTACCCACTGGGAAACTTGGCAGCAAATTCCTTTTTGGCTATCAAGTAGTGGTTGTGGATTATGTAACCTCAGCCTTTGGTGACAATGTATTTTACCTAACAGGTCTATACCAGAATAATAGTGCAAACCACTATACTTGTAAGAAGGCATCATAAACTACGCCGCCGGCAAGCAGAGAGTCCGAAAGCCGGACAGCGTAGAGTGAGCCACACTTCTCAAAGCGAGCGGTCACGCACTATTATGTGGATGGTCTCTCCTTTTTAGGTTAACCTGTAAAACACAGGTTAACCAGTCGGCTCATGAAGATGAAACGCTCCATGGGACTAGACAGTTCAGCCAAAAAGGCTGAACATCCCGGAGAATTTCCTCCCCACGAGCACTTAAGCTACCTATTTGCAATTGCTGGCCCTTAACTTTAGCAGTGCTATTCTCTTGAGTTGTTCTGGAAGCAGTACCAGTCTGTAGAGCTTGGGTGAAGGAAACTCTTGGATCGACCTTCACAGAAGTGAAGGTCTTTCTTTGAGTTGTAGTTACAGTTGGATTTGAAATAGGATCACTTGTGGATGGTTTCTCTTTTGGATTTGGGATGGGTTTAGCTACCCTGCTATAAGCTTCAAGGGCCGCCTTGAAAGCAGGGCAGCCTCTATAGGACGCCGGGTGACCGGACTCCTTGCAATTTGCACATTTTAGCAAATTTGTGTCTTTCCGCGCTTCGGCCTTTAGGGTACAGTCCTTGTGCCCGTGAGGCCCAGCGCAGATAACACAGCGAGGAACCCGATTACAGGCAGGAAAGGTATGATTAAATGACTGGCACCGGTAACACTGCTTAAGTCCTGCCCTGGGTCTATATGGTTCTATGGCCACAACAGTGTACAAGAGACGCTTTAAATCATAAATTTCCAACGCTTTACTATTGCGTTCTAGTTCTAATATATAGATGGGAAGATGTATAGCCAAATTATTTTCGGTTTTAGTGATCTGTTTTACAGTTTTAACTGGGAAACCCAACGCGAGGATTTCCACTTTAATTTCATCTGGGTCTACAGTTGCAGGCAGTCTCTTTAACACCACTTTCAGAGGAAGATCCCTCTTCAGTTGGAAAGTATAGTATTCCCTATTCAGGGAAGTAAAATACTCCTTCAACTTGAAGAAATCTTCCAGTGATCGTGCATAATAGCGTATTCCTTCAGGAATACTGACACACTTTAGTTGGTCGCCAATTAGTGATTTCAACTCTTTATTTATTCGGAACAAATTCCCAATACCAATAACTGTAATTGGTGGGGGTCTTTGCTCCGATTGGACAGTATTACCTGAAGGAGTAGCAGTAGACGTGGCCATAGTAGGACCAGTAGCTTGAGGAGGGACCATCTCTGAGGATGTTCCTGCAGTAGAATTTGGAATTTCAGTTAGAACTGAAAATTTATTGTTAATAGGCACTGCTGGAACCTCAGCTCGTGATTCCTGCGGCTCTATGGATCGGTCAACTTTAAAGATAGGTATGAATTCTTTAGTGGGTTTGCCCAGTAATATGGGTTCTTTTATTTTTGAAGAATCAATTTTAGATTTCTTTACAACTAGTGTCGGTGTTTTTTCTTTATCTTTTTTCTTTCTGTTTTTCCGTTTAGGAGTAGATTGATTACTAGTTGTTGACTGGTCGTCAGTGAGCATTTGCTCCTCAGTGGGCATCTGCTCACTGGTGTCCATATCACGACTAGTTGAAGGTATTTCTTTTGTATAACTCTTTGCTTTAGAATTTAAGGAGGAATAGAAAAGCGCAGTAGTGCGAATCTCTAATAGATCTCCTTTCAGTTCATTAAGCATAGCTTCGAACGTCGGTCGGCCTGGTTCATTTTCTTTGATCAATTTATTTAACCGATCCAAAGCTAAAGACGTGAAATCACGAGCTTCTTCGGACCTTTCATAATCCGGGAAAGTACCCATGAAATTTATGAGTATTAGAAAAGTTCCACTAAGAGTGGAAAGCAATTCTTTTAGTTCGGGATTTTTATCATATCCATACTTGTGGACATACTTTTCAAATTTATTCGCGGAGTCTTCCCAGAGTATGAGAGGCCCGACATCCTCAATTTCTGGATCAATAGACCCATCAGACTTTGGCATAGCAGCCATCGTGCTTGGTAGTACCAAGTCTTAGTTCTGGTCACTATACACAAAAGCACTAAACACTTGTTACCAAAGGTTAAGATTATATATATCACAATATTAATTGCGTCCACACCACTTACCTTGATAACACTTCACTCGAATTTATGCACAAAAACACAAAAAAATCACAAAGATCAACCCGTGTTAGGGCCACGCCCTAACAAGGAATTTGCTAACCAGCTGTAGAATCCGCGGATCCGATTGGCCGAGACGAAAACTGAAAAAATTGATGCGGCCAATCGCAGCACACGAAGGACTACAAGTCAAAACGTCAACAACTTATTGATAGTCGTTTGCAGTACTACGTCTAGGATGCCGTGATGAACTGCAGCAGACGTTCAATATAGGCAGGATCAATAGCAGTATGAAGTATCATTAACCAAAGTAGCATGATGTTATCAGTACCAGCTCTGATTCCAGTATGCGGTTCATCATAATATTGTGGCCATCTCCTTTATTGAAGATTATCATGTTGTCAGTTTCTGATTGGTAATGACCTAATCGAGAAAGAACACGGTTCGCTCGCCTTCGTTCTCAATATCCAATCACATTATTAATGTTCGGCCGACTTAAACCCACATTATTTGAACATTACTTTGTCGTAACCATTTTTTATAACTTTTGTCGACATTCTTTTGTCGTAATCTGTAACTTGAGCATATATTGTTTACCATAACAATATATATGTGACAATCATTGTCACTCTTCTCATCGATGTTACAAATATTATTCACTAAATTTAAACATTACACAAGAAATAATATTTAGTTTCAAATTATTTATACCATTATTTAAATTAAAAGTTAAGTACATATAATCCCCAAATTATTATTAAAATAAGACTCGCATACTCTAATTGTTATACTGTCAACAACGAAGGACAAAGATAGAATTATCGTTTAATGGTAGATAGATAAAGGAAGTAAGAGACAAATGTGTTAAACTTGTGTTTATGTATTAGTGCAGAATATATGAGTAATGTTACAGTATGGAGTAAGGTTGGTTATATCCGTGAAATGTTTTACATGTTTGTGCAAATGTAACATTTTAGATATTACTGACTGAATATGAATACAGGAACATTAATATGAATCTTTCTCGAGATTATTTATCGAATTCTATCCAAATCCAAGTACAATTGTATCCAAATGGTACATTCGTTTCTCGAAGACAAGGTTATGGCTCCTTAATCCGTGATAGAATACATCGTGAGTGAGGCCCTAATTCCGTGTATTAAAACAGAAGCTCATAAATTAATATAAATCTGAATTCGACATTTATTAATGTTTATATTCATTATTGGAACCTATTGAGAGCAAATACAAAAGTCGCATGAATAATATCATGCGACATTATATATTTAGGCCTATTTCCCTCTAATAATAAGATTAACATTACATAAAAATATTAAGAATACACATTGTGATTAAATATCTGAAAACATAATATATATATATATATATATACTCCTACTTTATAGCAAAAAATATTGCCTTCTATATACGTAAACATGGAATAATTACTAACAGTAATAATTATAATAATAATACTAATCATCATAACAATATTATTTAAAAATGAGAACAAAATTGAAAATAATGAAAAATTCAATAATTTAACGAACATTAATGAAGAAATAATTGTATGAAAGTGATATCAATGAAATGCTTACTTACCTTATAGGCATAATTATTATAGGCATAGTAATGAGTAAAATTCGTAATTTTATTATAAGTTATTTCCAAGTAATTCTTAAGAATTTTCTACCTACTCTCTGAACACACACGGTAAAATATGACAGGTAGAAACAATTAATAAGAACAATTATGAAAACATAAATCAGTTTTAGCTGCTGTACTATTATTGTCCTTTTATATTGTTAATCAGACTAATCACTGGAGCCTGGAATGTTAGAACTTTTCTGCAAGTGAAAATTTACATGCCCCATAGTGGGTTAGCAGAAGAAGAAGTGGAGGAAAGATATGACAAGATAGAAGATATTGTGAAGAGAGAGATAAAGGGGATATGTGTTATCATAATGGGTGACTGGAATACTGAAGTTGCAGAAGGACAGGATGGAAGTACTGTTGGAAGATATGGATTAGGAAAAAGGAATAGGAGAGGCGAATCACTGGTGAGGTTCTGTAAAAGCAATTCAATGATAATTTGAAATACAATGTTTCAACAGCATAAAATAAGAAGATACACATGGATAAGCCCTATGGACAACACACGATACCAAATCGATTACATACTGATACAGGAAGATCCCGAAAAAGCTTGAAAAATGCTAAGACCCTACCAGGAGCAGATATCAATTCACACCATGCCTTACTATTAGGCGGAGTAAATATTTGCTTGAAGAAGATAAGAGGAAGATAGGCAACAAAGACGTTTGACTTAGAGTAACTTACAACTGAAGAGGAAAGGAGAAAATTCCCTCAAATTTTTCAAAAGAAAGCCTTTACCTTGGATATCTCTTATGGCAATACCAAGGAAAACTGCAGTCATTTGAAAATCTCTGTACATATAGCTGCAGATGAAACAATAGGATACAAAGAGAGCAAGAATATTAAAAACCTTGGGTGACAGAAATAATGTTAGAGAAGATGGAAGAAAGAAGAAAACGGAAAATCGCAAAGGAGAAGAAGTCAAAAGAAACTACAAGAAATTAACAACGAACTTAGAAGAGAATCGGACAACGAAAGGGATGAAGCAGAAATGTGAAGTACTAGAAAATCGGGAGAGAAAAGGAAAATGTGATTTAATTTACCAGGACGTTTAAGGCTTGGACTTTGAAAAGAAGAGCAGAAAAACTATGAGGCTGATTGGGGACAAAAATAACGAAGAAATAACAGACAAATAGGGAATTATGAATACATGGGAAAAATATCTAGAAGAGCCTTATGAGACAAGAAATGGTCACTAACTTGGATATAGATAGTGAAGAAGACATATCAGAAAATGAAAAGGATTTTCAATTGTGAGGGAAGAAGTTGAACTAGCAATTAGGGAAATGAAAAATGGGAAATTGATAATAAAGATAAAATAAATGCTTTATTATTCGCTGACGATGTTCTACATTTAGCTGAATCTGAAAATGAGCTCCAAATCTTAGCATATAAATCTAAATTAATAGCCAATACATATAATTATAAAATATCATTAAATAAGTCAAACGTAATGGCATTTATTGGTAAATGTGAAATTAGACAAAAAATTGTACTGGATAACAAAATAATAGAACAAGTATCACATTTCCAATATTCAGGATGTGATATAACTTATAGAGAAAATGAAGATATAGAAAATAAAGTAAATACATTTCAGGTTATTTGTGGATCCATGAAAAGAACCTTAGGTCGGAAAACAAGGAAAGATACGAAACTTAAATTATATAAAACAATGGCTGTTCCTTTGTTGTTGTATGGAAGTGAAAATTGGATAATGAAATCAAGGGATAAAAGCAGGATACAGACTGCAGAAATGCTGTTTTTACGTAATGTGAAAGGATGCACAAGAGCGGATAGAATAAGGAATGAAACTATACGAGAAGAATTAAATATATATAAAATTAAAGATAAAATCAGCGAAAATAATAATAAATGGACAGAACACTTAATGAGAAAGAACAACGAAAGAATACCAAAAAGAACCTTCCTGTATAATCCCAGAGGAACAAGAGATGTTGGCCGACCACGTAGAAGTTGGACTCCACTTTTAACTTCGCCGGAACAGGCTGCATAGCCTAAACCTTGTTGTAGAAGAAGAAGAATAAAAATGGGAAAGCAAGAGGGGTAGATGGAATCTCCATTGAATTGGTTAAATGCTTGGGTGAGGGAAAAAAGTAAATTTTGCATTTATGCAACAAGATATATAAAGAAGGTGAATGGTCCGAAGAATTGACTGATACAGTGTTAATACCAATACCGAAGAAAAAGAATGCAAATAAATGTAAGGAGTTCAGGACTATCAGCTTGATTCACATTCTGCAAGGATTCTCCTGCGAATACTGAATCGACTTTTACGTTCTACGATGGAAAGCGAATTAGAAGAAGAACAGTTTGGCTTCAGGAAGGAAAGGGTATAAGATATGCAATTGGATTGATACGAACTACAGGAGTAAGATATGTAGAAAAATATAAAGACGTTTATGCAGTATTTGGTGACCTCGAAAAGGTCTTTGATAGAGAAGAACTTGAAGACAATTGGCGTGAAGTGGAAGGAGAGGAGGCTCATGGGTAGTCTTTATATGGAACAGCGAATGAAAGCGAAGATAGGGGAAGAAATGTCAGAGGGAAGAGAAACTGGAAGTGGGATATGGCAAGGATATCCTCTATCACCTAATCTTTTCAACATCTACCTGGAAGACCTAATGAAGAACTGCTTCAGCAATACGGGAGGCGTGAACATGATAGGTAGAAGAATAAAGTGCATAAGATTTGCTGATGACATGGCTTTGCTAGCAGAAGATGCTACGACACTGAGGAACATGCAAATGGAGCTAAATTATATGTGTGAGATTTATGGGATGAAGATAACTATAAATACGGCAAAGGACATGATTAAAAACAAAGGAATATAAACGTAAGGATTTAAGATGAGGTCATTGAACAAGTGGTGAGCTTAAAATAATTGGGTTGTACTATCAGTAGTAATATGAACTGCGGCCAAGGAGTAAAGCAGAGGATACCAATGGCAAAAGAAGCTTTTAACAAGAGAAGAAGCATTTCTGCGACCCTTTGGCAAAAGAATTACGGAATATGATAGAGAAGTGCTTTGTGTGGAGTGTAGCATTTATGGTCCAGAGTTGGACATTACGACGGAATGAGGAAAAGCGATTGGACGCTTTTGAGATGTGGATGTGAAGAAGAATGGAACGTATAAAATGGAGAGCAAAGTAAGAAATAAAAATGTGCTAAACAGAGTGGGTGAATGAAGAAAAATGCTGGAACTGATAAAGAAGAGGAAATGAATTGGATTGACCACTGGCTAAGAAGAAACTGCCTGCTGACGAATGCCCTAGAAGGAATGGTCAACGAAAAGAAAGTTATAGGGAGAAAAGACGTCAGATGATAGACAATATTAAAATAAATGGTATGTATGCAGATATAAAAGGAAAGCTGAATTAAGAAAAGAGTGTAGAATGCTGAGTTTGCAGTTAAAGACCAGCACTTGAGCACCACACTATGAATGAATATTGTTAGTGTTCGTGTATCATTTGGTTCAGTTGATTTTAAAACAGAATATTGTAATGTTTGAAATATATAATTAAACAAAATATGGAAAATGTCTTCAAGGATAGTCAAGAGAGAAAAAAAAAATGTTCTTCAAATATTCTCAACTACACGATAAAAAATACCGAGGCTTTAATTCGTTTTCAAAAGGCGAGCAAAGCAATAAAAAAATCCTGGCATATTAAATTTAACCAAGGATCTACTATTTAAAACATTTTTTCCGAGAAGAGTTTAAATGTTATCAAGGAAATGGGTATATCACGGAAATAAGCATCATCACCCTTCTTGATGTTAATAATAATAATAATAATAATAATAATATAATAATAATAATAATGTTTTATTTATTCTGGCTGATTTAATGCCTTAAGGCCTTCTCTTCCACTCAACCAGTACAATTACAAATAAATATTTGACAAATATAGGTATACACTATACTACCCGAGACAAATTATTTTTTCCCTATATCTCACCCGATGACGCCAAAAGAGCAGTATTACGTATTAAATCTAAAGCACAAGGAATAGACAATATAACAATAACTCTCCTGAAAAAAATAATTGACATATTCTCCCAACAATAACCCAAATTTTTAATGCCTCTATAATGACCGGGACCTATCCCAGACTCTGGAAAATGGCTCTAGTTCGTCCTACACCGAAATCAAACACTCCCACAACACTCGTTGATTATAGACCAATTAGTACTCTTCCCTGTTCATCTAAAGCACTGGAACACGTAATACACTCACAGTTAACAGACTACCTCATCACGCACGACTTACTTGATGAGCATCAATCTGGTTTTAGAACAGGACATCATACCAGTACTGCACTACTTGACATTGTAGAGGACATAAGAGACTCAATGGACAAAAGCAAACTCACCGCAATAGTCCTACTCGACTACAGCAAAGCCTTTGACACAGTAGATATAGACTTAATGCTAGCGAAACTAAAGACACTACATCTGTCGGAAAACTGCCTTGATTGGTTTAGATCTTACCTCACTAATCGTCAGGAATCTGAGTTGTTAATCGCATTTCTTCCTGGCGCTTGGTGAGGAAAGGGGGAACCTCAACGCGGCGTCCTCGCTCCTCTTCTCTTCTCGATTTATATTAATGACGTGACCAAGAAACTACAAAACTGCAAGCATCATCTTTACGCCTACAGATTTACACACACTTTAGGCCTGACGAAATTAATGAATATATTGACAAAGTAAACACTGACTTCAGGCATATATCATTATGGTCCAGACAGTATGGGCTGAAACTAAATGTAAACAAAACGCAAGCAATAATTATCGGACATCCAAGGCTATTACACTCCATAAACAATGACAATAAGCCGGCTGCCATATTAGATAATGAACAAATTCCTTATACCGACGTCGTTAAAAACTAGGGATTTTACTTAGATTCTAATTTAAATTGGTATATGCTAGTAGAACTAACATCTAAAAGAAACTTCTCCATAATGCATTCCCTAAAGCGACTTAAACATTTTCTTCCTACAACTCTTAAAAGAATTTTAATCCAAACTTTAGTGATGCCGCATTTTGACTACTGTGACGTTCTACTAACCGTCATAAGTGACGGATTGTCGGACAAACTGCAGCGTGTCCATAGTATGTGTGTCAGATTCATATTTAATGTTCGAAAATACGATCACATTTCTCCATTATTCCACGAATTGTCATGGCTACATCTAAAAGAGAGAAGAAAATCGCACTGTCTAATTCTCTTATTTAAGATCCTACAAACCTCGATTCCCAATTATTTATCATTCCGTTTCCAGTATCTATCCTCAAACCTTAACTTAAATACAAGATCACAACATAGTCTCTTGCTTAATATACCGCAACATAGGACATCACATCACTCCATGCCATATACCATCTTCACTTCTCGCAACTGGAATTCTCTACCACAAGAAATAAGGGGCTGCCGGACATTGGCATCTTTAAAAAAAATCTAAATTTATATTTGCTCTAAACTCGACTTCATTA
This sequence comes from Diploptera punctata, assembly GCA_030220185.1. Lineage (NCBI taxonomy): Eukaryota > Metazoa > Arthropoda > Insecta > Blattodea > Blaberidae > Diploptera > Diploptera punctata. Next base: position 1,341,088 of record JASPKZ010007179.1, read on the forward strand.
TTATCCTGTGTAACGTATATACATTAATTGGTGTTTCTCGTATAAAGTTTCATATTTATATTATTATTATTATTATTATTATTATTATTATTATCGTATCATTATTGTTATTACCCTATAAAATGTTGTTTGTACATGAAATTTACATTGCTACATTTATTGTATCTTTAGCTGTTTATAATAAGTGTAGTGTATATCTATATTTGTCAAATATTTATTTGTATTTGTGCTGGTTGAGTGGAAGAGAGGGCCTTATGGCCTTAACTCTGCCAGAATAAATAAAGTATTATTAGTATTATTATTATTATTATAAAGAGTTAAAGATACATTAAATGTAGCAATGTAAATTTCATGTACAAACAACATTTTATACGATAATAACAGTAACAATACTTACGATAATAATAAAATAATAATAATAATTTTAATAATAATAATATAATAATATAAATATGATAAATTACACGAGAAACACCAATTAATACACCTTACACTAGCTAATAATGAACTGGAAGTTAGAACAAATATAAATTTAGATTTCTTTTAAAATTGTTAATTTTATGGCAATAACTCTCTTTTAACTGAATGTCAACCTAACATAATAAGAATAAAAAAATGAAGAGTATTAAGATACGTGTCAGTGTGAATTTGGACGGTTTTTAACAAGAAGAACACCAGAGTTTGCTCCCCATCGGACGAAGAGATAAGCCATCCAATACATATGATTATTCTTTCTTATGTCCTTAGCTTCATCACGAAAACACTGAAGTTCATTTCATCCAGATTGCATTTACTCTAAACTCTTAATCAACAAACCTATTTTCCCGAACTGGTTTCCAATACACTTCTTGAGTCGACTTCTAGACCAACACTGACTCCCAACTGCGTTTCAGCCTTTATATAACCGGCTTCGATAGTTCGAGAAAGATTGGCGTTTGTAATTCTTCGCGAAACATCCTTCTCGTAACCGAACCATCATGAAGACCTACCTGGAAATCACCTCACAACTCATGAGTCGCGAGAACATAATATATAGGGAGACGTCTAAAAGTCTCGTTACAGCCGTAAAATTCAAATCTCAACAATAAATAACAACAATATTAACAATAAATAAAACATCAGTATAATACTTGCACATAAATGTGAAGGCAATATTCAAAATAAAATTAATTAACGTATTAATTAATGTTTATTTTAAATTATTATAAGGGCCAAACCGCAATGTAATATTCTGAATTTGGAGTGATGACTATGTTGCGATGTATTAGGCAAGAGATTATTTTGTGATCATATGTTTAAATTATATGGTTGGAGGATAAACATTGGAAACGAAAAGCTAATTAATTAGGAATCGAGTATAAAGAATCTTAGTTAGGAAAATTACTGCAATGATCCTCCATATTGGAATGGGAACAATAATAATCTTATATATAAAAATTAATGTTTGTTTTTTGTATGTTTGTTTTTTCGTACTTTATACGCGGCCATACCGTTGATCCGATTGTGATGGGTTATTTTGCAAAATGTTCAGGAGATTCCCGGGATGAACATAGGCTATAAGATAGTTGTCATACTCAACTCCTACACACATAAAAATCGCCCTTTGTAGTGGAAAACGTGAAAAAGGTAGCTGTTTGGACTCTTAAGAGGCTGCCTAAACCATAAGAAATACACAAAATTAGTGTACACAGTATTGTATATCTCAAAAAGCTCTATACAAAAGTCCGCGACAGCATATGTTTATCTCTTACGGGCAACTCTCAATAACCATTTTTTTCTTTCATTGATACCAAAAGAATAATACCCATTCGGGTGAACCATTCATCTTTTTTTTTTATATTGCGGATGAACCCATGTAGGACTATGCAAAGTACTTAGAGGCGTTTCCATTGAGTCCAAATTTCTTTATTATTTTGCTATGAGCTTGTTTTCTATCATCTGTCCAAGTTGTTCCAGTTTTTTCTTCGGTTTGTCCTCTTGGTCAACTTGCCACTTGTTCACCTTAATTCTAAATATATCTCGTTTGGGATATCATCTTTAGTAATTCCTGCCAATTTTAAGTCCTTTTCGACTTCATCAATCTACTTCATAGTATCCACTGGAGCATTATCTCTGTTTTCGTAGAATTCCATTATCTGTTTTGTAAGCCTATTTGAGTTCATTCGTTTAATATGGCCATAAAATTTTACCCTTCGTTTTCCAATATCACTATGAATGTCTGTATATATTTTTATTTCGTTTTTACTTCTGACTCTAAATGCTTTACCTATGACTTGTGGATCTCAAACTTTTCTTATAATTTTGCATTCTTTTTCACTATATTTTCGATATCTTTTTTTCTGTTCAAAATTAAAGTCTTTGCTCCTTGAGACACCCTGGTATAATTACAGTGTTATAGTGTCGTAATGTTGTATGTAAAAATATGCATTTTTTTTTATAAATGTTGTGATTAAGCCGAAATGCTGTTTCCATTTTTTTGGCATCTACTTTTATTGGCTATAGTTTCAATACCATTTTCCTGAATTATTTCACCAGGATATTTAAATTGTGAAACTCATTTAATTCTTCCACATTTGGTTTCCAGGTATTTTGGTGGTTGTTTATTGCTTGAAATATATTCCGTTTTTTTTTCAAACGAAATCTGCAGACCAGCTTCTCTGTAATGCCATTTAATATTTGAATCTGTTTTTGTGCTGTTACAACGTCACAGGTTAAGATTGCTAGATGATCAGAATATGCTAGGCAATCAATCTTCAATTTTCCTGTTCCTAATATGATTGGTTGATAACATTTAAAAATTTTTTTCTGTTTACGCCATTCTTGTATTATTTATCAAGAACACAATTGAAGAGTAGTGGAGAAAGTCCATCTCCTTTTCTTACTCCTGTCTTACTTTCTAAGGATTGCAGACATTTCCCCCATGAATTTAACTTTAGCCCTTGTATCTGTTAGTGTCTGTCTAATAAGTGCAAGAGTTCTACGGTATAAACCTTGTTCTTTCAATATTTCAAATAGTGATTCTCGGTCAACCGAATCGTAAGTTTTTTTAAAGTCAACAAATATACACACTAAATAATTGTTACAATTTCTCTGGTGTCTAAGGATTAGTTTAAGGTTCAGGATTTGTTCTGGACATAATCTGCCTGGTCTGAATACTGCTTGATATTCTGCTATATTCGGTTCTAGTTGCCGTCGCGCTCTGTCGAGCAGACATTGAGATAAAATTTTGTATGGGACTGATAATAATTAAATCCCTCTATAATTTTTCACATCTGTTCTGTCTCCCTTTTTATGTATCGGGAGGATTAATGCAGTCTTCCAATCCTCTGGAATGTGTTCTGTTTGCCAGATATCTTGCACAAGTGTTGTGATTTCTTTTATGGTCTTTGGTCCTGCCACTTTGAGGAGTTCTGCCACAATTCCATCTTCACCTGCTGCCTTATTTTTTTAAGTCTTTGTTTCCTTTCACGCTTCAGGCTTCAAGATGTGTCATTGATAATTTTGTCAAACTGGGCTCACAATATGAAAAAAACGGGAAATATGGACGGACAAGAAAATTGTCTGCGCGCACTAAACGTCTCATTTTACGTAAAGCAAAAGGTAAGAGTATATTTTATTCTCAAATCCAGGCTGATTTGAAGTTGCCAGTAACAGCCAGACGAGTAACACAAATTCTGTCAGAAGACAAGAACCTAAAATTAAAAAAAAGTCTTAGTAAACTACCTCTGAACAATGCACATAAGAAAGATAGAATGACTTTTGCTGAAGAACACATGTCCTGGACCTCAGAATGGAATAAAGTAATGTTCAGTGATGAGTAGAAGTTTAATCTGGAAGGGCCTGATGGCCTTCAGTAGTACTTGAACGACCTCCGTATTGAAGAGCAAGTAAGAATGAGTAGAAATTTCGGTGGTGGAGGCGTTATGATTTAGGCAGCATTCTGCTTTAAAGGAAGATCAAATATTGCATGGATACGCACCAAGATGAATTCTGATTCCTATACTGAGGAGCTTCTGGAGTCCTAATTGATACGAATGTATGAGGAATTTGGCGAAGATCTTATTTCTCAGCCAGATAATGTTTCCGTTCACGTATCTGCCAAATCAAAGGGGTGATTCAGGAAGAAAGAAATACCACTTTTGACGTGGCCAGTCAGAAGTCCTGATATAAACCCGATTGAGAACTTATGGGGGGATCCTCGCAAGGCTTGTGTATCGCAATGGACGGCAGGTTGGGACAGTGACTGAGCAGAAAAATATTATTAAGGAAGAGTGGGCTTCAATCTCAGTGGAAAAAATAAACAACCTCATCAAGTCAATGCCAAAGATAATCTTCCAAGTAATTAACAACAATGGAGGTTCAACTAAATTTTAGAACTTTGTAGTAAACTTTGCGCTCAGTATTTCTGGTTTAATCTGTGAAATACACAAAGTGCCTTTATACTAATTTCCACCCGTATGTAAGAATGGTTTCAGTTTTCATGTACTTTTTTCGACGGAAATGGATAACTAATGTTGACATTATTTGTGTGTGTTTTATACTCAATCACCTCCTAAGTTAATATAGAAAAATGCCAAACAAAGAGTAAATAAACTTGTGTTAACCCTTTTAACAAGTGGCTTTATACCAATCTCCTCCACTGTACATGTGGATTCATAACTCCCATGCATTAAAAAACGTACATAATGATCTAACTTTAAATTGAGCTACTGAGAAAACAGTTCTGAACAGTAGTACAAACTTCAGCTAGAATATAGAGTGATTTATTGACTTTAATTCCCGCACAATAACGTGTGTGCAAATTATTTAATTTTTTTAATTACCTTTCTCATTACTGGAGGTAGCTGGCAACTGAGGCCTATTGTTGCGCGCAGAGAACAATTGTTTGGTTTAATAAAAAAATATGTTAAATAGAGGTAATAAGTTATCATTTAGTAAACAAATTAGGGTAGGGGGATGTTAGCAGAATATTTAAAATGATATTAAAACTCAATATGTTTTAAAAGTGCGAAAAAAAATGTCTAATGAAATAATCTGATTGGCTAGGAGTGGATGTTAACTTTCCCGTTATGAAGAATTAATGTACAACAATGAGTTACTTACTTACTCACTGGCACTATCGAACCTGTAGACTCATGGCCGCGCGGACATAAGCCCTCCATACATTCCTATCCTGAGCTAATGCCTTCCAATCATTCCCTGTATAATCTACTTCCCTCAAATCATAGTTAATGTTATTCCCATCTCATTCTCAGTCTACCAACTGGGCGATTTCCCTCTGGCTTTTCTACAAGAAGCTTCCATGCACGTCTTTCATTCCCATTCGCGCAACATGTCCTGCCCAACGCAGTCTACCAGACTTAATTTTTCTTATTATATCTGGCTTCCTACAAAGGCTATGTAGGCTAGTTCAATGTTATGTATAGACTTCTCCATTCATCTGTCTGTTCATTTCTCTTTGGTCCAAATATTTTCCTATGAACTTTATTCTCACAAACTCGTAATCTCATTTCCTCCCTTAAAGTAAGAGTCCAAGTATTAAACCATTGAATATAACTGGTAGAATAATTGTTTTATATATTTTCAGTTTAACTTTTTTGAAAGGAATTGGGACATCAAAAGTCTATGCAATGCATAATAGTACGCATAATCCAGGAAATGACAGTCGTTGGAATAGAATAATAGTTTTATATACATTTTTAGTTTAGCGTTTTTAGAAAGGAGTTGGCACAACAAAATCTGTGCAATGCATAATAGCACGCATTTCCAGAAAACGACGGTCGTTGGAAAATTCTGTTCCATCTGCTTATGGAATTGGAAGACCCAAAATAACTTTCGAAGAGGCTGGAGTAAAAGATATGTTCACTTAAGCAGTAATTCTCTCGCGATGAACTTGCTCTTGCAACAGAATTATCAATTTGATCATGTGGTAAACGGGATACTGCTGATGTTTTAAAGACAACGCAGTTCTCAAAAAACCACAAAAATAGCTTCAAAATAATAGTACACGTTACAAATCACCCCGGTCATATATGTCCAACGACGTATTGCCATTTTTGACAATAAAATATCAATATGTCTATATATTAACATGAGGCTTGGTGTCAAAAAAAGGCAGGCTGTGATACTTCATCCACCCTATAATGCTAGAGAAGCAAATTTGTTATGCTACCTTTCCCAAGACAGACATTTCAGCAGAAGTAAGACTTTTTTTATTCCAGCATCTTCGACAGATATTTTGGGTTTTTGCAATTCCATAAGCAGATGGAACAGGATTTTCCATCGACTATCAGTGTTCTAAATTCTTAATAACAGGAAAGTTTACATTTACTTTTAGCCAATCAGAATATTTCAGTACAAATCTAACTTTCCTTCTCTCGCACAACTTCCTATGTTTTATAAAATCGCTTTAATTTTTTTTAATTTGTTTTTAAAAGATTCTCCGAACATCCCCTAACTATAATTTATTAATAGAGGATCACTTACTCCCTCTATCGATCACTTTTCTTCATATATTAAATCAATTATCTGCGCGCGAAGATAGGTCTCAGCTACCGGTCACCTCTTCTAAAGAAAAAGCTAATTACAAAAAACGCGATAATTTGCATACATGTTATTTTGCGGGAATTGAAGTCCATAAATCACTTTATATTCTAACTAAAATTCGTACTACTGTTCAGAACTGTTTTTTTTTCGTAGTTCAATTTAAAGTAAAACGATTGTGTAAATGTTTTAGTGTTTCGAAGGTATGATTCCAAGTGTATTTAACACAATATCTGGTTGTATAGGAACATATTAAATATTTCAATGTAAAGTACAAACCTTGAGATAAAGTATTAATTTAGAATAAGAAGAATAACTCACTGAACTTTAATGCAAACGTATTTATTTCTACAGCTCGGTACACAACTCGGATGCGGACCAGATGAGTTCTTAACTAAAGGCAACTTCCGATGTTTATATTGTCTACATAAATTTTAGAATTCCACTCTCCTTTGCAGATAAGTGAAGAATAGTAATCTGGAAATAATTTTAGAGCGAAGAAAGATGAATTCGCGAGAGTTAGTAAAATACTTTTTTCCGGCTAGATTTCATATGTGGCCCACTGTGCGGTACCCAACCACCATCGTGAGGCATTAGGGTAGCTGTAGTAAGTAGCGACCCCAGGTTGAGAATACCAGCTATAACGGCTGGAGGATCCGACATGCTGACCACATGTAACCCTACACTGCTTAGATGATCATCTACCGCTGTGATTAACACATGTGGATGTGAGGCCAACAGCCGGCTGGTCAGCCAAAAGCCTTCTAGGCCTGTTCCGCTTTGAGTTTTTTATACCAAGAAGATCGGGATAAGTAGTTTTCCGGACAAGCGTGCTTTGCCATAACATTCATCTGATTGAGATGGGGTATTTTCAAAATGTTCAGGAGATTCTGAGAATGAATATAGGCTATATCCCTAAAAATCACGCTTTGTAGTGAAAGACGTGAAATAAAATCCCTATTTTGACGCATAAATGGATTACCTTCCTAAACCATAACAAATCCACAAATTGATGTACACATAATTGAACATCTAAAAAACTGTACAAAACGTAGAGTATAACAGCGCACGGCTGGTGATAAAAACACATTAACATTTATTTAGGAGTAGTCGGGTATTAGCTAGTTTGTTAATATATGGAGAAATGCGATTTCAGTCTTCCTTAATAAATTTACATCTGATACATTTCAAACACGCTGCGGTTCTGGTGATGGCTAATAATGAAATAGTAATAAATTGTGTATTTAAATGCTAAATAATTCACTATATGATTATTTGCAATTAATAAATTAAAACAATGTTATATATTGTAAGTATGTTACTTGTTGGATAAATAACACATAATCGTAGTCTTTCATATAGGCCTAATAATAATGCAAAATATTAAAATAAATTATTCTTTAAATATCTGTTGATAATAGAGAAAATAATGAGCTGTTTATTAAAATTTCATCACTAATCATTATGACTGTGGCAATAGGTAATTATACAACAAATTCCAATCCGCTTCATGAGGTACAGAGAATAATTTATAATTACACTCCTGTGTAATATATTCATATCCCCAAACTCATTACTATCATACGTCATATTTTATTAAACTTTTCAAATGGTTCGTTGAGTTTTAAATATATTCATACATTTTATTACATTATGTCAGTTTACATTATCACTGTAGCGGAAATACAACAACCGGAACAGACTAAATATTATAATAATTGAATTATATTGAAATAATAACACATGTGAAATTAAAAGTAGCCGGCATTAATTTAAAAACGAACTTTATTTATACATAATTTTTGTTCATTCTCCAATATAAGCAGTCTGGTTATCGAAGACATACCCTGCTATTTACGGAGTCTTTTACATTTCAATTGTTGCCCCTTACCCAGTCTCATGACTTTCTCTTGACACGCCATTACTATTGTCATTCCTGATAAGGTCAAATATAATTAATTTTCTTAATCTTCTTCTTCTTCCTTCCAAGTATTAGGCCAAGGCCTGTTACGATCCTATAGAAAATTTTCCCTCCATCGTTTCATAGGACGGCCCAGTGATCTTCGTCCTCTTGGTATATAATTATAAACAGCTTTGGGGATCCGATTTGAACTCATTCTTTCAAGATGGTGTTTCCAATTTAGTTGGTACTGTTTAATATATTCCAAAATTGGTGTAGTCTTCAATTCTTTTAAGATATCGGTGTTCCTTTTCCGATCCCATCTGGTGTAACCCGCTGTTCTGCGCATGAATCTCATTTCACAAGCCGTTATTCTGCTTTCATGTTGTTTTTTTAGAGTCCATGCTTCACTACCATAGGTCAACACTGGTCTAGCCAAAGTGTTATATAAACGTAATATGGTGTTTTTTTGTACAAAGGATGGTTTCATGACTTGATTAATAATTCCTAAACTATTATTATAACTAGTAACTTTTTCAGGGATATCCTTTTCATCCCAGATAGAGAGATAATATCCAAGATATTTAAATTGATTAGTTCTCTCTAAAATTTTATTCTGGAGACAGATTTTACTTTGTATGGGGTCCTTCCCATGAAATGCCATAATTTTAGTTTTGTTAATTGATATTTCCATATTAAATTTGGCACCTATTTTTGTAAATTATAAATTGATCGTTGCAAATCATTTTCGGAAAGTGCCAGAAGAGCTAAATCGTCTGCAAAAAGAATAGCATCGAGTTTGAGGTTCCTATTGATGGGTATATATCCTCGTCGTGTTTTCCTCCATTCGTTTATCAATTTATTCATATATATATATATATATATATATATATATATATATATATATGTGTAATGAAAAGCACCGGTGAAATTCCACATCTCTGTCTTACTCCAGTATTGATCTTTTCCCAAGAAGATAATTTGCCATCTTGTTTAACAAAGATTTCATTATCTTTATAGATGTTGAAGGTATTAGTAATAAATTGTTGTGGAACGTTATCATCAGCTAAAATTTGTAGTAATATATTTCTGTCTACTTTTTCAAAAGCCTTTATGAAGTCAACGAAGGCGATATGAGTTTCTATATTGAATTCCTTGTGCTTTTCTAATAGTAGTTTTAGAGTAAAGAATACATCTGTACAAGATATACCCTTTCTGAATCCATTCTGCTCTTCTCCAATTATATTTGACTTTAATTTGGCATTTATGATCCACGTTTCTGATCCACATATCATTGAATTTCGCACTATTGATATATACATATGGATTTAGTTCGGTTGAATATCTGTTTATCCCACAAAATTCCATTCAACATTGTTAATGCAGTTCGACCTTTAAGTATTATATTTCTTATTTTTATATCATTGTTTCCATCTTCCATTATTTAAACTCACAAACTTTTATTTTGTTGGAATTCCTCTAATACTTATTTCTTTCAACTATCGCTAATTACCATATATTGAGTTTTTATATTGATTTTTTATCCCCGCTTTTAATATTCTCTCATTAATGTCCTGTCATATATATAGTCCACCGATTTGGTCTCGAGGTAGCGTGATGCCTTGTCACGTAGCTGCCCTGTATTCGATTCCTGGTCGGGACAGGCTCCTCGGTAAGCTATTTTCAGGGTATTTCCTCACATGTAAGACAAATGTCAGGAAGCTAACAGCCTCAACGGTCCCCGAAAATCATTCGGTCATCTTCATCATCATCATTCACCGATGCGGAAAGCAACGGAATGCTACTACATCTATAATTCCCTAGTAGAGCTGCAATGCATAGCATGGACGTACTAAGGTTGCAGTGAAAGACTTGCCCTAGGGCAGAACACGATATATATATATATATATATATATATATATATTATATATATAGGGTGTATCAAAAAGAATGGCGCAATCTTACATGGTTGAAAGTACACGATAGAAGCAACAATGTCCCAGTAAACATGAGTCCGCAAACAAGCTGTTTGCGAGACAATTACGAATATATGGTTATAAGCCGCCACTGATTTCATTGTAAACATCGTCCTAGTTAGTACAAATTAATTTGAATTCAGACTTTACTATTAAGTTTTCATCTCATTTAGCTGACATTTCACAGTTCACTTCACTTATTGGTTACCTGTTAAAGGATGTGTTCGAAGTGTCTTCCTTGCATCTGGATGCAATACTGTGCTCGTCCCTGCAATGAATGTCGAATTATTTCGAAAGCCCCTAGATCATTTCTGAATTTTTGACAAGCGTGTACAACTCTCTGCTCCAGTTCTTCAACCGTGTTAACGGGTGTGCTGTATACTTCGCTTTTGAGGTGACCCCTGACACAAAAATCCAAAGGATTTAGATCAAGTGAACTTGGAGGCCAAGGTACAGATCCGCCTCGACCTATCCATCATTGGCCGTATCTGCGCGTTAGATGCCGTCTCACAGCAGCAGAAAAATGTGCCGGAGCTCTATAATGCATGTACCATAAACTCCGACGTTACTGAAGGGGAACAACTTCAAGCAATCCTGGTAGATGACAACGCAGAAACCTAAGGTACCTCCGTCCACAACACAGCACAAGTGGCACTCCTCAGACGAGACTGATACCTTTTCAGACTGTGTACTGTATCTGTCCTGTACGTTCTGCGTGTATGATTTGATTACAACTCCACCTCTCGGCAATGTTCAGTTTTGTAAAGAAAGAACATAGGACGGCTTCAACTGTGCAAGGCGTAAACAGTACATTGTTACAAACAATGACCTCAGTGACGGCTTGTAACCATTCGGGTCGAGACGAGTATTCACTAGGCGAATGGGATACAATTTTCGGTTGTAGATCGGAACGTATATACATCGCCACTACACCTCCATTTTTCTCTATTCTGTCATTCCTTATCAAGGTGTAATTTTGCATGTTTACAAGAGAAGAAGGAAGGGTATTTTTCAGCCATATTTCAGAAATTAAAATGGCAAGCAGATTTAGTGTTAAAAATATAGTTAGGAATTATGAGAAGTGGGGCAGCAGTGACTGTGCATTACAGTGTGTTATTTTGAGCGTATTTCTGTTCAAAGAGAAACGTGATTTTAAAAGTTCTGAGGTGGAAGGGGTGTGTTTAGATGGGGACAATGGTACTGTCAAAGACCGCAAAGGGCTGCAGGTGCATTACTTAAATATATGGTTGAAATGTTACTAACTGAAACAAGAAAACCGTAAATATTATATATCAATTGGTGTTTAGTACATGAAGTACAAAATTAAATTAAAATCAGTTGGCTTAGTGTAAATGAATAAAAAATAATAAAAAAATAGATTATACACGAAAAAAAATGAAAAAATGGACACAGTAAATAATTAAATACTAATATCAATAAATTACAAAAAATAACGAGTTACACAAGATTCTGACTTGATAATTATCACTCTGACCTGAGATCTGATATGATTTATTCGCTTTTTTCTGTCTCCTGCCTTAACAATGACAGAGCCATCTTGGGTCCAGACATTGGTTACGCCATGAATATTGATAGCTTCGCGAAGTAACTGATGCCTAGCGCTAGTAAGGTCCTCACGAATCGTAATTCCAATGCCTTTCAAATTCTTTTATTGCGAAACACCTCACTTCGCTTACGGTAAGAGACAAATTTAACAATGATAGCCCTAGGTCGTCCATCATCTGTTTTTCTACCTACACGATGACTACGATCAATGTCACTGACCTGGAGACAAACACCAACTTTCTCTGCTACCTGCAAGGCGATTGCATCTGTGTCTTCGTTTTCTTCATCCGCAATGCCAAAAATATGCACACACTGACGCCTTTGGTATTTTTCTAAGCTATCAATCTTAGGTTCCAAAGTCACTATCTTGTTATCGAGGTCCTGAATAGACTTCTGGAGTTCACTGAATAAGGCGTGACTTTCATATGGCAACACCAAGAAAATTGGAGTTATTTGAAACCATTTATACAGAGTATACAATAAGATAAACAATAATATACAAAGAGTGCAAGAATATTACGAAACCTTGGGCCACAAAAAAGTGGGGTAGATGGGATCCACATTTAATTGGTAGGGTGAAGGAAAGAAGGAAATTCTGTTCTTATGGAACAAGATATATAAAAGAAGATGAATGGCCAGAAGAATTGACTGAGATTTTGTTAACGTCAATACCGAAGAAAAATAATGCCAAGGAATGTAAGGAGTTCAGGACTATCAGCTTGATATCACACTCTGCAAAGATTCTCCTACGAATACTGAATCGACGTTTACGTTCTACGATGGAAAGCGAATTGGAGGAAGAATAGTTTGGCTTCAGGAAGGGAAAGGGTACAAGAGATGCAATTGGATTGATACGAACAATAGGAGAATGATATATATAAAGACGTTTATGCAGTATTTGTTGACCTGGAAAAACCTTTGACAGAGTGAATTGGAATAAACTCAAGAGGATCATGAAAAAAATTGGCGTGAACCGGACGGAGGTAATCTTTATATGAAACAGCGAACAGAAGTGTAGATAGGAAAGAAATGTCAGAGGGAAGAGATATTGGAAGGGTTTACGGCAAGGATGTCCTCTAACACCTATTCATTTCAATATGTGTCTGGAAGACCTAATGAAGAACTGCTTCAGGAATTCGAAAGCTTTAAGCATGGGAGGAAGAAGAATTAATTGCATAAGATTTGCTGATGATATGGCTTTCTTAGCAGAAGATGCAACGACAATGATGAACATGCTGATGGACTTAAATGATAAGTGCGAGGATTATGGGGATGAAGATAAATATAAATAACACGATGGCCATGGTTATAGGAAATACACCAAAGAAGATAAATATGAGGAGCAAGTGGATAGCTTCAAATACTTGGGTTGTACTATCAGTAGTAACATGAACTGCGGTCAAGATGTAAAGCAGAGGATATCAATGGCAAATGAAGCTTTTAATAAGAAGAGAAGCATTTTCTTCGGCCCTTTGGCAAAAGAATTACGGAACTATCTAGTGAAGTGATTTACGTGGAGTGTAGTATTTTATGGTGCAGAGACTTCGACAGTATGATGGAATGAGGAAACGCGACTGGAAGGTTATGAGATGTGGATATGGAGGAGGAATGAACGTATACAATGGACAGACAAGATAAAAAACGAAGATGTGATAGACAGAATGGGTGAAGGAAGAACAATGTTGGAACTTATATAGAAGCGGAAAAGAAATTCGACTGGCCACTGGCTAAGATGAAACCGCCTGCTGACGTATGGTCAACGGAAAGAACGTTAGAGGCACAAAATAAATCAGATGATAGACAATATTAAAATAAATGGTTTGTATGCAGATACAAAAAGGAATGCTGAGTTAAAGGAAAAAGTGGAGAATGCTGAGTTTGCAATGAAAGACCTGTTCGTGGGTAGAACACTATTTATATTTGTGATAAGCTCGAATGATCGTATTTGCACTCATACATCTCAGCAAGTCAATGAAACACTTCATAACTTGGCTCATGACCGAAAAGACCCCAATTCGTCCAAGTCCGACCGACCACTTCATGTGAACCAATCGACAATGTTTGGTCCAATATCCGGCCGCCGGATATCCGATTATCCGGCTTAAATTGTGGTCGGGTATCCGGTATCTGGTATCCGGCCGAACAGCTATCCGTTTCATCACTAATCATAGATCTTGCGAGTAAGCATTATCAAAGAATGATCAGTACAAAATAAGTTGATCTGTCTTAACTTCTCTCATGCGCACAACTATACTATATTTCATGCAGGATAAATTTGTACTCGGATTACTTGATTGTGGAGAGGGGACTGCGTATTGACTAATGAGTGTGTGTGTGTGTGTGTGTGTGATGAGAGAGAGAGAGAGAGAGAGAGAGAGAGAGAAAGAGAGAGATGAAGAGAGAATGAGTGAATGAGAGAGTGAAAGAGATGAGAGAAAATAATTCTGCTCCTACTTTCTATAACAGGTATAAACTTAAAGAAACATTCGGTACTTATGTTTTGTGCATGGTCAAACAGTTATTAAGAAAGTGTATTTCTTTAGTTATTGATTATATATATATATATATATATATATATTTATATATATATAAATCTGTGTCTCCCTATATGTTTGACTTTACTGGACTCAAAAACTACTTGACCAATCTGAATGTTTTTTTTATCATTTAGAAAATATTTCTGGGACAATTAACGTATATAATATAGTAGTAGTAGTAGGACTTTATTAGACAAAAAGTAAGATATTTACAATATTATTTACAAATATGGGTCGCACGGGCAGTAAGCCGTACGTGCTGTTGACAGTCCGTTACAATAAAGTAATAATTGGTACTAGTGTAAAGAAAAATAAACAACAAAAACAGCAATAACATTACAATTACATAAAGAAAACACAATAATAATATTACAATTAAATAATAACACAATAGTATTATACACTTAAAACATTAACATTACAATTACATAAAGAAAACACAATAATATTACAATTAAGTAATAACACAATAGCATTATACACTAAAAAAACATATATAATATAATATAATATAATACCCTACATACTATGTGGCCGGTGTAAAGAAAAAAAAAGGCATCGTTTTGCTAAACAAAATCATTTAAAACTTAAATGGCTTACGCTGCCTTAACTATAACAGATAGACTAATGTACACAGAAGTGAATATCTAAAAAAAAAATGTACTAACATTCGCGACAGCATATGTCTATCTTTTACGGGTAACTCACAATAATCATTCTTGTCTTTCAGCTCATCCATGCCAAGAAGATCAGGATGCGTAGATTCCTGGGCTAACGTACCAGCGCCCGGCGGGTATTCTTTTACGGATATCATATATGCCAAGACGATAGGGATAAGTATATCCATGGCATTGCCGGATAATCAGCACGGGGATCTAAATATAATTATGATATAAATATATATAATAATTTTCTTTTTACTTATTCAACCAAACGTAAAAATAACTCATTTCATCTATATAGGCGTAGCAGCGAAATTCAGGAAGAAGGTAGTTTTTTTATATCATATCATGACACTAAACGTTTTGTTTGAATTTAATTACATTAAGATATATATATATATATATATATATATATATATATATATTGATAGAACAAAGCGGAGAGTTGAGTTTTCGCTCTAACCGTGTGAGGTATATCAAGTGAAAATCTATACTCTCAACCATTCTAGCAGAATGAAAGCCTACGATCTGACTTTCTAATAATTTATTTCCTAGAGTGGAATCTCTAGAAACAGGGATATGGAAAAGATTGCAATGTGTGAAATAGACAGACAATAAAGAAAATAACGTGTTCAAAGGACATTGGCGAAAGGAAGATGACGATAGAGAAGAAAAAGGAGATAAACATAAATATATTTATCTAACCACTGGTTAAGAGACCTGCTTCTTGAAGGATGCACATGAAGGAATTAATGCCTGGAGAAGAAGAGATTTGATGATAGATAACTTATAGATAAATGAATTGTAGGCAGATATAAGGACAAATTGAAAATAGACAAAAGTGGAAAATGCTAAATGT
The DNA here is from genome assembly GCA_030220185.1 of Diploptera punctata. Taxonomy (NCBI): domain Eukaryota; kingdom Metazoa; phylum Arthropoda; class Insecta; order Blattodea; family Blaberidae; genus Diploptera; species Diploptera punctata. The sequence continues at coordinate 1,357,131 of JASPKZ010007179.1, forward strand.
TAAGTGAAAATCTGGACTTGTGTAATAAAGTATGAATGTATAATTTCTTATTGTCTAGTGTAATGTATTTTCAATAAATCATGGGCCACTCAGTGTGCATTTGAGATCAATAGTTGTCCATCTGGGAGAGTCAAAAGGTATTATGTGGTCTCAGAGGTGCGCATTCTACTGGTAAGTATGAATGTGCCACCCAGCCACTATTCATGCATGTTCTCGTCTGGCAGTAGTGGAATTCTATATTTGACACATTCAAGATAATTTAATATACTCCAACACAAAACATTGTTCCTCGAAACTAGCGGCGGTTAATATTTGTTTCGGCACCAAGACACCATAAAATACTAACGCTAAAATTAACTCAAAAAAGCATATCGGAGTTATCGGAGTTATTACTATAGTGAGTATCGCTCGACTTGCGGCCACCACCGTGGACTCTACGTGGGCAGCGCGAGTTGATGACAATATGCTTGCAATCAGGTTTCCCGCTATCGGCCGCAGGTCGAGTGAAACTCATTGTATATATATATTAATAATTTTATTGCAGCCAAATAGCCAGGATTAAAATAGAATACATTTTAAATTTACATATATGCATATTCACACACTGTTTTTGTTCTTTTTGTGCATAGCTCAATGTGATATCGGTCACACGATTTTTCGCATAGCGTACATTGACAGTCTATATTTGCTTCATGAAATTTTGTATATATATATATATATATATATATATATATATATATATATCAGGGGCGTTAGCGTCCATTTAAGCACTAGAAACGGCACTCTCCTGTCAATATATGCAAAACATACGATGTTTACTATCTAAATACAACAAACAAATTTTTTCTCTGTCACATATGTAAATATTATTGCAGTGCAATTATTCGTGACTCTACTTCATATAGCAACCGTCACGCTTTCCACTTCTTTAATCTCTATGTCTCTGGCCAGTTTTTCATCCGCCGAGTGCCAGGAATATGTCTTCAGTGCAATGCGCGCGCATTCTTGAGAAGGAAACTCTGACTTGAGTTGCCTAATATATTTCACCTCCCCGAAACCCCCGTATCCACGTTCTGTGCATGTGGCGAGCTTTGTGCTAGAAATAATTTTTGCCTGTTTATTTTTTACTTTACAAATTAATCGTAAATTATTTACCGTGGTTTTTATTTACTGAATTTTCATTGTTGCTCTCCACAGTGTTAAATAATAGTAACAACACCCATTTTGTTATATCTACATGAAATAATCAGTTTTTAGAAGTGAGGAACATAAACACGGCTTGTGGAAGCGCGGTGAAATTGTGACTAGATTGTATTTGCTAATAACTCTCAGTGTAAAAATCACGTGGCGCCATAACAATGTGCGATTTAAACTCAGACCAGCCAAGTACCTCATATACTTGCAACGAATTATTGAACGAAAGTCGTTTACTTCGTTGTGTAATTGAGCAATTAAAACATAAATCATTCTCCACATTCACGTTTGACGAAAAACTTAAAATTCTAGAAGATGGGTGACCAAACCCGGACCTTAAAATAACTGCAGTTACCAAAGAATAAAAAATATTCATCCGAAACTTTCGCGTGCAGATGTGTGAAATTATACCATGGCTATGTGGTTGTAGTGAGTTAAAAAAATTATTTTGTTGGTCAAGTATCTTATTTTGAAAAGAAAAAAACATCTTGGACATGCTCAGGGTTCGACGATCTTCATAATATTCACAAATAACAAAACAGACATTACCTCACAGTGGCACATATTTTATCTTTGAAAAATTTAAAGATGTTTGGAAAAAGTAGAATAGAATTTAGTCTTAGTGAAGAGTATAGATTTTCCACTGAACGACATAATGACGAAGTTGGAAAAAATAGAAAAATGCTTGCTAATTTAATAATAATAATTTGTTTCTTGGGAAAACTTGGGTTATCTTCTCGTGGTCATGATGAGTCTCAAACATCTCCTAACAGAGGCAACTATATAGAAATAATGAAATGTATTTCTAGTTATGATCCTGACTTAAAATCTATGTTAGAAAGTGAAGATTTTTCATCATCATCACTCCAGGGATTAGGCAATTGCCCTTTCCGACTTCATAATGCATCAGCCCAACGTCTTCTAGGTCTTCCAACATCACGTCTTCCTCTTACTTGATAATTTCTTGCTAACAATGGATATCTCTCCTTATTCATTCCATCCATATGATCAATCCATTTCTGTCTGTAATTCGTGACTTTATCCAATAAAGGCTGTACTTTCAATTATACTCTTATATCCTCATTTCTTATTCTATCAAGGTGAAGATTTTCGTGTGTTATCTCCTGACATACGAAACGACTTAATAGGTTCTGTATCTCAATATTTAACTCAAGAAATAAAACGGGAAGTGTCCGAAGCAACATTCCTTGCATTAACATGCGATGAGCCGACAGACATTTCCACGAAAGCTCAGCTATCAACTGTTCTGAGGTATGTGACGAAGGAAGGAACCATACAGGAAAGATTTCTGCATTTTAAGGATATAAGTCAGGACCGTACAGCAGATGCTCTCTTTCTGCATGTGACAGATATCTTGCATGATTTTGATTGCGATACCAAATTATGGTGCTGCTATAATGGCAGGCGAACACAGATGTTTGCCAAAAGAGCAATACAAAGATGCAATATACGTTCACTGCAATGCTCATCGATTGAATCTGGTCTTATCACAGTCTGTTAGTTACATCAAGCCTGTAAACATTTCCTTCTCATCTCTATATGGTTTCGGTACTTTTTTTTGTATACCCACTAAAAGGACTGCGGCATTGGATGAAGAAGTAAATAAACTATTGCCTTCTGCTGCTCCTACAAGATGGAACAATCAAAGCAGGCTAGTGGAGAATGTTCAACATCATAAAGCTGATATTGAGAACCTATTTATTTATATAATATATAATGCAGATCAGTGGGAAGAACAGGCAACATATTCTGCTAGTGGTCATCTAACACAATTGAGAGACTTCGATTTCAACTTTCTCTTAACAATGTTCTCATCACGTTTTGCACATTATGACCGTTTATTTCAATTACTACAGTCAAAATAAACAGACGTTTTATATTGTATTAAGAAAATTGAGAATTTTGAGAATGAACTCCAAGAAACTCGAAATAACTATAATTTCTTCTGGAACGAACTTGTAAGAACAGCTCCTAGAATCTATTCGGTAAAACGAAATCGCATGGAACCTATTGAAGATGAAGATAGAAAATCCACATATAAAAGGCTGTATCTTGAGATTATTGACCTACTTGTTATGAACATATCTGACCGATTTCGTGAGTCTCCTAGATCACAAGCTATTTGTTAAATTCAAAATTGAGTTTCCAAGTGAGGCTCTGAACAACTTAACGGAACGTTATGGATCTCGTTTTGATTTCGCACGTTTGAGAAGCGAATTTATCGTCATTTATTCAGATTCAGAATTCTATAAAGATGTGAGTGTTCTGTGGGAGTACTTGCGATCTGAGGAGATAGATGATGTTCCCCTGAAACCTGCAAACTGAGTAAACTAATTTGGACTATACCGATAACGAGGTACTCAACAGAGAGATCCTTTTCTCTCATGTAAAAGATTAAAAACTATTTGCGTAATACACAAGTCCAAGGAAGAATGTCTGCTCTGTCATTATTAAATGTAGAAAATCGCTTGCTTCAATCATTGATGTCCAGGGAAACTCTCTTTCATAACGTCATAGACATCTTTGCTACCAAGACGAGGAGGATAAAGTTGCAATACAAGAAGTAAGGTACGGCTAGCATCATTATTATTATTATTATTATTATTATTATTATTATTATTATTATTATTATTATTCGTGATAGTGGTATTAGTTATTGTAGTAGTACTAGTAGCTGTATTAGTGGTATATTTGGTTGCGCTTCCTCAAATTTATAAGGCACGCTACGCCATGATATTATATATTCCATAAAAAATAGCATGAACACTTGCAGAACTCTATCTTAAAATTGTACTTATTTGTTTTAGAGCAGCAAGAGATTTAAAATTTAAAATATTTAACAATATTCTTCTTCCTATTTTCTCATTAAAATACTTATTCTACATCCATATGCATATTATATATACATATATATATGATATATATATATATATGTGTGTGTAGTCGTGTGTGTGTGATTCTGAAAATGACCCGTCTATCCGAGACATCTCCGTTATTCCAGTTCTGTACTCAGCGTCCGCCACTAAAATGATAGCTTGTAGTATTGTGACCAGACATATCACTGTCGAATTTATTATCTCGGATAGCTGATAGGTTACACTATACAGAAAATTATTCTCCAAATAACCTTATCCCGTACCAATATTTTTCCAATCATCTACATTCATCACATTCGCTTTGTTTATTATGAGTGGGTGGTATGTCTTGTGTTAAATATTCACATTCTCTCAGAGGTGGCCCTGAAAGAAAAGTATTGAAACTCCTTGTAGGAAAATATAAAAAAGCACCCAAGAATGAGATAAAAGTATAACATTAACCATGATTCGAAGAACGTAAATTAATAAATTCTATCACAAACATCCATAAATCGAACTATCTGCTGTAAATACATAGAGAAAAGTAGACTCAGCGGGTTAAGTAGTAAGGGTAACATATTATTGATGTACTATAGGACAGACCATATTACATAGACGATGCGCATTCTTACTGTGTACAGGGAAATGTGTTGAGTGAGTGTATGTTTAATGCTTGTAGTGTGAGTCTTTTGACTGAGGGATGATGAAAAGAATAAATAAGGTAAAATCTAGAACCGATACAATGTCCACTTAGTCAAAAGTTAGAAAGGCGACCATTTTGTATAATGTCCCCATCCGACAAAAGAATCGGTATCACATGTCTTCTCAACATATGAACTTCCAGTGTACAATCCAGCGCATTACCTGGACCTAAGATCAAAATTTTAATATCAAAATTTCCAAATCCACCGGATCTTGAACATGAAATAGAATATTGATAAACCTTGGCAATTTTCCAAATGGAAACCTAAAGATAATGAAGCAAAATCATAAGTTGAATATTGATCAGATTATAATGTAAAACGTATTTTGTTGTCAAAAACTTGCTTCCATTAATCATTAATGATGTGGAGCGTGAAGCCTCACATTAATGACGTTACACATGACCGTACCTGTTTGTTTACGCACAATTATTTATAGATTACTGAAACCAGTTTATCCAATTCACCACTATAGGCACTACTAACTCTATTATTTTGATTCCTCCAATGATTAGTATAACATTGCTTCAACCTATGGATTCAGTAACGGCGGAAGACCAAAACAATGGTGATCGCTTTAACCCTTAAATTGCCAATACAATATATTTTCGTGCCAGTTATTTAAATGTTCCGGACCGCAAGGAAAATAAATTCATGTTAACTGTGTTATTGTTATACATTATTGCGTAATTTGACATAAATTTAAGTAATTTTTACTCGTTTGTTTTTCTATTGATCTAAAAAAATATTAAATAAATGAAATCAATGTATCCAATAAGATACATTTTTAAAATAAGGGTTAAGGGACCCTTAACCTTAAAGGGTGTGGTTGAGCCTAAACCTTACCAGTTGATGTTGATAATGATTATGAATGATAGTCAATATACATAGAGCGAAATAAAGTAGCAGAGAAATAGCTAGAACATCTTGAGATTCTTACAACAAATATTCAATTCTATCTCAATAATCCTCTATGATAGCTTGAGACAGGAATCAATCCTCTCATTATGTATTTATTTATTAGAATTTAATTAAAGGAATACGTATATCAATTATAGATGAAGAATACACATTTATATAAAAATGATTGTATAGCCCAGCAAATGAGATTTTGGCACGTGGGAAAACGAAAATTCAAGTCTTCAGTTCAAATAACACGAAGTTTAGTTTTAATATGATATATTATATTGACCACGTACAAGGCCGAAGTAATAAAACCTAGCGACTAAAGGGAGAATAAATGAGAGGAAAGTCTGCAGTAATAAATTTCTTCTCAAAAAATCTGTAAAAGGGTGCCCATATTCTAAAATAAGCGAACAAGACGTGAGAATTAGGTCAAACCCTTTTCTGGGGAAAACAACCCAGTCCCAAGCGTGTGAATGCCCAGGTATCGAAAATTTGTAGGCGTGAATGGTTTAGCCAATAAGAGTGTTTATTTCAATTATTATAATACAAAAATCAATTGGATGAGTTTTCGAAATAAAAGTCACTGCCCTCCAGATTCTAGAAAGAGGAAGTAGTAAATCTAAGAATTGAGTTTAACTATAGACTCGTGATCTTGTCCTGTTGGCAAGAACTAGACATTCGTTTCTTGCTTTGTGACAGGAACACTTCTCCCGCGTCCTGCTTTTTGGGCAGGGTAATAATCTTCTACTTTTTCTCCCTAAGTGTAGGCGAGATATTTTACAAGTTAGTCTCAAACGAGAAATTGTAGAGGTTGCTTAGTCATTATAAAATGGGGATAATACAGTTACTTCCCAATTGAATAACGTGTGTGTTGTGTGTGCCATTTATACAGTCTACGTTATAGAGATCGTGATAATTATAAGATCGATGCAAATAAGTTTCTTATATTTACGCGTGTTTCGAGAGTCTCAAGAGCCATATATAAAGTAATTTAATATTGTCTCATAGAGAACTCAGCTGAAAGTGCATGTACCAGATTCAACATAAAAAAATAAAACCCACAAGAAAATATATAGTTGTATCTTCAAATGTATTCCTATAAGCAAAGTTCATAGTTAGTCGCGATTGTCCCCTGAAATTCATTGCTCCACCGTTATCGCCCTTTAAGCAAATTTCTACCATAAAAGAGTGTGACTACTATTGAATAGTAGAGTAGATAAAATATGCTCGTGAACTGTAAGAAAGCCAGTACGACCTATTATTATTATTATTATTATTATTATTATTATTATTATTATTATTATTATTAATTAAAAATTAATTTATGAAGTATCTTATATTCATGGCATAATTGGGGAATGAAAGAAGTTTGTTGTAGGAAAACCAGAGCGAAAACGCCCAGTTGGTAGACCAAGGATGAGGTGTGAGAATAACATTAAGTATGATTTGAGGGAAGTAGATTATCCATGGAATGATTGGAAAATATTAGCTCACGACAGGGATATGTGGAGAGTTTATGTCCGCGCGGCCTTGAACCTACAGGTTCGATAGCGCCTGTGAGTTAATTAATATAGTATATTCATCTTATTCGAAAATGGTGTTAATATATGTGTTTTATTTAACGTAATAAAATTAACTTGGAGTAAAGTAAGAAGTTCGCCCTACATGCCTTAGCAATCTGAGCTGAAAGCCGCATAGATTGGTTCAGGATTCGAACGTTTTATATTTCATGTGGTTTAATTTTTTAGGATGATGAAAGTCTTCTTCTTCTTCTTCATTTCACGAGCTAGGCAATAATTGCCTGATCCGCCCCACAGTTGTTCTGTCCATCTTTTCACTGGCCTTCCTTAAACCTCTTGGCTTGTAGTTCAATGCTGCTCTAGGTAATCTTATTACATTCATTCTTTCCACATTTGTAAACCATTTCTCTCTATATTCTCTGATTTTCTCATTCAATGGATATATATTTAATTCTGTTCTTATATCGTCATGAAAGCATATTAATAAATATGAGTAGGGATATATTTTCGTTTTGATTTTTTGGAAATATTACTTAATAAATTTTATTTTAAACAAACTATCCCGCATGGATAGTGCCTATTTTACAGTGCCTAAAATATACAGCAAAGTTACCAATCCGATAGGACTTAAAACGTTAAAAGGCATAAACGTCAATTTAATACAATTATAATATCTATTCCTTACAGGAAAGTGCTCTGTAGGTAGACTAAGAACGAAATAAGAACAATAACCATGAAGTGAGGGAGACGAAGTTTACAAAGAATGACTGGAAAGCATCAATTCAGGATAGACTGTATGCAGATCTTATGTTCAAGCGGCCACCAAACTCAGGGTTCAATAGTGTCAGTGAGTTCAATAGTTAGTTATAATTAGTAGAACTATCGCTTTTCTATGCAACTATTACGTGAAACTCGCTTAAATGCAGTTCGAATTGCAGGAAAGCCTGATGATCAACAAAACCTCTGCACAATTTTATTCCGAGAAATCGCTACTTTGCTTAATTCGATGGTGTATGAATTAAAATGAGCAAATTTTACTCTAATCACGTGACCTCGTATAAACTTTGTGGTTTTGAAATGCATTAAGGTTATTTTAACTGATATAACATTTAGTTTTGTTAGCGCACTAATCCACTCTCCACGCTTAATGAAAATCAAGTTGCAATCCATTCGCAGAAATACAGTTCAGGATAAATTAAAAATATGACGAAAGTTAAAAATTAATTTTTACCTGTTGGTAGATACCGTAGTCCTCAACTTTGTTAAAATATTGTATATAAAATTAACTGGAGCGCTTTCGAAATTTATTTCCACACTAAATGTCTCATTTAAATTGCATTGCCATGTACATAATGAGCATAACAATTACACTTTTAAGTGTTTAATTGTAATTAATTTAAAAGAAATTGAAGAGTTTGGGCTGGTTTTGGATAATTTAAAATTCAATTAACTCTTAATTTACATATATTTTTGTTCTAATTTTGGATTTATTCTTTCAATATAAAATTCACTTTAACGCCATTTCTATTCAAATTATGTTTCATGTTTGTAACTGATTAAACTGTTCTAAATATGTACAATTGCTGTATCTAAGAACATGTAAGTCGCAAGAGAGATGACAATAACAAGGTGTGGCCCACGCCTTCAGTTAAAATATTAATTCTGCAGGGAACTAAATGTATACCGAATGAAAGTGAGACCAGAGAAGCGAGTGAAGATGTATTAGATTGCAAGCTGCAGTGGTTGTAAATTCAAACTAAGTTTTGTGGGGATGCTAGAAATTACTTATTAGCGATAATTTCATCACGAATTCTATTAATGGAATTTAATTTAAATACGAACTCAGCAGAAATTATAAATTATATAAAAATTACACAAGACACCTGTGCCTATCTTTGATACGAGGACACCAGGGAACTGTGGGAAATAAACGTGATGATTAACTAGCTAATTCCGCAGCATCTTTTGAGCTTCGTTATTCATTTTCAAAGTTCCCACTATCCTATGTGAAAAAGAAACTACGAGTATATCGTCACTGATTGGAATTAACATTGGATGAGGGGTGCAAATGGTGCTTTGACTAAAGAGCTCTTCTTTCCTAGATTACACCATAGGCAAGATATAAAATATTTTATTCTAAATTTCATGTTAACACGAATTATGACTGGCGATGAAAAATTTGGAAGTTATTTTAAAGAGAGTGATCATATATTGTAAATGTCTAGAATCAATAAAATCTCGAACACATGTTTTATTTTATTGTCCTATATTCGAAAATGTCCACCGCTGTGGTCTCGAGGTAGCGTGCTGCCTTTTCACGCAGCGGGCCCGGGTTCGATCCCCGGTCGGGGCAGTTTTTCTGGGTGAGGTTTTTATCTGGGTTTTTCCTCACTTGTAAGACAAATGTCAGGAAAACGTTAAGGCCCAAACGGTCCCCGAAATCATATGACCCTCATTATCATTATCCACATCATCACCCTTCATCTGTGTGGAAAGCAACGGGAAGCTACCATACCTACAATTCTCTAGTAAAGCTGCAAGCATAGCATGAAAATGCTATGATTGCAGTGAAGAACCTGTCTTCGGGCAGAATTACTATGGATGGATATTCGAAAGACAACGTTTCTGGTTCAACCAACTTTTAAATGATGATGAGGATTCTGCTTCAATGTGTGAAGTGATTTTTAAGAACCAAAATTATTATAAACATTTTATGAATTTCATAACACACATTCATAATAATATGTAGTATTTTCTAAGACGTGTATAGACGATGTATGTAATTCACAACACTCATTCAAAATCATAAGATAATATTTCCGTTTTACAATGTATAGTATAATATTTTTATAGTAAGCTACAACCCTAACATGCCTCAATGGCGAAATAGGGTATAAAAAGTTTGGAGATTCAATAATAATGATAAAAATAATCGTGTGAGGTACGAATCCCAAGGTGTCCGAGAATGTAAATAAAAAGGTTCAATAATACCGTCGTTTCAAATTACACATTCTGTGCTTCTGCACAATTGTTAAATATGACAAGACTCTGCATATGATGAGATGTTTACTGGTCACTGATATTGAAGAACGACCATCTAAGTTTTTTTTCCCAAGAACGTAAATTTTCTTGAAACCTTTCATTCTCGCATTTTCTCCTTTAGCAATACGATGAGATACTCTTCCACATAATATGTCAGAAAATGTAACAGCCAAATTTATGTATTTTTTGACGGTGTGCCAAAATATAAGATATTTTCCGGGGACCATGACACATACTGGTTTCGGAAACGGTCATTATTTCAAACTAATGAATTTAGTTTTATTCACCTTTCATAGGGTGAACTATACTTTCTTGATGTGTATTCAGAATTAAAGTTGATTATTCAGTTTTCAAACAAACAGTCAACGACAAATATCATATTTACTAAATCGTATGAAGATATTAATGCTGGAATATAAATATTACAAATGACATATCGTAATTATAGAGAGTCGCTGATCAACATAGAGTTTTCATGGATATTGTAGAACGCGACAAGAACAATCCGTTTTCAGGTTAGAAATATAATTAAATAATCGTTTCAAATAACCCATTCTTCTTTGGAATTATTACAATATTTGAAAATCATTTTCCAATTATATATCTTTTAACAGAACAAGAACATAACACATAACAAAACATGATGCAGCCACAACAAAACGACATATATGTTCTGTTACATCACACAATCAAGTGACTCAATTTGCTGGGAAGGTGCTTGTGACAGTATTCTGAGATAAGTATGGTATTCTATTGGTGGACTTAGCTGAACACGGAACCACTTTGAATGCTGCACCTAAACTAAAATTTTGGTTAAGTTGCGTCATGCACTTCGTGGCAATCGTCACAGCATTAATGTTTGACGATGTCAAATTTCTTCATGACAATGCTCGCCTCCTTGTTCGTGATAAAATCGCCAAATTCGGTTGGGAGGTGCTCTACCATACTCCGTACAGTCCGAACCTTGCAATGTTGGTCTTTCATCTGTTTGGTCCCAAGAAAAATGCCTGGCCGGCACGATTTGCGGCATATGCGGAAGTGAAATCAGCAGTCTGGAAATGGCTGTACTCTAACAGGGACTTCTACGGACAGGGCATGTTGAAACTTGTAATACGATTATGAAATGGGTTGAGAAAAATGGTAGCAACGTAGAAAAGTACGTAAATATATAAGTTCAGTTGTGACTTTTCTACCTATTTATGGTTTTTGTAAAACATTATTATGCGCTACTTCCCGATACTTCATTGAATATATATACATACATACCGTATATACCTCGTCAAAACGATCCTTGCTAAGTCATCTTCCTCAATGCCGAGAAAGATAATAATTAATGTTAATATCGCCGACCCTGACCATCTTGCTCCGTATGTATGGAGCTGGAGTTCAAACAACAGCGATCACATAAATTCGACACTTATTTTCGGATATCTCTCTGCATGCGATCCTAATATCTGACTCCAGGCTTAAACTCTCCCTGCTCAAATCACTTGTTAATATCGACGGGTACACTGCCTGTCGCAATGGTAGATTAGGAAAATGAGGTGTGGGAGTTGCTTAGAGCCCAAAGCCATTCTTCACTCCTCCCCTAATTACAATGCACGACCAGAATTTCTCTTGATTGTAATATCAGCTAGTTATAGAGATGTTTCCTCTGTGTGGTGTACAAACTCCGAAATTAGAGTATTTTAGTTACATAGAGATACCTATATTAAGTTTACTGTCGCATTATCAATATGTTATAGTAATGGGCGACTTTAATTTTAACTTACTTTCTTCCTCATCCCCAGCTTCAGAACTAATATCACGATTTCACGCAAGTAATATGCATGCCTTGTCTTTACAAACAACCTATCACACATCCACGACTGTTACATTAATAGACATCATAGCCGCGACAAATTCACAGAAATTTATAAACTACGGACAAATACCTGCCCCGGCATATCAGCCCATGACGTCATATATATCGAATACTCTCTCCAGTATCCTAGGACTCATCCTAAATTATTGACGTACCGAAATGTGAAAAATATTAACCAGCAAGCTATCGAGATGCCATGGTATGACATTTGGACCCTACGCAGAATTGACAAACAATTGCTTAAATTGATCAATATGATATTAGAACTTTACGACAAACATGCCCCCTTGAAGACTAGACGAATTAGTAAATCCTCAGCTCCCTGGATGTTCCATGAAATTCGACTACTGATGGCTGATAGGGATTCTGCTTTTCGAAAATATAGACGAGTCAAAAGTGATGCTAACTTAAGACAATATAAGACATTAAGAAACAAAACTAATCAAATCATAAGGAATGCTAAGTTGCGGTGTGCTCATAGTCTCATTGATCCAAACACAAATGCAAGTGATTTTGTGAAAACGTATTCGATCAATGGGTCTACGGCAGCCGACAACCAAAAGAGAGAGCATTAACAAATCACTGGACGATCTATACCGACATTTCACATCGTACGCCACACTCAACATAAACACTATGACTAAACAACAAACTATAAACGAGCTCCTATCCACACCTACTCCTTCCCGAGAAAAAAAATCTTCTTTTGCTATATGATGCCAATCGACGTTAAACTATCCCTGGACCGCATTAGAACTAGACAAAAGGTATAGACAATTTAAGTATTGACTTTTTAAAGCAAACACTCCATGTCATACTGCCACCTGTTACCCATATATTTAATGCCTCAATCAAAGCCTCAAATTACCCTGAACTTTGGAAATAAGCTATAGTCTGACCAATTCCTAAAATTAAATTACCTGTAACGCCAAACGACATTAGACCAATCAGCATCTTCCCAGTCCTGGCTCAAACCTTGGAGCGCATTGTTCAAGGACAATTAATTTATTATCTTAACACACGTAACATACTCGACCCACACCAATCTGGTTTTAGGACAGGCCATAGTACAGCAACCGCACTTCTTATAGTAAGCGAAGATGCGCGGGAAGCAATGGATAGTGGCCACATGACAATATTAACACTCTTGGACTTCAGTAAAGCTTTCGACACTGTCATACTAATAGCAAAATTACGCGCTCTGAATCTTTCGGACGATGCTGTTAACTGGCTTGGATCCTACATTCATGATCGCCAGCAATGTGTATCCAATGCAGAACTTTCCTCATCCTGGCTATCAATGAAGTGTGGCGTCCAACAATGTTCTTCTCTATCTATATTAACGATATATCCACTGCACTTATTTATTGTCCATATCACCTATACACTGACGATTTGCAAATTTACATTCACTTTATCCTGACGATCTACTTGACACACTAGACGAACTAAATAGTGACCTAGTCTCAACTTCCCAAAGGTCGAGGAAACATGGAATTAATCATAATCTACATTCATGATCGCCAGCAATGTGTATCCAATGCAGAACTATCCTCATCCTGGCTATCAATGAAGGGTGGCGTCCAACAAGGTTCAGTGTTAGGACCGCTTCTCTTCTCTATCTATATTAACGACATATCCACTACACGTATTTATTGTCCACATCACCTATACACTGACGATTTGCAAATTTACATTAATTTTATCTGACGATCTACATGACACTTTAGACGAACTAAATAGTGACCTGATCTCAATTTCCCAAAGGTCGAGGAAACATGCCGACAAGACACAGTGCATAATTGTAGGACATCGGCGATTCCAATGCATTATAAATTACGAAAATATGCATACCATTCTCCTAAATGACAAAACCATCCTCTACAGCTCAGTAGTAATACATCTGGGTATCTACATGAACCAACACCTAGACTGGAAAATCCAGGTGAATAATAAACTGCAAGAAAGTGTTCTCAATTCTTCACTCCCTAATAGTTTTAAAAACTTCCTTTTTACAAGATTAAAACAAATACTTTCACAGACTCTTATAATGCCTCACTTTGACTACTGCGACATATTACTGACAAATCTGACAGACTACAGCGTGCTCATAATGCGTGCGTTCGATTTATATTCAATCTCCGTCGTTATGACCACAGGTCAGCCCTTATCATGGCTACGCCTAAATGACAGAATAATATTACATTCACATACCTTATCATTCCAAATTCTGCACACATATTTACCAAGTTATTTAATAACACGTTTTCAAAATGTATCGGCTCGTCACAATTTAGGAACAAGATCACATGACTCTTCTTCACCTTTGATACTACAGCACAGGGCATGTCTGTATTCTGAATGTTACACAATATCTATGACTAGAGCATGGAACTCACTTCCCAGTCATGTCAGGGACTGTCAATCGCTATCATTATTTAAACACAAATTAACTAATATCATAAGTTCAACACAATGAAAACATTATCTGCATAAGAACTACAAACAACATTCTATAAATAATCATCTAGGAAGCTACTTACTTTATTTTATATCATTTTAATTGTATTATATTGTCTTTTTCTAAGTATTAGCTAGTATTAGATCACATCATTGTTGTATTTTGTTTAGTCTGTATTTTAATAATATTATAAAATAAATAAATAAATAAATAAATAAATAAAGCCTGATATGTCCCTTTAGGGCAAAGGCCTCCCTGTACAGGGGTTAAGCTCTATTTGAGAGTGTCACCCGGTGAGCTACTCCGTGGTGAGAAGTTGACTTGGATGTAGCACTTGGTTTGTATACACTGTTTGTTCTGTGATTAGTTAATACACAGTTGGCTCTCCATCGTTCTCCAGCTTTTCCTGCATCTGGCGACTCTGGACCATTGCGCCCCTGCTCGTTCTTTGAAGATGTCAGCCCATCGTCGTCTTGGTCTTCCGCGCTGTCTCTTGCCTGTGTACGGGTCCCACATGGTTGTTTTTATTGTCCACCTGTCGTCCTGTATTCTTGCGACGTGGCCTCCCCACTTCCATTTTTTCCTGATGGCTTGTTGTGCGGGATCAGTTGTTGAGGATATCGCTTGAAGTGTTGTATTCGAGATTCTGTCCTTCAGAGTTATGCCTAAGATTTTCCTCTCCATTTTCCTTTGGCATACTTGGAGTGTGTACTTCAGTTTGGCAGTAAGATTCCAAGTTTGGCAGCCATATAACAGTGTTGGAAGAACACAGGTTTGTAGTGTTTCCATTTTGAGTTTCCGGTTGAGTGACTTGTCCAGCAGTATAAATTTCAGTGACCAGAACGCCTTCCAGGCGAGAGCTATTCTTCTGCTTATTTCCTTCTCTACTTTCTGATGGAAGGAGAGTAGTTGTCCTAAGTATATGTACTCGCTTACATATTGAAGATCCATTCCATCGACTTTGATTGGGTTTTCCGGACCATTAGACATAATTTGTGTCTTGCTTTTGTTCATCGAAAGGCCTGCAATTTGCTAGTTTCTGAGAGCTCTTGTAGCATTGATTGGAGTTGTTTAGGGGATCTGGCGAACAATACCACGTCGTCAGCGAATCTTAAGTTGGATAGCCTGCTCCCGTTTATATTTACTCCGTATTTCTTGTTCCAGTTTAGTTTTCGAAATATGTCTTCAAGCACGCATGTAAAAAGTTTAGGAGAAATTGGGTCGCCTTGTCGTACTCCTCTTTTGAGACTGAATGGTTGTCCCACAATTTCTGTCTTCACCTTGGCATAGCTTTGGCTGTAGATCTTATCCAGAACGCGGATGTACTTGTGTTCGATTCCTTGGGTGTGTAATGCCTGGAGGACACTTGAATGTTCTACTGAGTCGAATGCCTTGTTGTAGTCGACGAATGCTAGATATAATGTATGGTGGTATTCAACTGTCTTTTCTATTATTTGGTTAATTGCTTGGAGATGGTCTGTTGTACTAAAGCCTGAGCGGAATCCGGCTTGTTCTGTTGGCTGGTTTTCGTCCAGGACTTTTGTTAGTCTTCTTGTTAGCACTTTTGAAAATAGTTTGTATAGATTGGACATCAGGCTTATGGGTCGGTAATTATTCATGTCATCTTTTGTGCCTTTCTTGTGGAGAAGAATGATTGTGTTTGATTTCCATTGCTCGGGTATCTCTTCTGTCTGCAGAATTTTGTTAAAGATGTTTGTGAGTGATGGTAGTATTTGATCTGAAGCCAGTTTTAGCAATTCGTTGTATATTCCATCCTCTCCGGGTGTTTTGCCATTTTTCATTTCATCTATTGCAGTTCTAATTTCGCTGGCCAGTACTGGGGGAAAGGTGTCGGCGTGGTTTTCGAGTTTAGCATCGAATATGCCTATGTGATTTGTTGCCTGGGTTGTTAGGGAGCTTGTATATAGGGATTTATAGAAATCTGTGGCTGACTGGATTATATCTGTTCTTAATGTGTTGCGGCCTCCTGCTTGGTTCTTAATTCCTAGCATCCATTGTTTTGTCACCATTTCTTTCCCTCTTTGCTTTCCTTATCGATTTGGAGGTTTCTATTATTTGCCTAGTTATGGTTGTGCGGTACTCTCGCAGATCTTTCCGTATTTCCTTTTTCGTCAGCTTGTCCATTGCGGCATACTCGGTTCTATTCGACTCCGAAGCGTCTCTGGTTTGTAGCATCTCCGATCGACGTTCAATTAAGGCAATGGTTCCTTGACTGAGTTTGCCTTCTTTCTGAGCTTTCGTATTTTTGCTGGAGTCCTTGGTCGCCTGTAGTATACATTGGTCCAGGGAGTTGTACAGTTCCTGAGCACCTGCTTCTCGGTTGGGGTTGGACTCTGCAATTCTGTCGCGAAGATGTAGCTGGAATTTGTTGCTGTCTATGTTTTCTATATTTTGTCTATGTTGCTTTGCTGGATGCTTCCTTCTTCTTTCTATCTTCATTTTTTGCCCGCACCATCCTGTGGTCTGTACTGAATTTCAGGTTGGCTACTACTTGGATATCTCTTATGGTTCTTTGGTTATCGCTTAGGATGTAGTCAATTTCGTTCTTTGTGTTGCCGTCTGGCGAGCGCCAAGTCCACTTTGAGCTAGGCATTTTCTTAAAAAAGGTGTTGGCTATCTTTAGTTTATGTTCTTGTGCGAATTGAACGAGCTTTTCCCTCTTTCATTTCTTGCCCCATACCCATATCTTCCCACTGGGTCTTCATCCTCGTGGCTGCGTGGGCCCACTTTGCTGTTGAAATCTCCTATGATTAGGTTTAGTGTAGATTTGTGCTGATCTATGGTAGTTCCCAGGTTCCAGTAGAATTGTTCTATAGTTTCATCGCTGTAGGCTTCTGTTGGGGCATAAACCTGAATGATTGTTATTGTGGAGCCTCTAGTTGCTAATTTTAAGACTGCGATCCTTTCAGACACCCCTACTATTTCTTGGGCACCATATGTTTGACTTGTTTTCTGATGATGAAGCCTACTCCTCTTTGTCCGGGAGTTGTGCCTATATAATAAAATAGGTCTCCGTTTTGTTTTTCTATGATGGCTTCGCCAGTTCTTCTAATTTCACTAAGACCTAATACGTCGAATTTTATTTCTTTTAAAGCATGATCTAACTCTTCCTCTCTTTCGCTTGTTCTAAGTGTTTGTACATTCAGTGTTGATATTGTAATTGCATGGTCGTTGCTTGTTCTTGTTCTGGCATGTGGTAAGATAGTATGCTTTAGGTGTCTTGCTGTTGAAGGAGAGTAGTCCAGTTTACCCACTGATTGTTTATCAACATTTTTTGGTACCCAACTTGTACGGTGTTGCCTTTCTCTCGCTCTTCTCTTGCACGTTGTCTGAGTGTTTGTTGAATCTCTCTCTCCTGTCTAGTCAGATCAGAATCTATGTAGCAGTCTTGTCCTTTTAATTTGCTTTTGTTTTTCATGACGGCGATTTTATCTTCCATTGTCTTCATTTGTACTTTCACGAGGCCCCTGTCTAGTTTGTCTCTTCCTATGAATGTTGCTCCTTGGTATAGTCTTCTTTGCATTCGATTTTTCTGAGTATTGCTTTCACTTTGTCATCTTTTGTGTTGTTTGTTTCCTCGTCAAAGTCCTTGCTTTTTATAATTATATTGTTCTCTCTTTTCACTGCGCTGTCTCTTTTCCTCTGGCGTTTTCCAGTGTTTTTAGCCTCTCTTCTATTCGTCTGACCGAATCGTTTGTGATGTTTTCTCCGCTGATTATTTTTTCTTCTAGTGAGCAGCATTTTTCTTCTAGTTTCTTGTCGAAATTCTTGATTTCGTTCTTTAGATCTGTGATGTTTTTCTTAGTCTCTTCTCTGAAATCCTCGTTCTGTCTTCTGATTTCTTTGATTTCGTTTAGTATGTCTGTAAACATGCCTTTATACCTCCGCTTTTTTGTTCCCGCGCAATCTTCCTCGTGCTTGTGCTTGTGCGGGTTTGAGTGATTGTTTCTTTGTTGTTGTTTTTTTCCGGCCTGACTTATTACCCGCCATGGTGTATCTTTTTTCCGGTGTTATGGTGGTCTCTGCCTTGGGATCTGATATGGGTATGGTCTGGTATTCGGCTGATGATTCCTTCGTATTTCGGATTGGGCTGCTCTCTTAGTTCTGTCGGTCTCCTGCTGATGGTAGTACTTGCTGCCTGATCGCGCGCTGCTCGCCTCTGCCGTTCACTTTGTTGCTAACAGATGTCGCTAGTTGTCCTGTAGTCCTGCTCTCTGCTTGCATAGATGTTTACAACTTCGCCGTTGGTAACCCTGCACTGCACTCAACGTTATAGCACTTCACTAACCCCACTTTCTTCTTTTGTCGTCTGTGGTTTTACTATTTAGACGTATGGCACTTTGCCTACACTTTCAGTTGTGTCTATTAATTTGTACTATCACCTGCGTTACAATTTAGCTCTCTATTTGTTCTCTACTCACGGTTTATCTTCATTTTCCTCCCGTTGTCCTTGTTACAGCTCCCACATTAGTTGTTGCCAACACTATTACAAAATTGTAATATGTATGTAATTTTTGTATAATTCTACTATTCGCTGGTTGAGTTGAAGAGAAGGTCTTCTGGCCTTAACTCTTCCAGCTAAAATAAAGCATTATTATTATTATTATTATTATTATTATTATTATTATTATTATTATTATTATTATTATTATTATTATTATTATTATAAGTTATGAACGTGAGTGACTCAAATGAATTAGAGAAATGTTAATGGACAGAGTAAAACGGAGTTATTATATAGTATACTTAGTTACTATTGGCTTTAATGTAATGTGGTCCAACCATCCCCTCTCCTTTGTTAGGTGTTCATAGACAGAGCTGGTATAGGTACGCTTATTTCCCAACATATGTAATGTATGGAATGTATTAAAAGACAACAAATGCTAGCTAACTGTGGTACTATTTGGATGATAAAGGACTGTAAATTTGCTGAGAAGCCTCTTTTTCACACTTAAGGTTATTTTTCGAGCGGAACGTCTTCAGATTCGGGACCCACGGCTTGAAGTCCCTTCCGGAGGACTTGTTCCAAGGTTAATTTTAATCCTAATAAAATAATTTACTCCGGTTGGGTATAAACCCGCGACCCTCGGGATTTAGAGGCAGGGAACATAAGCACTACACAACCACGACAGACAATGTTATTAAAAAATCATTTACTTAGATTAGGATAAAGTAGAGTAAATATATGAATAAATTACTTGATAAATATAAGCACGTAATGGAACAAGTTGGATTTAATATTATATACTTAGGCCTACATATTCTTTCACCCAACGCATGAGACACATCTAAGTGAACTTTAGAATCCTGTGCGCTAAGTTAGATGCTTATTTCTACAATTGAAAACGTCATTCCGTTTCAAATATGAACGAGAATCTTCCCAAAACGTTCATACGTTACGTCTCACATCAAATTTAATAAATTTATTTTTATCGAGATTTTGCGTGCACAATAGTAGTTGGGTTTTTTTAACGTCCATTATAAAAAGAGAAGTAGTTCTTAACAAGATGACAAGCTTTTGGCTGACCGAGTACTCCGTTTGATATGCGAGACCTAGATCGATATCCCCAATCAGACTCCGTATTGCATCAATGCTTCAACATTATTTGTTGATTCCATAGTATTGTACTAGATTCCAAGTCTTGTTTGTGCTGCTTTCTGATTCGTATAAACTCCAGTATCGACCTGCCGGAACAAAAATTCATTACAATATAGTTACTAAAATGTTCATCCCAATGCATTTTATCAAAAGTCGTACCAAAGTATGGAGCTCTGTCCTAATAATAATAAATAATAATAATAATAATAATAAAAATGATAATAATAACAATAATAATATTAATAATAATAATGGTAATAGTAATAATAATAATAATAGTAATAGTAGTAATAATAATAATGTTTTATTTGAGATGGTACAATTAAGTTCATGAGTCCTCCTCAAAGGGGCAAAGAAATAAACGAATACTAAACAATTCTTATTGAAACCCTCTAAATACCAGGTAAACACTGTTCTAAACTTCAACTTGTATCCGACTCAGAGTCGGATCGAGGGATGAGATGTGATGAAGACTTTAATTTGAAGGTCTCTCAATAGGTGTTAATGGAGGCTGACAATGCCAGACGAACTATCATAGGAGCAGGTGAATGAAATTTAACGAAATTAATGAGATGAGTGTGGAGAAATTGTGAAATGAAATTTGTGGAAGAAAAATGAGAGAAAACCTGACTAAAATCTAGCCAGACTCTGTTTCGTCCAACATGAAATCGAGAAGCGAACTCGAGACCCTAATGGTGAGGGGCGAGCGTCCAAAGGTTTGCTCCACAGAGCATCCAAACAGTTCAATTTCATTACAGCACATCTGTCAATAAAAGTAATTTAAAATGTGTTATTTTCTATGTTAAAATTATAACTAAATTTTTAAATTATTCATTTCTCATTAGTAAAATTTTGAATAGGTCATATCTTGCTTAATTTATTTACAGGTTCTTGTAAAAATTTGAATGATGGCTTTGAAACCCACCACTTGTTTCAAGGAACACTGTAAACTATACCATCAGAACTGTATTGTGCATTTTCATAACTTACTAGTAACAATAATGGATTTATAATAATTACAATTAATCAAATTTAATAGTATATTCTATGCATTATGGAACTTTATAATATGTTGTGTGTGGAGAATTTTGCTTTTGTACGTAAATAATCTAATGTTAAACGAAATTAATAGTATTCAAAAATTCAATGACCCAACTTATAATGGTCGTAGAAGAGATCAACAAGTATTTCGGTTAATTACCAGTAACTACTGAATAATTCGATTCAGGTTATTTATGCGTTTATGTCGTCTTCCTGAAGAGAAAATATGACTAGATTTTTTTGTTAATCATCAAACCGATTACCTTATTGGGATTTTATTATCACAATAAAATTCATAATAAATTAATAACCATTTCATTATTTTCTGAAATTAACAAAACGTGTACACATCCAAAGTTAATCCAAACGTTGGTTTAACGCGTCATGAGTAGTTTGTTGAAGAGCCTCATAATATGAATGAAATTAATGTAACTGCTTGTCTCTCAGTTTCACCTATTAAATAAATAAGTTGTATTAAAGAATTGGAATAAAAATTAAGATAATTTGTGATAATGTAAGTTTAAAAAAATTGTAATAGAATTGAGTGAATGAGATTTTCAATAACACGTCTGTGTTAGATCTGAGTCAGGTATTCTACAAAACATCTGTCTCGGAATACAACTAAAGATAATATGCGCAAAATGTTTAAAAATAACTGAAACATTTACAATTTACAATAAAATCATTTATAATTTTAAACATTTTAAGTACTTATTATTTTTAATATGAATATTTTTTTTTACCTATTCCATCAGATTATCTTGACTTTTTGTATTATCTCTTGGCATGCCACATCTTACGTTTAGGGCCCTGGTAGGCGAAGGTATGTTACTCGGATGATATAATAGGCGATGGATGATAACGAAGCACTAAGAAAGTCCTTAAACGAAAACATAACATAACTCCAAGCCCTGGACGACCATAGTAATTATTAATTTTAAGAAAAAATCATATATGATCGGGAACCGAACTCGGGAGCACCTGGACTATAGTCAGAACTCTGACGACTAGTGCATGAGTTTAACAACAATTTAAATAAATTAATAACAGGATCACATTTACTGTTGTGACTAAAACATTATTAAACAGTACTGGGAAAATTCACAATTGAGCAAAAAACAACAATTATACAGTTCAAAGATTATCCTGCAAAAACACTTTCCATGCAAAAACAAAATAAAGTCAGCGGTAATTGAAATCTGTGTAATAGAAAAATTCTGGCCTCGTTTACCCTGAAATGCCGAGTAATTAAATTAACGAACATTTCCATCTATATTGTTTTTCCTATAATTTTAGAGGAATAATATTCGCCTTTTTTACACGCCATTTATTTAACCTAATAAAGCTAATAATGAAATTAAAATGTGTACTTTTTGCTAGTTCACACAAATAATTTTACAATGATTATATTTTGTAGTTAGAATAGGAAAAGAACATATCAATATATGTAGCAATATAATAATTCCATAATATCGATTTTCTTGAAATTCCGGCTGCAATGTATTGTATTGAATTAATTAATTAATACGGATTTTCATCATGTAGACACCAATTCAATTGATTATATTGAATTAAGTTATATATATATATATATATACTAGTGATCTAGGTATATTAGGCATATTAGTATATTTTTTGTAAAGCACTGGGTGTAATGAATTTAATCGAAGTGATTATCTGGTACCGATG
Source organism: Diploptera punctata (assembly GCA_030220185.1). Classification (NCBI taxonomy): domain Eukaryota; kingdom Metazoa; phylum Arthropoda; class Insecta; order Blattodea; family Blaberidae; genus Diploptera; species Diploptera punctata. The sequence continues at coordinate 1,380,045 of JASPKZ010007179.1, forward strand.
AGTTAAATAATGTGATAAGGATTTTGGAATATCAAATGAAAAAACCTATGTAATTATTTTATGTTGTTATATTTGATATTCATAAAGCAGTTTTAATATTAAATACAGATATTGAACAATGTGAGTTGACTTTGAATTAGTGATTGGAAGAAGCTCAACCTATCCACCGAATGTTAAAATTGAGGAATTAATAAAACATGATAGGCCTATCATATTGCTAATTTTTGTTCACAGATTTTATTTTAAAAACCGCATTCTGGCAATATATTTTAGTTAGCAGCTTTCACAATATCTTCCTGCGCCCAATTAGTCATTCTCCTACACATCTCTGACATTCCAATCTCCATCGTGAAATCCTTTTTCCCTCATGCTGTTCAAAACACTATCAACCCACGTAATATCTGGCCATCCTCTTTTTGTTCTTCTTCTTCTTCCTCCTCCAAGTGGCACCCATTCTAGAATTTTTTGGAATCAGCGTTCTTAAAATATATCGATTCTTACTTCATTGTTGCGTTTATTCCTCTCACTAACGAAGGTCTCAAATCATGCTCTACCACTTCATATCCACATAGAGCACATAATTACACATTTGAATTTTGAGTACTTCTACATGTTCCAGGCCACCCGCAACGACTTTTCGGGAGAGGATTTTAGACCCTACATCTCACGTATACTATAGTTTTGATACCACAAGAAAATGGAGGGGTTTCATGAATGAATGATTAGCTCTCTACGCCAGAGTCATTTCAGGGGCAACACATAAGATATTATTGATATTTTTGTTTCTTTGTTAGTATTATTATTATTATTATTATTATTATTATTATTATTATTATTATTATTATTATTATTATTATTATTATTATTAAATAAGAATATTTAAGATAATATTAATGTTATTTTTAGTATTATTATCATCAATATTATTAAAAACTCAATGGCGCGACAAGCTTAGAAGGCTCTTGGCATATGAGATAACTGCTGGCCCCACTTCCATATGCATTAATAACAGGTGTGGAAGAGCAGCCAACACAGTGGCGAAATGTGATCATTATGTCGGGTCCTCCAACCGTTATAGCTTGCTTTCTCAACCTGGAACCGATTCTTAATTTTGGTATCCAAATGTCCCACGTCACTCCTTCCATTCGGTCCCATACTGACAATATTATCCCCAATGGATACTCGAATCAACGTAAGTAACATAGCTCTATAAAAAGGCATGATTCCTTAAACTTTTTGGCTGTGGTCTGGAACATTACTATTTTAATTTTTAGAGTTATTATGTATAATCATAGAGGCAGAAGATCGGTAGGAAGACCAAGGAAGCAGATGTGATAAAACTTTGAAATATGATAATGATGATGGTGATAGTGTTATTATATTTTGTTTCTGTAACATGATATATACGCCATATATACAATAGACTACAAAATATTGCCGTGTTAATTTATTAAAACATAATATACTTACTGGAAGGCGTATACTGAATAGTACGTTTTATCGAATTGAGAGGAGGGAGTATGTAATGTTGATTTTAGATGATTATGACGTAACAGGCAATGTACGCCAAACACTGAAATCCGTATCGTACGCACACACACAAACACGAGGACATTAATTAACCACTGCTGAGACAACTCAAAGCTAAACGCACCTGCCTGAAAATAGTTTCTATATCTTCTCTTTATATCATGAAATGACTTGAAAATGTCGATGAAAGATCAAAAGAATTTGAGTTAAATCAGTGGTTTTGAAATTATTTAACACAGAATTTTTACAGCTGGCAAAATGTTACCGGCACAAAGAGATCTCATCTGTAACGTCAACAACTGTATTAGTTATGCTAACCCATTAATACAGGGGTGTGTGACCTTCACTGCATGTTCCTTGCCTGTTCTAGTACGCGTGGTGAATGTAACATTCAGCGCTGGACACTGTAGTTTCGTTTTAATATTACCGAGTAAAATACATGAATAAATTAATTACTTGTATTGACATAATAACTAATGTGTAATATCCTAATGGTAATCAAATAACAAAGAAAATTAATCCATCTCCAAAAATATTGGTCATAATAACGAAATAATAATTCCTGTAAATAAACTATTTCCATTCTATATACTCATTCTTCTCAAGTACTATTTTCACTTAGAGGCTTCAATGTGTTAATAATTCTCGTGCAAGTTTTATTTGTGGTATTAGCAACTTTTACCATATTAAATCGTCCCTGGAGGAATTATAACCTGTGACATTGTAGGACTATCCATTCCCTATCTCTTCTCCCTAAAATTCTTCACATATCATCGCTAATTATTTACGATGCCGCTTCATTAGACTCTCCGACACACATAATTTAGACATTCGATCCCATCAGCATATTGTCAGCATAAATTTTCATCACATTTTGAACTGTTCACTATTTTTATAGTTTCACTTACCATAATATTGGATTCCCTTCCACTATATGTCAGAGACTGTTAAAGCTATAATATTATTCAAAAACAAACTGAAGATTTATTAGTAACAAACTAACTTACACATCTCATTGATATTATTACTTTAATAATTAATAACTTAATTTACTTTATGAAAAAAAATAAGATTAACAAATATGTTGATAGGTTTGTTTAAGCATTGTATAACCGAAAAATTAGTTTATTATATCTCATAATTTTTCCTTGTTCTTTTTATGTACGCTTAGCAAAAACAAATTGAGCCTACTTTTGATCTCGAACATTTTAAATTTTAACGTGTGATTCACACGAGTAAGCTAATTGCACAGTAGATCTACTATGCGCAATTCTTCCTTCAACGAAGAACATTATTTTATCCACAACAAACCAGAGAACGATTAGCTCATTGCCTTTTGGCTTGCTTCGTATTCAAGAGGTGACAGGTTTGATTCCCGATGAGGTTTTCTTAATTGTTACAATGTATTCTATTTTATCATTTCTGTCCACTCGTAGGGATAAAATGAATTATTTCGAAGTGTTAATAACAATAATAATAATAATAATAACAATTATTATTATTATTGTTAATCTAAGGTATTATAATGATATTGTGAAAAGAAAAATTATTATCTGGACCAGGAATCGAAACGTGGACCTCTTGTTCTCCGTACTAGTGTGGTGCAGCCCACAACACCATTCTAGACTTGGAACAAGCATTAACAATTCTTTCCACATATACAAATCAATAATTCTCGTTTCGTCCGTTGCCAGGTAGGTGTCACTAACATCGCCAACGGCCGGCTTCGTTTAGAAGTATCTACATTCGAGAATTTTACACGACCACATTTATAAGCAGTAAACGATGTTATGTAACATTTTACAATACTGTTGTTATAACACAGTGCAATAATGGATCATATTATAATATATATTCATCTATGCGCTAATATTAGGCTGCAATTGACCTATATAAACTAAACATTTTAATTGAAGATTGAAACTTTTCTCTCACTAATATATAATAAATAGATAAATACATACATAAATATATGAATGTATATTATTTTCTATTACATAAATTTATACCAATATTATTAAACCGTAGTTTTGCACACACAATTACATTTATACTGGTAGCTAAATAGTGTTACAGTTGTTACGAAGGCAGGAATATTACTTAAGATAGTGTAAAGTGGAAGTAGATTACGTGGCTGGAATTAAAAGTTATCGGATGTATTTTCCGGAAATACAAATAAATAACAAATAAGTCATTGTCGAGAGATTTCCAGCCTGGCTCTCATATATATATATATATATATATATATATATATATGTATATCACTTTTTTGTAATTGGCTTCATGTTCTACGCTACTCGAACGTCAGTTATTATTCGTCTAAATCCTGGTTGTCTTGTTTACTTTTACACTATAAATACCATGCACAAGAGTTAAACTTTTTTTCGAAATTTCGCAATTTCAGTCATGTTGTATATGTCGAGTACTCGTAAATCTGTTTATTTAAAACAAATCCTTTTGCAGAATCTTGTGTTGTCACACTTTGTGTATTGTGATGTTACTGTACCGAAATTACATTATTCGTATGTTTCCAATTCCTACCCTCTTTGTCCACTCTCCTAACTACCCCCTCCACTGCGCTGTGTATGTTAGCGCAACATCTCCTCTTCCAAGGAACTCACATACACGAAGAAAGCAAGAGCTTAGAGTAGTCGTTACTTGGAGCTCCAAGAGAGCAGATCTATTTGGTTAATCAGCGTCTGTAAATCAGGGTAGGGTATCCTGGATGTGGACCCTAGCCCTCGATTGGACTGTTTTGTGTGAAGGTATGTATATTTGATTATTGTAATTTCTTTTTTTAATTATGATTCCTGAGTTTATAAATGTTAAAGCGACCAAGTATAACTAAGTTATATTTTCAATAGTATTTTGATTTTGTTAATTTATTGGTCGACTATGTTTATATTCAGTTTATTTATAATTGTGATTATTTCATATGTTTGACTCACTATTAAATATCTTTTTAGTTAAGGACACCCGTTAGAGTTCGCTTGCAAGTTTTTATGCCTAGTCAACATTTTAAACAAACTCTATTTTCTATGGAACTACACTACCTAGAAAAACAAACATTTTAAAGCCAATTAAGGCAGGTGCTGTGATGGTACTACTGTCATTGACTTTTATCCTGCATTAATTGTTTTTATTTTACCTGGGTTTTCAAATCATATAATAATTTACAAAAAAAATATATACCTCCCATTATGGGTGCACTTTTTTCTTGAACTAATCATCAGAACTGCACTGTTGTTTATACTGACATTGTTAGTGAGTGGCTAGAGAAAACCAGTGAACAATTTACTCACATGAGAGCCTAACATATTTTATAAAAATTATTTACATTAAGGTATTTACTATTCTTTGCATTTTTTTATTTTGACAATAGTATATTTTAACAACAAATATTTTACCTACTGGATAGAGCTAGACAGACTAAACTTTCACAAATAAATTAAGCTTCTACGTTACATTGTTTCTGAGAACTGTGCACCTGAAACTCAATAAATCTGTTTTTATTTGTAAATTATTATATGATTTTGAAAACACTGGTAAAATGAAAGCAATTAATGCCAGTTAAAAATCAATGAGAGTAGTACCATCAGAACCTGCCTTAATGGCTATAAAATTGTTACTGTCCTAGAAAGTGTAGTTCCGTAGAAAATACAGTTTGTTTAAAAGTTGACTAGGCATTCAAATTTGCAAGCGAAATTTACCGGGTGGCCTTAACTGTTGTTTAATGTTTATCTTACAATAGTACTGCTGCTTTTCTATAAACTTCCTATGTCAAAAGCTTTCTGATGTTGCACTAGCTTACCCCCTTATTCAGTTTTCACAATTATCTCCTGGTTAGGAGTTAAGTACTATTTATTTAATTACTTTAAAAGGGTATTTAAATTCCTTGTTTATAGAATACATATGATAATTGAAGCGCATAAGAAAGTTGAGTCAACCTTTGCCTCTAATGGGCCCCGGCAAAGGGTTGTTGTAGTAATTGTTGGGAACCACATAAGCATAAAAGTGATTATAGAATTGTTGTTCAATCAATTACACATATCCACGGGAATCCTATGTGGTTCAATTATTGGTAGCAGAGAGTGGTTTCGATCACAGACCTCTGGGTTATGGGTCCAGCACGCTTCCACTACACCATGTAGGATGCCCGTGGATATGTTTAAGTGATTAAACAACAATAGTATAGACACTTCAATGCTTAAGTGGTTCGCAACAATTACTACAACAATCCTTTGCACGGACCCATGAGTGGGAAAGTCTGGCTCATCTTTCTTGTGCGCTTTAATTATTATATGTATTCTATAAAGAAGGCATTTAAATACGTTTTTAAGTAATTAAAGAAACAGTACTTAACTTCTAACCAGGATATAATCGTGAAAACTGAATAAGGGAGTAAGCTAGTATAACAAGAGAAAGCTTCCGACATAGGAAGTTTATAGAAAAGCAGCAATACTATTGTAAGATAAACACTGAACAATCTTGACCTGAAAAGATATTTAATAGTGAGTCAAACATATGAGATAATACAATTATAGATAAACTGAATATAAACATTTTCGACCAATAAATAAACAACATGAAAATAATATTGAAAATATAACTAAGTTATACTTGGTCGCTTTAACATTCCTAAAATCAGGAATCATAATTGCAAAAAGAAAATACAATAATCAAACGTGCATAATTTCACAAAAAACAGTCCTACCGCGGCCTAGGGCCCACGTCCAGAATACCCTACCCTGGTTTACAATTCCTCTTGCTTGCTTCGTGTATTTGAGATACACGGAAGAGGGGATATTGCACAAACGTACACAGCGCAGAGGAGCGGGTAGTGAGGAGAGTGGACAAAGAGGGTGGTAATTGGCAATGTTCTTAAATTCAACAACTAAAAAAGGAAGAGATGACGTAACGTTGCATACGAAAAATGTACTTTCGGTACATTATATAAAATAATCTGAACTAAGACTTTTACAAGGGCGTGTTCATAATGCTTGCATTCGATACATCCGCCGATATGATCATATTTCCGAATGCTTCAATAACCTCAATTCGCTCCGTCTTACTGACAGATGCACTCTATTTTTCTTCTTTTCAAGATTCTGAATTTCTACACGCCTAGTTACTTGGCATCCAGATCTGAGAAGATATCTTCTTACCACAACATTGATACTAGGTCACAAGATATTAGTCTGCTAACATTCCCTCTTCATAGCATTTCTAATTATGTTACCTCTTTCACAGTTGCCTCTGCCCGCTCATGGAATTACCTTCCTCGAGATATTGGGGGTTGCCGTACACTAGATACCTTTAAGTCCACTTATACAGTTAACTGTTGTCAAGAAATTAATTTTTCTTTAGTGTTATATTTATTCTATGTCATTATTATTTTTTTCTCTCCTTTTCTCTATCTTGTATATTTTATACTTCACTTGTTAAATCTAGATTAAAATCAAAATATTTTAAAATTATAATTATATTATAGACATATTGTATAATACTTATTGTTATAATAACTACATGTAAGAATAATTTTTGTATTTTTTTTACCTGGTTGAGTGGTAGACAATGCCTTAACTTTATCGTGCAAAATAAAGCTATAATAATAATAATAATAATAATAATAATAATAATAAAAAAATAATAACAATTATTATTATTATTATTATTATTACACCATGAGAAGATGATTTCTGAGAGCGGAACAGACCGAGGATCTACCATCAAGATGATGATAATTATTATTTTTATTATTATTATTATTATTGTTACTATTATTATTATTAGTAGTATTATCATTATTAGTATTATTATTATTATTATTATTATTATTATTATTATTATTATGATTCAGAGGTTTGGACCATAAATTATTAGATGAAAATAAAAAAAAATGGTAGCAGAAATGGACTATTCGAGAAGATCTGCTAGGATATCAAGGAGAGAGAAAATTAAAAATAAAATTATAAAAGAGAATATGAATGTAAAGAACTCAATTTTTGAATTTATCCAAGAAAAGCGACTGAAATGGAGTGAACATATTAGGCGAATTAAGGACGAAAGATTACCGAAGAAATCTAAATCAGAACGCTTTTGTTTTACACATTTTTTTAGTTCTGGTACGTTAACTACACCCGGTATAAATATGGGTGGTGGTTTATGTGGAAGTGGTTTTGCTGATTGAGATGAATTTATGTTGTCTGCATTCTCAGTATCATCCATAAGTGTATCATAGGGATTATATACATTTATTGATGGAATATTTTGAGGAGGCTTGCTGATTTCATTACACTTTCGCTTTTTGTACGAACTTGTTGGCAGATTGGATTCTCATCATCATCAAGAAGTCTCTGTATAGTAATATCATCTTGTGATATATTATAGTCATCTTGTTTTTCATTTAATTGAGGCATGAATATTGTTTTTGTAATATTAGGCATATTATTATAACTAACAGACTTACTTACAGTTCTGGTATTCCGTTCCTTTGGACCTTCATTTGTTTTTAAATTGACATTCTTCTTAAATGTAAGATTTATGTCACATAGGCCTATACCAATTTGCGCAAGTTAACTTGATATCTTATCATTCATGGTCTCTAGAACTGATTCGACTATTTTCAATGTTCCTTCTCGGTCCAGTTATATTTAAATTAATTGTCGTTCAGCCAGATCACTTAAAACTAATACTTACACACGAAATTAATATGATTATCAATATATTCAAAATAAAATAAACACTGAACACACTTAAATTATGAAAAAATCAATATTTGTAATTCAATTTAAATTCGCGGTTGCAACAAAAAGCACAGCCACCTGGTTAAATAATAAACCAATTACCTTACGCCGTCAATTGTTGGAACTCACAGATAAGTATAACTCTTTGTTAAATAATAAACAAATAATTTGCAATAAAAAATAATGCGACTATAAGTTTAGTTATTATAAACCGTAGGTCTGAAGTTGGATCAAACAGCACAGAATGTGCAAAATTTTATTAAAATCGGTTCAGTAGTTTAGGATTCCATCGCGGACAAACAATGTTACACGTAATTTATATATATATATATTATATATATATATAGTCCACCGCTGTGGTCTCGAGGTAGCGTGCTGCTTTGTCACGCAATGGGTCCGAGTTTGATCCTCGGTCGGGACAGTTTTTCTGGGTGGGGTTTTTATCGGTGTTTTTTCTTACCTGTAAGACAAATACAGGAAAACTTTAAGGCCAAAAAGGTCCCCGAAATCATATCGCCAACATCATCATCATCATCATCCCTATCATTATCATGATCATCCTTCATCGGTGTGAAAAGCAACGGGAAGCTACCACACCTACAATTCCCTAGTAAAGCTGCAAGCATATCATGAAAATCCTATGATTACATTGAAGGACCTGTCTTCGGGCAGAATTACTATGGATGGATGGATATATATATATATATATATATATATATATATATATTATTATTATTATTATTATCATTATTAGAAACATGTCTGCTTCATTGCTCTTTAACTATTTAAGACCAGTAAAAACAAATCAGCGTATTTAAAACATTGAACAATTCATTACCTCATGAACCACAGCTTTAGCTGTTGATGCATACACAGTGGAACTTAACAGGGACTTAGTACCTTTCCCGGGATTCTGTAGGGCGGTAACTATTATTTTCTAACACTCATTCAATTCGTTTACAAATTTTTAATACCAATATACATATGTTCATTGGCTGCATCGTTCACGCCTACAAATTTGACATAATGAGAACATTCACACGCTTTTCGAGTTGTTTTATTTCCTCGGTCAGCTAGCTTGACCCCGTTCTCAGGATCTTTTTCCATTAGGGCGGCAAGAGAATTCGGCACCCTTTATAGATGGTTTTCCAAAAGACCATAAACTTTATTATAGCAGGCTACCTTGAAGTTTATTCACTTCATTTTTGCTATTGAATTGTATTGCCTCTGCGTGTTCATTTGAATAGAAACTGCAACCAATCTTCCCTGTAATTTTCAGGTGCGGTTTTGAACTTTTGTTCCCACGTGAACAAAATTGTGATTGTTGGGTTACAGAAATTTATATAAATGTATATTCTATATAAAATTACTATGCTATTCCTATAATTAAATTCTAATAAATAAATGTACATTAAAGGATATTTTTCTATCTCAAACCTTACGCGGCAAATACTGACATATAAATAATAAATCGGAGCCTTTTAAAGTATATGTCTAGAAGGTCCTAACTCACATTTTCGGGGAAATAGTAATCAATCAGAGTTATTATTTGACTGTTTGAGACCATAGAGTAACGAAACACGCCTACTCACTCGAACTCCAGCTTTTTTCTCACGGTAAAATTAACTTAGTCACTAGGCGACCTCGAATGCAGAATTAAGGTAAAGTCTTTAATGAGTCAATAAAAAAATAGAGAGGCCTAATTATTTTAGTCACCAGATATACCGAATGAAGTTGATTATATATTAATAAGATACTAAAAGTCACTGTGGCTGAATTTATTAATTAAATTGCAGCTGCGTGACTTAAAACAATTGCGGGTTGTTTCGTACTCGCTGGTAGGATGAATAATGTACACATTTTTTATCAATTAAATAAAAATAAAACATAGTGTTATTTGACGATTTTATTATTAATTTAACACTTCTCATAGAAGGATAAATTATAATTGAAGAGAAAAATTTTCGCCTAGACCGGGACTCGAACCCGGGACCCTTGGCCTTCCGGGCCAAGTGCTCTACCAACTGAGCTACCGAGGCGAGTTACGATCTAGACGCAAATTTTCTTCTTATGTACGTTGCAATTCCCTCGCGCCAAATGCTTGAAACCATAGCTTCTATCTTTGCAAATGGCAGCTTCTTAGTTAAGAAGACATTTATTGGGAATTTAACACTACTTTATAGCCAGTAGGGCTTCTATTGACGATTTTATTATTAATTTAACACTTCTCATAGAACGATAAATTATATTTGAAGAGAAAAATTTTCGCCTAGACCGGGACTCGAACCCGGGACCCTTGGCTTTCCGGGCCAAGTGCTCTACCAACTGAGCTACCGAGGCGAGTTACGATCTAGACGCAAATTTTTCTCTTATGTACGTTGTAATTCCCTCGCGCCAAATGCTTGAAACCATAGCTTCTATCTTTGCAAATGGCAGCTTCTTAGTTAAGAAGACTAGGCGAAAATTTTTCTCTTCAAATATAATTTATCCTTCTATGAGAAGTGTTAAATTAATAATAATATCGTCAATAGAAGCCCTACTGGCTATAAAGTAGTGTTAAATTCCCAATAAATGTCTTCTTACCTAAGAAGCTGCCATTTGCAAAGATAGAAGCTATGGTTTCAACCATTTGGCGCGAGGGAATTACAACGTACATAAGAGAAAAATTTGCGTCTAGATCGTAACTCGCCTCGGTAGCTCAGTTGGTAGAGCACTTGGCCCGGAAAGCCAAGGGTCCCGGGTTCGAGTCCCGGTCTAGGCGAAAATTTTTCTCTTCAAATATAGTGTTATTTGATTTTCATATTTATTATATAATTCAGTGACAGCTGTTTCGATACACTGAACCTTCTTCAAACATGTTAACAAATTATGAATTGTGTTCCAACTGATCTAAGCAACAATACAACAATATTTATTTAAATTTTTAAATTTAACAAAGGGGATTCATTCAAATCAAGTTGAGAATTTAAGAGTTTTTTACTACTTTATTAATTTCTACAGCCTCCAAAAGATCTAACTTCTTACCCTTATCACAAATATGTAAAATTTCAAAATTTGGATCGAAACAATGATTAAATTGGAATAGGTGGTTAGCATAGTTTGAATTTTCTAAATTTCTGTTATATGCTCTCATGTGTTCCTTTATCCGAGATATAAAAGGTCTACCAGTTTGTCCTATATAGACATTGTCACATGTGGCACACTTCAATTTATATACACCTGATAATTTTTCTTTTTTTGTTTTGGTTTTATTGTTTTTTATTATATTTTGTAGAGTTTTATTAGTTTTAAATGCCACATTAATGTTCAACTTTTTGAAGTGTTTAGATATTTTATTTGAAAGTGGGCCTATGTATAACATTACGACATATGTCTTATTGTTTTCTTTAGGTACAGGAAAAACTTTGTTAATTGCTTTTTTGTAATTAATCTTCTTAATTAAACATTCTATAATTTCAGGGTCGTATCCATTATTAACAGCCAATTGTTTAATAATATTCAATTCATTATTATATTCCAAGGGTGAAAGAGGGATATTTAAAAGTCTATGAATGTAACTATTGAAGGCTGCCATCTTATGAGTATATGGGTGAAGAGAAGAACTATGGATAGTGGTATCAGTATGAGATGGTTTGTGAAAGATACCAAACTCAAACTTATTATCAATGTGTTTTATTGATAAATCCAAGAAATTTATACTATTATTTGTTTCTAATTCCATTGTGAAATTAATACTTCTGTGAATGTTATTAATAAAATTTAAAAAGGAATTCAATTGTCTTTTGGTTCCTGTGAAGCCTGCTATGACATCATCTACATACCGATACCACAATAGAACATTTCTAGCTAATACATTCTTATGTATGGTTTGTTCTAAGTCATCCATAAAAATCTCTTTCAAAAGAGGGCTCAACGGATCACCCATAATCAAACCATCTTTAGCTATGTACAATTTGTTGCTAAATTCAAAGTAATTTTGATGTAAGCATGTTTTAAGAGTGTGTAATATTTCTTCAGCTACAAAATCATTCACTTTGTTAGTTAGTAAAATTCTATTAATAATCTCTACTACATCAATAGTAGGTATATTGGGAAACTGATTCTTTACATCAAAAGAAACTAAAATTAAGAATCCCCTTTGTTAAATTAAAAAATTTAAGTAAATATTGTTGTATTGTTGCTTAGATCAGTTGTAACACAATTCATAATTTGTTAACATGTCTGAAGAAGGTTCAGTATATCGAAACAGCTGTCACTGAATTATATAATAAATATGAAAATCAAATAAAACTAAGTTTTATTTTTATTTAATTAATAAATATGGATTTTCATCAAGTAAACACCAACTCAATTGATTACACATTGTTTGTTCATTTTCGACAATCCCTGATTATGTTCAGTCACTATCTCCCATTCGGTATAATTAACTCACTGACTCTACCGAACGCGTAGGTACATGGCCGTACGGACATAAGCTATCCACATATCCGTATCCTGCACTGATTTCCAATCATCTCTTATATAATCTACTTCCCTCAAATCAGTTTTACTGTTATTATCCCACCTCATTCTTGGTTTACCATCTGGGTGTTTTCCGTCTGGTTTTCCAACAAGTTTCATCCCCCTCTTTTATTCCCCATGCTTACCACATGCCCTGCCCATAACTCTTCTTATTAAATCTGGCTTCTTATAAAGATCATGTGGCTCACTGTTATGGACTGTTGTCCATTCGCCTGTATATCTCTCTTTGGCCCAAAACAAATTATAAGAACTTTGTTCCCAAATATTCGTCACCTTTTTTCCTCCCATTAAGTATGAGTTCATGCTTTCGCATTCATATAATATAACTGGGAGAATAACATATTTATATTTATATACTTTCAGCTTAATGATTATTTTTAGAGAATTAGGGACAACAAGAGTCCCTCTGATGCTAAATTGCACGCATTTCTGGAATACGGGAGTCACCTCATTCCTGTTAGTTATTACTGTTTCCAGGTAATTGAATTCAGTAACTTCTACAATATTTTCATTTGTCAGTTCTTCCATGCTGTATACGTGAGTTAATTGTCACTAGCTAGCCGGAAACCGACTTAATTAAAATCTAACTAACTAACTCATTGGCACTATATAACCCGTAGGTTCATGGCCGCACGGACATAAGCTCTTCTGAGCTAATGTTTTCCAATCAATCCCTATCAAATCATAATGTTATTCTCCCACCTCATTCTTGGTCTACCAACTGAGCATTTTTCCCTCTGGTCTTCGTACATAAAGTTTCCATGCACGCCTTTCGCTGCCCATTTGTGCCACATGTCCTACCCATCGCAGTCTACCAGACTTAACTGTTCTTATTATATTTGGCTTCCTATAAAGACCAAACAATTCATTGTTATGTAGTTTTTTCATTCGCCTCTCTGTTTAACTCCCTTTGGTCCAAATATTTTCCGAAGAACTTTATCCTGAAATACTCGTAATCTCCGTCCGTCCCTTAAAGTAAGAGCCGATGTTTCGCATCCATATACGAGTAATATAACTGATAGAATAATACTAGTTACATTTAATATATAATTTGTATGACCTGTAAATTTGGATTTATTATCCGAGTTACAAGATGGAGGAGATTAAGATGAAAATGAAAAAAAAACTCAGAAGGTAATTTTAAATTAGATATTTGCAATTAAAACGATTCTATCTCACATTTTTATAAACTCTGCTTACAACTTATATTTAATTTTCCCAATTTTTTGTAGAAGTTTCTTCCAAACAATTTTCTTTAATTCCGTTAGAAGGAGACACTTCAAGTTTAAATATGATTAGGGGCATATTTCATAATGACAAATTGTAATATTAAATGTGTTAGAACCAAAACGTAGAATAATAGTTTTATACATTTTCAGTTTCACGTTTTTTGAATGGAGTTTTAGACCTCAAGACTCTTTCAATATTTAAGTTAATAGCACACATTTCCAGAGTTGAGCCAATGTTTAAGTTCTTTATGCATTTGATTCATATTTGTGATTAATGATCCTAGGTATTTGAATACAGCCACTTCCTCAAAATGTCCCTCATTTTTCATTAGCTGTCCATTTCCATTATATAACGTATTTCTATGTGGGACGATATATTTAGTTCTATTGATATTTACTTTAGTACGAATTTCTTAGTGTTACTCAATAGTAAGTGCGTGTTAGCCTTTAGTATCTCTTCCGTATCGCCCAATAGTACTACATCATCAGCATAAACTAACAGCTTATCAATACCATTGCGTTGTAGGTCTTCTTCATCCTCTAAAGATTTAATGGCATGCTCTAGTACAAAATTAAATATTAGAGGAGAGAGTGAATCTTCTTGTTTCAATACATCGTGGATTTCAAAAGTATTCGAAAAACTGTTTGCCTACACGCACCCTACTCTTTGTGCCAGTTAGACACTTTCGTATAAGTCTTACTAACTTTACTTTATTAACAACCGATTATATGAAACAATCTTTATTCGTTCATGATATTACTCCCAAAATACCCACCACAAAGAATCCTGTTACAAGCTTAAATGCACCCAGTATTCTATCGATGTGTAGTTTAACTTACATGGTCTGAATATTGAAAATGACGTTCGAATTAAAACAAAATAATAATTTCAACACGAGTAGTTCCTTTATATGGTTAATTATCCTTTCGCGAATATTAAAAATAATTGTTATTACTCACTGACTGAGACGAATAAACAATACAACATTAGGCCATGTATTCTCTTTCCCGAGTCACCAAACAAAACGATTCTATTGAAATTTAATCCAGGCATTACGCATTTATTTTATGGCTGTTTTCTGCTAATCAATCTATACATTCGTATCAAACAGATTAGTGAATCCAGGGGCTTTTTATCACTCGTGTCCGACAAATTGAAATTCTCATAGCCGTTAATCCATTGCAATTACTTCAATATATAAACCAGTGGTATTATATGATTTTTCATTTATTGTTATTTTATTCATGCTGCGTATAAAATGTGCGAGTTATTTCATGAAATTTATTTGAATGCGCCAACGGTTCCGGTTGGATAAAACATTTAAATACTAAGAAATTATGCATTGATAGGGGGGAGGTGAGATGTCCAATATGAACTACACACAATAGGAGAAAAAAGTATTATACATTTTCTGCCGTGGAAATAAAACTAAAATAAATGTTAAGCAGTACATCTATTCACTCAGGGTGTTCCTTAATCTCGTGAATGTTGTTATATCTTCAGGTGACCCATTACTTACAATATTATTTTTTTCTTTACTATAACCTCTCCCTTTCTAGGTAAGACTAACTGTGGGGAAGGAGTATTAAAATCTGGATGAAACACATACTTTTTCATAACACAAAAACAAGGTGAATATGATGATTACGACGGATAGATGGTGTTGGGTTGACTTTATTGGTCCTTATATTGTTTTGATATATTTCTTATAGCTAAAGACAAAGCCGAGAAAACCTTAGGAAGGAAACATATGATTAACCCAAGGCCGCTGCGTCATCGGCAACAACTTACCACTAAGACAACAGCGGTGAATAGTGAACACATTTTTGGGTTAAAGTATGGAGATATTCTTCGGGAATACAAGAATAACCGAAGGCATATGGAAATGTTTTAAAAAGCATGAAATTCATCAGGTAATAGGTATTAAAGAACAGATAATTCACAGTACGATTTGAGAAGTCCCGATGAACTGCCCTGATGGGATATTTTATGAAAATAGAAGTTGAGAGATTCATGAAAGAGTTTTGTTTTGGAAACATGTTGGACGACGCGACGGTCGAAGGGAAGACCAAGTCCAGATAGTTTGATGTAGTGGAGGACAATTTAAGGATTAATAAAGTAAAAGGATAATGAAGGTATACAGGGAATGAAGCAGAATGGACGAATATTGTTAAACAGGTTAGAACGGCTAAAAAATAAATGTTACAGTACAAATTATTTAAACAATGTAAATTCTTTAACACTGCAAGAGACTTCTGTTTTCGAGTTCTTTCATATGGAATAAATTTATGTGTCAGAATCCACGTTATAATTTCCTTCCGAAAAAAACATACCCAAGATTTCTAATAGCCTATCATGATATTATTTGTTTAATCCGGCTGGATTTCAACTTCCAATTCTTGGATCCAGAGAATAGTTCGATAATAATCGCTAAACTAAAAAAAATTGTCAGTTTATTCTTTAAGAAATGTCGATGGTAATTATTGAGAATTTGATTGTATTATGCACCCGATTAAATTGATTTTAAAGTCATTTTAGTTATTGTCTAGTGAATTAAACTAGGAGCCACTACTGCCAAATTGGGATATGTATTAGATGAAATATTACATATATATATATATATATATATATATATATATATATATATATATATATATATATATATATACCAGCAATCAAAATACATTAAGAAAATAAAAAACACTAAGTAAAATTGTAACGCAGGTATATTCATTTCACGTTAAATAACCATGAATACAAATACTGTGTCAAACTCAAGTTTTAAATTATATAAAAACCCAATACTTTTACTAAAATTAAATGAACTAAATAATGTGAAATTCAAAAGAGCTACACTAGTGCTAATAGTTCATTGTTTCCGTAACATAACGTAGGTTATCTTCGCATTATTGATGGAGCAGCACAGGCAGAAGAACTTGACTAAAAAGAAGTTTATCACAATTTATTTTATGGTTATATACAATTCACTACTTACGAATGTCTAATATCCTCACGGTACCTCGTACGAGGCCGAGCGGTTTAAGGTAAAATATATCGACGAAGTCTTACTGATTCGAGTCCCCATGTGGACAAAATTTTCTCTTCAAATTTCAGCTATTCAATGGGACGGAACATAGTAAAGAAGCGGATCTAGATTATAAAATCAGTTATAGCGGCTTGAGTATCCGATATGCTAATCACATGTCACCACTATACTGATCACTCAGGTCTGCGATCAACATTTATGATGTGAGCGGATCTAGATTATAAAATCTGTTATAGCGGCTTGAGTATCCGATATGCTAATCACATGTCACCACTATACTGATCACTCAGGTCTGCGATCAACATTTATGATGTGAGCGGATCTAGATTATAAAATCTGTTATAGCGGCTTGAGTATCCGATATGCTAATCACATGTCACCACTATACTGATCACTCAGGTCTGCGATCAACATTTATGATGTGAGCGGATCTAGATTATAAAATCTGTTATAGCGGCTTGAGTATCCGATATGCTAATCACATGTCACCACTATACTGATCACTCAGGTCTGCGATCAACATTTATGATGTGAGCGGATCTAGATTATAAAATCTGTTATAGCGGCTTGAGTATCCGATATGCTAATCACATGTCACCACTATACTGATCACTCAGGTCTGCGATCAACATTTATGATGTGAGCGGATCTAGATTATAAAATCTGTTATAGCGGCTTGAGTATCCGATATGCTAATCACATGTCACCACTATACTGATCACTCAGGTCTGCGATCAACATTTATGATGTGAGCGGATCTAGATTATAAAATCTGTTATAGCGGCTTGAGTATCCGATATGCTAATCACATGTCACCACTATACTGATCACTCAGGTCTGCGATCAACATTTATGATGTGAGCGGATCTAGATTATAAAATCTGTTATAGCGGCTTGAGTATCCGATATGCTAATCACATGTCACCACTATACTGATCACTCAGGTCTGCGATCAACATTTATGATGTGAGCGGATCTAGATTATAAAATCAGTTATAGCGGCTTGAGTATCCGATATGCTAATCACATGTCACCACTATACTGATCACTCAGGTCTGCGATCAACATTTATGATGTGAGCGGATCTAGATTATAAAATCTGTTATAGCGGCTTGAGTATCCGATATGCTAATCACATGTCACCACTATACTGATCACTCAGGTCTGCGATCAACATTTATGATGTGAGCGGATCTAGATTATAAAATCTGTTATAGCGGCTTGAGTATCCGATATGCTAATCACATGTCACCACTATACTGATCACTCAGGTCTGCGATCAACATTTATGATGTGAGCGGATCTAGATTATAAAATCTGTTATAGCGGCTTGAGTATCCGATATGCTAATCACATGTCACCACTATACTGATCACTCAGGTCTGCGATCAACATTTATGATGTGAGCGGATCTAGATTATAAAATCTGTTATAGCGGCTTGAGTATCCGATATGCTAATCACATGTCACCACTATACTGATCACTCAGGTCTGCGATCAACATTTATGATGTGAGCGGATCTAGATTATAAAATCTGTTATAGCGGCTTGAGTATCCGATATGCTAATCACATGTCACCACTATACTGATCACTCAGGTCTGCGATCAACATTTATGATGTGAGCGGATCTAGATTATAAAATCTGTTATAGCGGCTTGAGTATCCGATAATGCTAATCACATGTCACCACTATACTGATCACTCAGGTCTGCGATCAACATTTATGATGTGAGCGGATCTAGATTATAAAATCTGTTATAGCGGCTTGAGTATCCGATATGCTAATCACATGTCACCACTATACTGATCACTCAGGTCTGCGATCAACATTTATGATGTGAGCGGATCTAGATTATAAAATCGTTTATAGCGGCTTGAGTATCCGATATGCTAATCACATGTCACCACTATACTGATCACTCAGGTCTGCGATCAACATTTATGATGTGAGCGGATCTAGATTATAAAATCTGTTATAGCGGCTTGAGTATCCGATATGCTAATCACATGTCACCACTATACTGATCACTCAGGTCTGCGATCAACATTTATGATGTGAGCGGATCTAGATTATAAAATCTGTTATAGCGGCTTGAGTATCCGATATGCTAATCACATGTCACCACTATACTGATCACTCAGGTCTGCGATCAACATTTATGATGTGAGCGGATCTAGATTATAAAATCTGTTATAGCGGCTTGAGTATCCGATATGCTAATCACATGTCACCACTATACTGATCACTCAGGTCTGCGATCAACATTTATGATGTGAGCGGATCTAGATTATAAAATCTGTTATAGCGGCTTGAGTATCCGATATGCTAATCACATGTCACCACTATACTGATCACTCAGGTCTGCGATCAACATTTATGATGTGAGCGGATCTAGATTATAAAATCTGTTATAGCGGCTTGAGTATCCGATATGCTAATCACATGTCACCACTATACTGATCACTCAGGTCTGCGATCAACATTTATGATGTGAGCGGATCTAGATTATAAAATCTGTTATAGCGGCTTGAGTATCCGATATGCTAATCACATGTCACCACTATACTGATCACTCAGGTCTGCGATCAACATTTATGATGTGAGACTAAGCAGTCGACTCTAGCCCAAAGCGATATCAAGGTAATTCGTGGCTTGGAAAAATCTGCAATTAGGATCCTACGACCTACGCGAAGCCACAAGAGTTGCTGTAAGTAGTCGAACTGTGCGCAATAGACTTCATGCCTGAACACCAAACACTTCGTCCACAGCATAGGGATATTACACAATGCAGTGTTTGCAGATTATTTGTTCTTTTTTATATATATTTATGTTTGTCTGTGTGCTTGAGTGGAAAACGGGACAGACGACCTGAATTCCATAAACTTAAGTAAATACAAAATACTACTAAAATCTCCTTTGTCGGTTTCCTCGCATTGATTCTTTTTTTGTTTCTTTCTTTCTTTCTCTGTCCAATATTGCAAAAGCGTTCGCTTGTACACAGGACTATAACATATATATTTCATTATATTCTCAAAGTACGAAAAAATTGGAATGATTGACACAAGAAAGCGACGAAATTTTATTTCTTTATTCCATTTTTTAACTTTGTAGTAAGCACTTGTGGTAGCATTTCAGTATATGTAAGCACTTTTAAAGAAATAAGTTATTTAATTAAATATTCTCTTAAAGGTTACTTATTTTTTTGTATGACAAAATAAGTTTCATAAATTAGGTAGTATTTACATATCATTAAATAAATATTCTACCGGCTTAATACTTTTATAGAAAGAGAACATGAGGTCAGAATTAAACTTGTTACAGGAAATAACATTATCCCCT
Organism: Diploptera punctata; assembly: GCA_030220185.1. Lineage (NCBI taxonomy): Eukaryota > Metazoa > Arthropoda > Insecta > Blattodea > Blaberidae > Diploptera > Diploptera punctata. The sequence goes on from JASPKZ010007179.1 coordinate 1,400,460, forward strand.
GTTACATTTTAAAATTTTAAATAATATTCCTTTTCAATAACAATTTTGAAAATCTTGTCAAAAGTAAAATAAAGTGCACAAATTAATAACATGGATATCGATGGTTATATTTATACGGAGAATATTAGTAGAATTGAAAAATCTTCCGAAGGAAGAGAGTTCGGCCGTATTTAGTGCTGGACAAACATCAAGACAATATTTTGACATACAATAACCTATCACTGTAACTACTTATCATAATCTAAAACAGGACTAGAGCGTGAGATAAGAACTCTTAGAAATACTGCACGATAAACACTTCAGGCCTACAAATAATTAACTCATTAATTCCATTCCATTCGACATCATTCCTCTTAGTAACAATACAACCTAGAGAACAAGTAAGAACAATAATACTGCATATAAGTATTATTGGCCGATTTGGCCCCCTAGGGACATAATGTACAACAAATTTGAGGAAGGTCGTTAAGAGTTCATGATTCATGAATTGTGAGGTAAAAGTTCCGCGCACCTGCGCAATGTGACGTAACGCGAAGGAAGAGCGAAATATGATTATTATAAGGAATGACCAAAGACATGGAAAACGGACCTAAAACAATCAGCAAGAAATGGGTGATTAGAAGATTTCACAGTACAACATATATTTCGAAATTTTGTTGTGCGAAAAAAAGTAGTATGTGTCAATCTGAAACAATTGATGTTCAGTTAAACTTTACTGCATCCCTATTTAGAAAATACACGCACATACTTTATGGAGAAAGTAACCATATGTCGTGCGAATAAAATTAACTAACAGCGGAAAGTGATTTGTCAGTTAAATTATATAGATACGTACACTTTAAAATATCAATTCGCAACAAGCTGAGAATTCGAGTTCCGATGGGATCAGGATTTTTAAACTGACCTGAATATTTTAGAGGCACAGTTTCCCTGGGGTTGGCTCAGCCTTTAACGGGAATGAGTACCAGACTATATGTTCTGGGTAAAGCGTACGTTACGCAGGGCTGAAAATCTGGTTGAAATCTCATCCCGACTGTCTACAAATATGGGAACCTTAGGTCTAAGTTTCCTCTACCACACGGGCCTCTTGAGGCATTTAGTGGAAACACTTTACTTTATGTTTTAAAATATAATTTTGTGTTTAGATAAACATGAACTCGTGCAGAACATCAAACTTCTTTGTAGCCTAAATCATTTATAACATAATATTATTCGACTTTATCTTTATTCTTATTTTCTTGTCCAAGCCCATCAGGTTGTCTTTTATTACATTTTTAGCTTTCTCCCCTGTGATTTACGGAATTTTAATTCATTCATTAGATTGAGACACCTGGAGGCAGAGTTATGCTACCCGAATTATATAATGTGAGCATAAAATATAACGAAGCGTCTGGAGAGTAATTTACGTAAACGTAACCTAAATTCCAGACCATGGGCAACCACAGGAATTCCCTTTAAGGAAAAAATCATGGTTTGACTGGGAAACGAACAAGGATATCATGGACTGTAGTCAGATACGCTGACCACTACCCCACGAGGCTAGTGAATTCCTAAAAATATTAAATTTTTAATAAAGCTGCATTTTATTTATCATAAACAGATAGACCTGATGCAATCGCCCCTTCTCGTATTTTTTTTTATTTTGAGTGTATTGAGTGCAATTACCCTTCTAGATTTATTGATAACTACGTTGAAACAAATATAATTTTGAAACACTCTATGTCACTATTTGTCTATATTCCAACGTTAGTTAAAAAATGCAACATATATGAAAATAAAGAAAACTTGATTACTTCAGACGTGCCTTAGTGTAGTTGGTTACAAATAAGGCAATACCGTAAAAATCAGAAGGTTCGAATCTCGATGCGGACAGGACTTTTAAACTCACCTAAATACTTTGGCAGCTCCATGACCCAGTCCACTCAGTCTCTAACTGAAATAAGTACCAGAAGCTTGTTGTGGAGCTAATGCAGCCGGTGCGCTTCGTTTCCGCCAACCTGTATTTATGAAGACTAACATAAGTGAAACCAGACATAATAAGAAAACTTAAGTCTCTTAGACAGCGATGGGAAGGACATGTGGTACAAATGTGGAATAAAAGAGGGCATGGAAACTCCTTGTAGGAACATCAGAAGGAAATTACCCAATTTGCAGACCAAGAATGAAGTGGGAAAATAATATTAACTATGATTTAAGGAAAGTAGATTGCACAGAGGGCAATTTGAAACATTAACTCAGAATATGGATGTATGGAGAGGTTATATCCATGCGGCCATTTACTTATGAGTTCGATAGTTCCAGTGAGTTAATATAAGCGCCAACAACAACGCAACTAAAGCGGCAACGTAAAATAACAAAGACTAGTAGTTACGGTATATTTGTACAGGTTGGAAAAATATTTGGGTTGTTTAGCTATATTCAATCTTCTTCTTCTTCTTCTTCTTCTTCTTCTTCTTCCGAATGCAGTATTGGGTGATGATACCCGTTCTGCGACTACAAAACTGATCTTTCCATCGGTTGAAGGGTCTTCCAAGGTCTCTTTTGCCTTTAGGATTGAGGTGGTAAATCATCTTTAGTAAATGGGAATTTGACATTCTCTGGACGTGTTGGAACCATTTAATCTGATAATTTTGTATATGTTAGCTATATTCAATATACGTTACAAAATTCATCTTGATTGTTATACTGTATTCTGATAGAACTTAAGGCAGCGATATTGAATGTGCCAATGTGACCGGTCAGTATTACCAATCTGTGGGTTTGATAATTCTAATTCATGTTTTCCCTATTCCTCGTACTTAACAAGAAGTATATATATATATATATATATATATACAGTAAAGTTGCTCAAAGCAGAAAAGCACGGGACCATTCTTTTCCACATTGGACAAACTTCCGAATTATAAAAAAAACTAAAACTGATTAATTATCTTGGATTATAGAGTACCTTATATGTATTTTTATGCACCTTGGTTTAATTGTAGTTCCGCTGCCGTTGAAAAGTGAAGTATAGTATTTATGAGCGACTTCCAAGGTAAGGCGCGAAAAAACAGTCCCATTTCGTCAGCGTTAAGAATGTCTTTTACGTGCGTATCGTGAAATTCAAGTACGCAGTTTCGGTCTTCGCTCACCAACTACACTTTCGTCCACATTCTTTGATTCCCGCAAATTTCATTCCACACTACATTGTGTCGTCTTTTAAAACTGTCCAGCCAACCTGAAGATTCCTTGAAATCGTTATTCCATTATGGATTTAAAAAGAACTAGAGCTCGACTTTGGAGCATAGGTCCGGAAATGTTTGGAGATTTACCACCAATCACTTTCACTTTTTTTCGTATAATGAGAATGATACATACGTTTCAGCCATATTTATTCCGTACATTCAGAAAGATACCTGTCAACTTAACTAATTTACGATTTTATAGAGCAATTCTTATTTGCAAGAGAGGTATCTGTGTTTCGCATAACAGGTGTGCAATAAGGCCGAATCTCTACAGGTAGAATCTATATAGTAAAAGCTCCTTGTTCGCGGGGATATGTTAAGCAAATATGCCGCGAATATGGATGATAATTTGTATGGGTACATAGAGGATACGTTCCAGGGTTACAGAATAAAATAAAAATTATCAAAATAAAGTGAATTAATTAGAAATTTTGAACAATTTCTATAATTCTGGTCTCGTTTACACATAGACTTAAAAAACTTAGTAATGTTTTCCTGTTTTGCCGTTCTAAAAGTACTTTCAATTAAGATTATATTCAGCTATGAATTCTGCGATATAATTCCTTATTTTGTCTTCAGATTTATTGTTTCATTAGCATTGAAACAGCGTGATATAGACACAAACGACTCGCCAACGCGTTTAAACGGTCAAGCACTCTTATTTTTGCTTTAAGCGGCAACACTTTTTTTTTGTTTCTCTTCGGTACTAATAATTTTTCTTTCCTTTTACTTGACATTATAAACTGGGAACAAAGCACAAGAGACACGTGTTATTCAATCTAAATTACAGCAACGAACAAGTTCAAACCATAATATACCGATCGTGGAGATGGAGGTATTTATCATAGTACATATCGGCATGTGAAATACAACACCTTTCAACAATGAACTTTAGGGTCAGTGACAATTAGGTTTGTTTTGTTTTGATATTTATTTGTCCATTTGGTTTGAATCACTATTTGTAAAAGCCGCCTTGGCACCTGCTTTCAGTAAGAAAAATCTCTTGTTGGTTAACACCTTTCCGCTTTATAAATTTGTTTTCATGTATGGTGTAGAAATATCCTTCCGTTTCCGCGTTGGACAGATTCGGTTTTGTGCAAAATAAATACACGTGAAATTACTATTATTTCATCGGGACTAATACATTTGTTCACATTGGACACATTTCCACATTATTCACGTCCCGCATTAAACAAGTTTTACTCTATATATATTCATTTATTTATTTATACTTTAGATCGGTAATTAATTTCTACAATGGTAATATCTATATTTTTTAGTTAAGTTACTCCGCTGTATCTGTGACAATCCCTTTTTCTCAACTTTTTACATAGCACTTAAAGCAGCAATCTAATATGGACATTTTTTAATTTTGCCATTAGTGCTTAAATAATACTTTATCCTTAAATTGACGCTAACCAAGCAGCCGCCACGCAGGTATGAATTCTGGATAATATTTCAAAATGATTGTTTAAAACAGTTGGGAGCCATAACCTCCAATTCCCCCAGGAAGGTTCTGTAGATATAAAATTAATACTTCCATCTTATGTATATTATTATTACATTCTATAAGAAACGAAATTAGAATAAGAAACCATAATGTAATGTAACTGTAAACACCTTAGATTAAGTTTTAACTAGCCGCATTCTGTAAAAGTATAATTAATTTAATAAAGAAATCACGCTAGATAATGAATGGGGACAAGAGAAGATCTGGGGTTATGGGCATTAAGCCCGACAAAACCCAGAGGGATGGTGGTGAGGCTCTTAAATAAAAACAAACTTCCCGAAGGATTTCTGAAGACTTGTAGTGGGATCACTTTACCTTTACCTTGAAAACTTCTTTCTGAATTCTGTGAATTCTGATAGTCATAACGTGCTATTCTAAATCGAGACACATTTTTAATTTAATATGGTACTACCAAATTGGCCTGCATACTTGAAACGTGCAGTAAAAAGTATGCCAATACATTTTGTTTTCGTCAGAATGAACTTTAATAAAATATTCAGAAATTGAAACACGGAGGTTTCGGTATTGTAAAATGTACAGAGTTATGTTTCATTGATTATATATCGGCAATAGTGAATCAAAATCTGAGACAACAGTACACCTTAATATAAATATGAACAAAGTACGTGTACTGGTGCAAACAGTGTTTTAAATTGGAGTTTGTGGAGAGAATAATCTAATTTGTCTCCATTATAAATTAGATTTTTTTTGTACCTGAAATAAAGTAGTAAAAATCAGTTTTCGCTAAGTGCATGGTTTTATATTTCGACGAAGTTTCTGCTTTTACGTTTTATGAAATAAAAAGTCTTCTAATTGCATACGTGGGTATCCTTTACCAAACGAAATTGAAAGTTTGTAAATTACAATGGTAAAAATAAAACTGAATACATTACAGCACAATATGGCAAATTCAAATGCATATTACATTAATTTAAAATGTTGCACAATTATAAAAATGAAGAGCTTATTTTATCAGGTTATCAAAATCTGGTGAGGGAATTAGTTGTCTTTATCTTCCATACAACTACGAGTATAAAGACTGATGGCCGTTACAATTCCAATCCATGTTTCTTCGAACGGCTCAAATATTTATTTGAATGTGAACGGAAGTGAAGCATGATATTTGTTGTATGTGTGTTTTGTAATAGTTTACAAAATTATTCTAACCGAAGTTCTTACAGGACATCTTTATCTATTTTGCGATCTCATCGGGAATAAACCGCTATTGATCTCTCTCGAACTTCATCTCCCTGCCTGTGATTCGATGTATAACTTCATTTCTCAATGTCCATGCATCACTTCAAAAACATTGTATTGATCTTGCTACCGTTTTATTTAGGCGTAGTTATGTGTGCCTCTGTACTATGTAAGATTTCACAATTTTGTTAATAATTTACATTTTTTACTGTATTATACAGAGTGTTAATGAATAACACCGACAAACGTTCAGGTACTGTAAATGAGTCATCGATAAACAATTTGAGAAATGCAACTTGTAGTCTATAAGTTCAAATTTGCATGTTATAATATAAAATGTCTTACGAGCCAGTACGCCACTGACAGTATTTAGAAGATTTCGTTGATAAGCTGTTACATACTACAGCCTTCTTTTGGGTGTTGACTTCCTGTGACCATTTAGCTGAATTCTAACGTGCGAGGTACGAAATGTCGTTTATTTGGAGCGTACACACAGTTCAAACCTCTGATCTGTTGACCTTTTATTTTTAATTTTTTTAATGTTCTTTCTTTCTTGTGTAAGATGTTTGCAAATTTAATACAAAATACTGTACAATTTATTTTAGTAAGATGCAGGAAAATAACAAAGAACAATATTCATTACTAGTGTAAAAGAAGGACTAGTGTATAGCACACTATGTATTTACAGTAATTATTCGTAAGTGAAAATCACAAAGTTCAGACGGACGAAATAACTATGCATTAGCGTAACCATTACTTCAGGTTAAAATAATACCGTATGAATACAGGACCAAATCTTATGACGCGAAACTTAGTAAAAACATGAAGGAAGGCATAACATGAAGAAAAATCTTTCACTTAAACTCCTAGATTAAGAAATAATAAATAAATTAATTAGGGCGACTATTATTACATTATATATCATGTTAAATGTCTATAGGACGAAATAATCGTCGCAGATATATGAAACTTATATGGAATCTAATCGTGAGAACACGTGGATTTTGATTTTCATATAATTAAATTAAAATAAATTGAATCAAACGAAGTTGATAGAATTAGGAATAAACGGTCAGTTAATAATTAAGGAAACCATTTAACAAGTACATGGTACCACTTTTGTTAAGCGACAAGTTCTTGAAGCGGCGACAAAAGAGTTGAAATTTAAGAAAACTTATTGTACTAGCGGATTACTGGACATTTCTTTGTGGACCAGTAATCCAAGATCTTAAACCGAGCTTCGCTGACAGGTCATTAACAAAGCATGATGTATGGCGTAGAAACTACAGCGTGGAGTAAACAACCCATTATAACGAACTCGACAAACCGCGAGGACGCTAAGCCTAGCATACAGGCGGGAAAAGGCCACTGACCCAAAGGAGTGTTCATACAGGGAACATGGTGGATCCTTGTCCAATGGAAAGACATCGATTCCTTCTTTGGTACTAAGGAATCGTTGTCAGCCAATATAATAAAGTGTTGTATCGCGACAAGGTAATGACCTCATGACGACACGATGACAGAGTGAGGGTAAACGAAGTTTACTTATAAATAAATAAATAAATAAATAAAGCCTGATATGTCCCTTTAGGGCAAAGGCCTCCCTATACAGGGGTTAAGCTCTATTTGAGAGTGTCACCCGGTGAGCTACTCCGTGGTGAGAAGTTGACTTGGATGTAGCACTTGGTTTGTATACACTGTCTGTTCTGTGATTAGTTAATACACAGTTGGCTCTCCATCGTTCTCCAGCTTTTCCTGCATCTGGCGACTCTAGACCATTGCGCCCCTGCTCGTTTTTTGAAGATGTCAGCCCATCGTCGTCTTGGTCTTCCGCGCTGTCTCTTGCCTGTGTACGGGTCCCACATGGTTGTTTTTATTGTCCACCTGTCGTCTTGTATTCTTGCGACGTGGCCTCCCCACTTCAATTTTTTCCTGATGGCTTGTTGTGCGGGATCAGTTGTTGAGGATATCGCTTGAAGTGTTGTATTCGAGATTCTGTCCTTCAGAGTTATGCCTAAAATTTTCCTCTCCATTTTCCTTTGGCATACTTGGAGTGTGTACTTCAGTTTGGCAGTAAGATTCTAAGTTTGGCAGCCATATAATAGTGTTGGAAGAACACAGGTTTGTAGTGTTTCCATTTTGAGTTTCCGGTTGAGTGACTTGTCCAGCAGTATAAATTTCAGTGACCAGAACGCCTTCCAGGCGAGAGCTATTCTTCTGCTTATTTCCTTCTCTACTTTCTGATGGAAGGAGAGTAGTTGTCCTAAGTATATGTACTCGCTTACATATTGAAGATCCATTCCATCGACTTTGATTGGGTTTTCCGGACCAGTAGACATAATTTGTGTCTTGCTTTTGTTCATCGAAAGGCCTGCAATTTTGCTAGTTTCTGAGAGCTCTTGTAGCATTGATTGGAGTTGTTTAGGGGATCTGGCGAACAATACCACGTCGTCAGCGAATCTTAAGTAGGATAGCCTGCTCCCGTTTATATTTACTCCGTATTTCTTGTTCCAGTTTAGTTTTCGAAATATGCCTTCAAGCACGCATGTAAAAAGTTTAGGAGAAATTGGGTCGCCTTGTCGTACTCCTCTTTTGAGACTGATTGGTTGTCCCACAATTTCTGTCTTCACCTTGGCATAGCTTTGGCTGTAGATCTTATCAAGAACGCGGATGTACTTGTGTTCGATGTGTGTAATGCCTGGGTTTACCTTATACCTAACAATAATTATGTTAAGTCAGTTCAGCGTTCAGTGTTCGGCGCCCTGAGTCCGGCGGAACTCACCGAGGACGGAGTCGGAACAGACTCACGGACATGGCCATCAATTAGTAAAATACAAACATAACTTCACTTAGAAATTATTCCTCCGGATAGATCCTCAGAGATTACATCTTGGATTCTGAATGCGTTCCTGCGGCCAATACCTTGTCCGATATTAATGTGTCTACCATCTTACATGTGTATACAGTGTCCATTAAATTAATAAAGCCTATTTATTAAACTTCATCTCGTGTAGTCTTGCGTCGGCCAGCTCCTTTCTTATCCCTGTAGAAAGAACCTCAACTCTACCGATTTCCAACTTGAGCAACCTAATTTCTTACACATGGAGAAATCCTTTCTGTACTCCTGGCGCCCAACATCCTTTATTACCTTTAAACCCAATTAATACCCCCTTAAACAAAATTAATAAGTAAATGAATAATTAAATTAAAGCCTAATAATATTTGACTTGAAGAATAATAAAGGCAATCAAATTCGTTATTCATACCTCATTTTACAATAAAGATGTTAACATTCAAAAATTAAATAAATAAATAAATAAATAAAATAATAATAATAATAATAATAATAATAAATGAAAAATAACTTGTTATATTATATTACAGTACACTTAGTAAAGGAGACACGGTTTAAAGATACAGAAAAATAAAATATCTTTATTAACTTTTGCTTCAAAAACAGATCACAGGTGTAGTTCAAAATGTTGCCCTTGATGGAGTAAGCAGCAGTTGCATCTGAGCAGAAATGATTCCTGGTGCATTTCTGATTTTGTCACAGGTAGCCTAAATTCTCGCCAGTAACACCTCACCTGAGTCCACTGGAGTCTGATACACGAGGCTCTTAAGGTGTCCCCATAGGACAAAATCTGGAGGAGGGAGATCAGGTGAACTTGGAGGCCACGCGGCAGGACCGTCGCGACCAATCCAACGTCCAGGGAAGACATTATTCTGATCGTTCCTTACATTCCTGTCAAAGTGAGAAGGAGCTCCGCCGTGCTGGATCCACATCTGACGTCGGATATGAAGATGGACTTCTTCCAGGAATGCAGGAAGCACGGTTTTCAAAAACTGTTTGTACACATGGAGGCAGAAGATAGGAACCATTGATGTAATTACAAATTATGCAAACCCATATGTTAACGGCGAACCTGTGTCGATAGTCTCTCTCTGCAATGGGAAATAGATGTTCATGTTCCAAAATATGGTTTTTCCTTTGGTTTTGTGCAACCCCCTTCCCTTGTAAAATAAGCCTCGTCGGCGAAAAACACTTTTGAAAAGAAATCATGCGGTTCAACCAGCCGCTCAGAGACCCGATTACAAAACAGCACGCCAGGCCCGAAGTCGTAACGGTGTCAAGCACTGTACCTTCTAAAAGTGGAAAGTGATTCCTTCTTCCTGCAATACCTGTCACGCGCTGGCGTGGTTTTTGCCCATGGCACGTGAAATTGCTCGTGTACTGGAAGAAGGATTCTCTCGAATCCTGTCGAGCACCTCTTCTTCGAAATCCAGGGTACGACGAATTCGTCTTGCACCGGAATCCGCTTTATGTATACCAGAGTTCCAGTTTCCTGTAGACGCACGTGGTTAATTTGGAGAGTTGAATGATGAGGGTGTTGTCTGCCAGGATATCTTTGAGAGTACATTTGTGTAGCTGCATGTACATTTCCTCTTCCGTCACCATAAACATGATGCATATCTGCTAATTCATTGAATGCATTAGCATTAGCCATAACGTTCACGTCAATGTAAACAATGTTGCTCCTGCATGATTCAAGGCAACAGTGAAACTGACTGGTATCGGTCGTTAGTATTACGGGCACGCGCATGGCCAGTTGATATGATCAGACTAAATGTAGAGTATTTAAAAATAATTTTTACCTGTGATTTTTATGTAAACAAATCACGCAATTAGCTGAATTCAAAATAAATACGTATGCTTAAATATAACATAAAAAAGTAAATTAAGAAACTACATAAGAAATATCCTCCTCCGAATAAAAATAAGAATTAAAAATACAAAAACCAAGAATAGAGATTCGAACCCAGCATTACAACATTCAGTGTCAAGTATGCTATCGCCTGAGCTATTACTGCGAACGACGCCTGAGCTACCAGATATCTAATACGTATAATTGCTTGACAGGGCGCGATATACAGACTGTCATTGGCGCAATGGTTCTTGCCGAAATACGAAATGTTCAGAAACACGGGGTTCAAAATTTTGAAAATGCTGCTACACCTGCAATTAATACTAGGGTATTCTACTTTTGCAGCCGAAATGAAGTATTTCCAAGAAAAACCATATTCATAGTTTGCTTTATTGTTGATTAATAAGCATGAATGTCCAGTTAAAAAAAATGCATATAACTTCACAGTTTGGCTTCACACACCCCTAGTTCCTTATATCAGAATGTTCGACTAACTATACTCAACAATACCTGAACGTATTGTTGTGTTATTCATTAACACTCTCTATATTTTATCAGTGATATGTGAACGAACGAAGTAGGACAATTTGTACCCAAGTTAAGGAAAAGTATATACTTTTTTACACAAATTATTCTTTAAACAGATTTTATTTAAGATGAGTGTTACGAATACGTAGATTATTTTAATTACTTCAAATATTATTTTCATTAGTTCATATAAAAACAGCTGGTGAAATAGGAAGCATTTATAGGCATATTATATTTCATGATAATATTTTGACTTATGGCAGGACAAGGCTAACTGTAAAATATCTGCTTTTAGACTATAGGAATGTTAGTACAGTTAGTCATAGCCTGTAAGTGCAGAAGCTTATTATATAAACCTTGCAAAATAGGGGACTCGTATCTGTTGAAGCAGTGAGCTGATGGGTAAGTCTGTATACCATTTATCTTAATGAAATTTGCCTAGGAAAATTAGAAATGACATCAGTATTTAAATTCGAAATATTAAGTTCAGAGTGAACAACCATATTTCAACATGTAAGATGTACAACATAATTATTAGAATGTAAATTAGGGTACATTCGTAACCCCATATCTCCCTCTCTCTCGAAACTCAGGAAAGTTAGAATGTAGGTTTTCTTAATATAAGCTTAGATTAGTTATTTAGGGCTAGAATTACTTAAGTTTATTGTAATCGATTTGCGCTAGAAATTAAATAGTTAAGTTATGAATCAATGTATTTATGTTCGAAAACACGTATAACTAGTATGGACGGTTGTTTCTGATCTCTGATAACAAATGATGTTTACGTTTTACCTTAAGAAAAGCCGTGTCTCCACCATCGATCATGATCTATTTGATAGCCCTTCACCCGAGCTAAGGCTCGGCATCTGAGTTTCCACTGCAGAAGAGTCTTACTCAGAACAGCCATGTCTAAAAATTCCCATTCCTCTTTGCACACTTTCCTGAGACCGTCCATTGTTCTAAGACGCCTGTTTCCCATTGCCCTTTTCAAGAGTCCAAAGGAACAAAAGTCCATCGGTGATGCATCAGGACACTACACTGGGATGTTGCTGAAAGGAATAGCATGTATTCCGGTTCCCTGCACCATTCTCTCCAGGAACGCCAGCGTTGAAACCGAAGTGTGACTAGGGGCCTTGTATTAGTGCACCCAGACTTGGTTTTTGTCTTTACCATAGAGAACTGGGATTTCGATTCAGTAAATTGGGGTGAGAACTTCTTCCTGGTAGCACTGGGAGTTAATTTTGGCCTTTTTAGCTACTCTACGAATGGTCAGTTTTCTATTGTAGCAATATCCCGCGATATCCATAAATCCCTTGGAGAAACTTTCTCTGCATTCGGGATACCAATTCTAAAAATGTTTCATCCCTTTCTCTATAGTAAATTGCCTTGGGGTTGTTGCAGTCTCCTAGATAAACATATGCTTCATCAAGTGTAACCAAAAATTTCCATTTTTCTCCTGCCAGGTGCTTTTCATAGAGTTTCCTCCTGTTCGTGCGGCGTTCGGCAATGTGACGTGGCAAAAATTTATGAAGCCTACTTTTGTGGCGCTTCTCCATGTTTAAATCTTTGTTTATTATGGTGTTTACATCTTTAAGGGATATTCCCAATCTGTTCGCAATCATCCTTTGTGTAGCAGGGTTACCACCAGAGATAAGGGCCTTGACTTTTCTGATTACATCTGGGGTGCGGGTTGTAGCAGGTCGTGGATTTGCCTGTTTTTTTTTCCTTTTGTAGTTAATCCCAAACGACCCTTTCCCTTTTTATTAAGCAATGAGCTAATTCCACACTTTGACACAACATCATTATGTTTTTTGCAAGCCTCAATAATCGCAAAATAACTATAATTAACGTCGGAAAGGGCAGTAATATACCCATCCCAAAAGGGTTCTATCTGCTTAGGAATTATGAGAGCAACACCTAAACCTGATTCTCAGCGTCAACCATAATAATTTATCTAATCTGGCAAAATAATACAGAATAGTTCGTTCATAATTAAGCAGGCATTAAACTAAATGTATATATCCAGGAATTGTAAAACTCATAAATATTTAAATCAGATACATGAGACACTAGGAACTGTAGCTAAGTCAACAGCAGCCAGTATAGGACAAATTGAAAATAAATTCGGAAATAAAAGATCTAATGTTAACCGAGTAGAGGAAGAACTTGGAGTCAAAGAAAGGGACTTGGAAAATATTCATGTATTTGTGACGAAACTAGAAACATAAGCTTGAATAGGACAATGCGACATTTTAATAATTACGCTTCTTTGAACAAACATACATAACGATTTGAATATGAATAAAATCATTCTTGATATCAAAATATGTAGACATTACAAGCATATAACGTAATTGAGAGATGTAGAAGCTTAGTCATCTTACCGAACAGGTCGATGGATATTAGTAAACATAACCGTGTTGAATTTATTAAATATTGGTTTCATATACCGGATCGAATATTATCTAGTTGATGAATTATATTGATTTAAATGATGTTGAATAATAATACGAGACATAGTTAGTACTACTGAAGGAACCGCGATGCTGGCCAGTTATATAATTCTGTATCCGAGTAAACGATTTTGCACGCATAAGAGTAAAAATGCAGTTTAACCAAGTAATTCTAGAACCAATTATCCTTTGTCAAACTTAAATACACTGATATACCCAAAAAAGTTTAAATAAAATATTAACAATGATAAATATCATATAATTTAAAGATCGCAATGGAATTAATGATACGAAATATCTAAAATATATCACAAACAGTAAAGCGCATATAATGCTAAAGGAATTACATGAGTGCGAGAGTAATAAACATTTTTGAAACAATAGAAAACTTAAATATTCTTTTTATATACGTGTGGCGACAATTGTGTATATTTACTACTTTGATTAAATCTCTCTTTATAAGGAAATAATAAAAAATAGAATTAAAAATAGGGGAAAAAAATAAATGTCCCATGCATCCATTGTAATTCTACCCGAGGGCATGTTTTTCACTGCAATCATAGCATTTTCATGCTATGTTTTGCAGCTTTACTAGGTAATTGTAGGTGTGGTAGCTTTCCGTTGCTTTACACACCGGTGACGGATGATGCTGCAGATATGATAATGATGATGACCATATGATTTCGGGGATCGTTTGGGCCTTAAAGTTTTACTGACATTTGTTTTACAGGTGAGGAAAAAGCCGGATATAAACCTCACCCAGAAAAACTGTCCCGACCGGGGATCGAACGCAGGACCCCTGCGTGACAAGGCAGCACGCTACCTCGAGACCACAGCGGTGGAAAATAATTGTTTATATAATACTAGCCTCAAAAGATATAATAAATCATAACCCTTGGTTCTTTTTAGTTCTTGTTTTGAATTATAAGACTTCTTATATATTTACATACATTTTTAAATACTTTGATTTTTTCAAACAATTTTATAACATTACCTTAGACTTTTAAGTATTTATTTAAATACCCATATTATGATGGTGACTTGCTAGTGTTTTTTTTTCTGTAGTACGATATTGTAGTGATATGTGGTGCTAATGGCTCTGTCGCAAGCGCATTGTATGAAATAGGATTTTGAGAATAATTCGTGTCAGGTTAAGTGCAGTTTCCGTATATTTAAGAAGTGAAGTCAACTTAGAGGCTTAACTTAATCAGAATACGCTCTATCATCATAAATTAAAAACTTCGTACCAAGTGATTCACTCAGCCTCCTGAGTACATTATTAAATCCCAATGTTAGTCAATAAAAATCATAAACAATTAGAAAGATCATAGAGAGAAGACGTTATCAGACTTAGGTCATATGTATACTTAAATTAACCAGGAAAGCGTGTAGAATACGATTATGAATGGATATATGACAAATAAAATTATCTTACGAAATTAGCATTAATGTGAACTAATGACTAGTCATTAATAAAAGTGGAGAGTACTCAGGTAATGCCACCCTTTCTTTTGTGTAGGCGGAAGTGACCGACACATATACAAAGAGTTAAAATGTTGACAAAATCCTTTATTCTCAGGGTTAACTGGCTATATCTTTGTAAGTCAGAATTTAACAGCTCTATGTTGACAGTCAGAACACAATAACTGAATTTATGAGCGAAGATTTCATCCCGGGACAAACAACGCTAGCAAAAAGTGTGTGAAGAGAGAAAACTCTAGCGTTAGGACCTACTACAAGTAAAGATCAATGACCTAGGAAAACCCAGTAGCCTAAATTACTAACTTGTGACACGACTGTTCGTGAAGTCAGCACGTATAGGGCCCAACCTCCGACGGCAAAGATCACCAATAACAAATTTGTAACACTTTCTCGATTATGCTATAAGGGTACATTAACCAATCATATTATTTGTTACGTGTGCCTAAGCACTGATCTCAAGTCCACGAGGTCGATATAGTGAGAGACCAGAATTTACGTAATTGGCGAGAGAGACGAATCTCAGACACTTATACATATACACTTCTGTGCTGGCTAGATACCCACGCTTCTGCGCAACCATTTGTGGGTAAGTGAACCACACTACTGCTACCATTTGGGGCTCTTTTGAAAACCACGCAGACTGCTACCTTTAATCCGGGATCGGGTTTTGTAATTGCTGTTTCTATTAATGTGGATCTGATTTCCAAAAAGGATATCTATCAAGAAATGGCTTACCTTGGGCCCATAGAAGGTAGCCGTTGATTCATCTTTCTTTATCTGATATATATATATATATATATATATATAAGAATACTGATTGTTAGATACATACAGTGAGTGAACAAGATAATAACTGTGTTTCAAGAATGCTAATCAGCATGATAGTTGAGGAGCTCGGAATAGTTTCTTACTTGAGTGATTTTCATTAGAGGATAGTAAACAACTACTTATACTTGAACAATGAAAGAGAGGCGTTGTTTAAAAGATAACTTTTAATATAAACAAGTTGGCTGAGTAAAAATAAATTAACAACAAAAATGATAGTATTTGATTAAACGATCAAAGTAGCCATACAGATAAATAAATAAATAAATAACATACCATACATCACGCAACATTCATACATGCGTCCGAGTTTCGGGGATCACCTCTTCCCTAGACTGCCGGACTAACTCAAACAGGCCTCTTCTTGGCCTCATGACAACTTGTCTATGTAGAGTTCCATTTTAACCTTCCAGTCGCATCGTGACCTGGAATCGGATTCCACTCTTGAATCCGTTCAAACAACAAAATGCCGATTGCTAGGATGATCGAATGAATACTGTTCTGCAAGTGCACCATGTATATAAAGGTTCTGAGGTAGAGGGGAGATGCGCTGTAGACATGCGCGGCAGGAAGGATGAAGAGGGAAGGGGTAGCTACCAGGAGAACAGGATATTGGCATATTTCACAAATGTTCCAGTGTAGGGAGGAGAACGAAGATACCATACTGAGCCGAAAAAATGCACTTTCGGTTCACTTCTACTTACACTCTACTCGTGCTTGTGATCCGGGCATTGCCCACATCTTCGACACACACTGGCAGCATGGTCAACAGTGGTAATTTGACTTAAATTTTGGACTTAGAATTTTCACCGAAGTATCTCAGTATCAGGACTTAAACATGTTTATTAATCGAATGATCCTTTAAACTTCATAAGTTGATCCATAAATCTGTGAGTTAGTACGCCATTGAATAATTGTTAATGGAGTAAACCCAATGCCAAATGGAGATCAGTGAGAGGTAATAAAACTAAAACAAGTACAGTGTTCTATATTTCGTGTGTTTTTCAAGACATAATAAATTACATTCAACACGATGTATTCTACACAATTAATTCTGCCCGACGAAGTCCTCGTGGAATCCCTAAGTAAGAATCTCATGCCTACCAACATTTAGACCTGAGCGAACCAAGCACCTACATTCCCCAGTGAACCGGGGAAGTCCTGTATAAATCCAGCGGACACCAAATCCTTTATTATCCAAATAAACCCGGGAATTACCTATAACCCCTATCCCATAATGCCACCCGACATTGGGGTAAGCAATAACCCATATCTCAACTTTGATTGTATAACCCAGATGAAGGAAATATCTTGGGAATGAATAACATGTAGGAATTATAACTCAACACATGGACCCCCATAATAATAAATAACTAATAAATAATGGTAAGATTAAAATAATAAATAATAACCTTACTAAAAATGGGCTAATTATCTGTGGTATTAAACTAAATATTAAAAAAATACCTCTCCGATATGTTACTGGAACTCTGTAGTAGAAGTTAAGTAAATGAAATCTTGTTTAAACCCTGCACAACTTGTGACAGCGAAACAGTATTTGCAGCTAACTGAGGAAAGGAGCTAGATAAAACATAATTACTAATTTAAAGTAAACGTAAAAATTAGGAGAGTCACAAGCTAATATAATTACGGACAAACTATGAATAATCTTAACCCATTAATTTCTAAATTAAATAATAATAATTAAATAATTAATAAAAGTGCTACAGTTTGGAATGTATAATGGAGCCTCAAATTACGAAGACAGGTCATGAGGTACCATTGGAATTCACAATACGAATTTTAAGTGGAAAATGCATCTTGGTACGGTCAGACGTTTGGCGAGCACCTCTGGCATGAATGGTCACTACGCAACTAAAATTCGAGACTTGTAATAAACATTTGTGAAATAAAAGAGGATAACCTTGACTCAGTGAATAACAAACGGGCAATCCGAGCTATAAACTTCAAACATAATAAATCCCAACAGAAATATTAATAATAATACTAACACTGAATAATACTAATTGCAATAACATAATAATAAATCATAAAATGTTAAATCGATACTCAAAGTAATAATTAACAATATGAGAAACAATAAGATGAAGGATGGCGGATATTATTGCAAGAAGAAAGGAATAAATTATAGTAATACTGAGATATCAGATGGGACTAGCCAATAATCCTGATAACAGTATTTGAATAATAATAATAATAATAATAATAATAATAGTAATAATAATAGGAGAAAACTAAACGTGTAAGGTGTGACAAACAAAAATTGACAAATAACCCTCAATTTGGGTAAGGAAAGGATAGTAGAGACTAGTTTTATGATATCCATTGTGAGATTAAATTGATGTAACAACAAAGATAAAACTTTTAATAATAATAATGAGAATACACTAAAGATTAAAAATAGAAATAACGATAACAAACCACCAGGAATGATAAAAAATATTATCAATCATTATAATAATATCAAACTTCCAGTAATGAAATAATAATAGTAATAATTCACAGTAAATAAATAAGCAATAATAATAATAATGATAATAAATATTGTAAAGGCGAAACGCGAGTAATAAGAATTATGCTTACGATAAAATGAATAATAACGGAAGAACAATCTCAATTTTAGTAAATAGGACTAATTTAAGTACGTATGGATTCCTGGATAAGTTAGTAGCTTCACGAGAATGTAACGAGAAAGCAGTCCAATAAAGGGACGTAGTATGTTAAGCCTAAACGGAAAACGAATAATAGGTTCAAGTGAAGAACAGTTAGGCCAACACGGATGATAGGAATTATTTTAACACCGCGAGAAACCGAGGAGTGACAACAGTTAGAGTTGAAGAAGGAAGGATGTGCATTATCCAATTTGGTTAAAATTGTAATAGTAGAATCGAACGGAAGAGGGGCAAGGAGGGAATTATAAACTTTTGAAACGCAATGAAGAGTAGGACATGCGTTGAATTTTTTTTTCCGAATTACCAAGTATCAAGCATGCAGAAATGATCGAAAGCAAATTAATTTTATTTCCTTAGCAATTTAGAAGATGGAGGTTAGGATACTTAACAAATAGTTGGGTGTCTTTTATCGATCTAGTTGTGAGTATTATTACAAAATTTTTGAAAACCCATGGGCTACAATGATTATATTTCTAATGAAAATTACACATCAATTATTATACTCGTCTGATCATGACACTTGACTGAGATGCATACAGGAGGAAACAGAGAGAGAATCTACAGCCGGCACCTCTCCCTCTGTGCACCTTGATAGCATATCAGTGGGGTTAGTGACTAGTTGAGAATAGACACACACATGGAATTTTTGAAATTATTTAGATTAGTTAAATGACCACTAGATCGTATAAGGCTCTCCGTTCTTGGGCCCACACGGCACTCGGAAACATCAAGATTAAAAATGAGCAAATAGACTGCAACCTAGGTCCATCTTGGCTAAGTGACGTTAGGCAGAAATCACACAGAAACCAACAGGAAGCAATCGCACAAGTAGATAGAAGTTGGGAAGGGCTAAGAACCCTTTAGGGAAGGGTTTCCGCCCTCGTCAATTGGCAGATTGCCTGAACACTTCGCCAACGTGCTAGGAGAGAAGTTAGGGATTGGGCAAGTTGGAAGGTAGGATACCCCGTAGTGAAGGATCTGAAGTAACAGACCTCCTTGGTGATCGCCATAAAACCTTGCTGGCTTGGCAATAACGTTAGAGACTATTCTGTACAACAGCACAGATTAGAACAACAGAGGAATAGTGAGAGTTAGGGATTGTGCAAGTTGGAAGGTGGGGCACCACCGTAATGATAGGATCTGGAGTAACAGACCTCCTTGGTGATCGAGAGGCACGGGCCATGAAAACTGATGTTAAGGACATATGGATCAACAGCGCAGATAGAGGATTTAGGCATCAGAGAACGAATATTGAACAAGAACACAGATTCTTGAGGAAATAAACGATAGTGATATCCGGGGTTAGGGAGTGATGAGGGCAATAGTAGCATCAACATAAAAGAATATAGGATCAAATCGGCTCAGTTGATGAGACCGTCGTCTGATGAGCCCAACATGACCTCCCTAAGATTGATATTAAAGACGAAAATTCTGAAGCAGCAGGATTGGTGTGGGGTAGGATGGACTTGGGCCATCGTTGGCATGCATGGGACAACCTGTTATCTTGCTTTGAGGCCGCAGCACAGAGAATTCCGGGCCACCAATCCAAGAAACGGACCCCAATCCCTGCCTTCGAGGCCGCAGCATGACGACTTCGCTGGCTCACTCGACACAAGTACTACAAGGGGAAGCACAAACGGATACATGCATAACTTGGGCCACCGTCGACAAGGATGGAACAACCCGTCCTCTTGCTTTGAGCCCGCAACCCAGAGATATCCTGGCCACCAATTCAAGAAACGGATCCCTTTCCCTGTCCTCGAGGCCGCAGACCAACGAGATGTCTGGGGTCTCCCTAGGAGATGATGATGCCAGGAATATCCACTGGTGGTGGGAAAAAGCGAAAAGTAAAACCGCGATAAGGAAAAGACGTACGCACAGGTAGAAAATGGTCAAAATGGGTAGATAATAAATCCTAACAATATAACATCGGATACACTAGTGCACTAGAGGGAGCAGAAAAATAATAGGGGAAACACGCACACACAAGTATAAGGACTCAGGTTACATAACATCACTCTGCATTTCTAAAGTTCAATCGGTACTGATTAAGAAGTTAAAATGTTGCGGATTCAATTAGTAACAGTAAGATCAGATTATCTGGGAAATTAGATCAATCAAAAATGAAAACCTGAATCCCTGTCCAGACAATTTAAAGCTAGGAAGAGGGAGACTCAATTAATAGAGAATGCCGTCTATTTCAGAAGGTCGGAAAGGAAAAGAATGCTCTCAAACTCAGGACCCTATGGAAACGACAGAAATTCAGGATGTGAGGTATTAATGGGAAATTATGAGGTATAATTAGGCATTGATTAAGTAGCTTTTACATGATAAATACATGTAGTATATGAAGTCCTTTCGACTGAAATGAAGGCGAGCGCACACGGTCGAACCCAGGACTCTATTATAAAGAAGGGTACTAGACAAAACCTTACAGTTACACAAATTTTGGGCTTTTAATAATAGGGAAAGATCAACCGATCTAAGCTTGTGAATATAAAAACCTGAAGTACTGTAAAAATAAAAGTTTTAGGGAAGATTAAAGAGATGATATTAGAAATAGATAATTCTTGATGATCTCTATACAAAATTGATAAGCATAAGAGCACTCTTTACCATTTCCAGACTAAGATCTAGCCAACACCCAAAGCGAAAACAAGGATAAAATTTGTATTAGAAATAGCTTGGCGGTTTTAAGTTTATTTTAAAATATAATATTCTCCTTGGTGTTTTGTACCATTGAGTTATGAGTAATTAGGAGTGACAATAGAGGAACTGGAATCTAAAAAAATATAACATAAAATATACATGTTTTTGCTCAAAATTTCGGGGATTTTGCTTAAAAAGGGATACAATTCTTAGTTTTCAAACAAGGATTTTTTTCGAGATCCTAAGAGGTATTGTTGATTTATTTATAAAAGTTAATATGGAACTTGTTAACAAAAAGGTAGTGTAGACCCATAGTATTTAAATAAATAAACACAGAAAAAACAAAAAACCATTAAGACAAGTAAACACCCTCGGTACAAGAATAACGACTGCACACATGCTCTAACTCAATGAACACGACTGGGCTAACGACTAATGTTTAGTCATCTAGGACATCCCCCACACCACCTTAGCTGGAGAGGAATCTTGATCAGATCAGTTGAGGCCGGAACAACGGAGTAAGTCACGATCTGTGCGGGTACAACTTCGCTACAGCAGAGACACAGTCATTCCATATGGAAAATGTCCGCCCCATCAATACGGTGCGACATGAGAAACCAAGCAAATGCCTTAACCATATGAGACCGAACCTCTGATGGTCCTTGGATCGTATAGAAATTCCCAACCTGTATTCTACAGTAGGGGTAATGTGGAGATACCACCAGAATAATAAAACACTTATATCATATTAAACCTATTCTCGTGAAAATCTATGTTTCCTCAAAGGAAGTAGCTGATCTCGAGAACTTCAAAGAAAGGACCCAAGTACCCGGCATGGCTCTCTCCCGATTGAAGGAAGATATCATCGCGGAACGAGTTTCCACACATTGGATTCAATCAGGGATGCTCTAAGAGGTCAACATGAGCTGCTGGCATGGCGAGGCGACAAACAAGAACATAGTGCTTCAGGTTTTCTCTGTGGGCAGGCCTAGTGTAAAAGCTTAGTGTTATGAAGAAAGTGATAGGCTCTAATTAAAGATTTTAGATTTTTTCAGATTTTCAGAGTGAAAATTAAAACGTTTGAGGGAAAACAGAAAGATGACAATAGATCTTATGAGGAAGTAAAAAAAAAAAAGAATAGATGTGTTTTATGTATGTTTTTTTGTATCATGTTCGGAGTGACAAGCAAATCTATTTTCCAGATGTCTATGATATTTTGAAAACCAGCTAAATGTGGTATTGATATAAAATATGAAAGTATGAAAGCGAACTGCGGTTAATTGTGAGGAGAAAACGGATTAAATTGCACTTAATAATTTCTATGACTATGTCAAAAGTGTTCTTGTTGAATTTACGGTTTATTAATAGTATTTTGGAAAGGTTAAGTCATCTTTAGGAACAGGAGATAGAGCTAATCTGTAGTATAAAATGTAACAAAAAAACACCTATAAAGTATTGTGCGTAGTCTAAGAAAAACAACTTCAGCTGGTTTACATACCGGCCCAAAAAGGGCCTTAAAATACCCTTTCCTGGGTTTGAGGATCGGGGAATGTTAGGATTACATAGATTATTTTAATTATTTCATAGATTATTTTAATTATTTCATATAAAAACAGCTGGTGAAATATGAAACATTTATAGACATATTATATTTCATGATACTATTTTGACTTATGTCAGGACAATGCTAACTGTAAAATCTCTGCTTTTACACTATAGGAATGTTAGTACAGTTAGTCATAGCCTGTAAGTGCAAAAGCTTATTTTATAAACCTTGCAAAATAGGGGACTCGTGTCTGTTGAATCAGTGAGCTGATGGGTAAGTCTACATACCATTTCTCTTAATGAAAGTTGCCTAGGACAATTATAAATGCCACCAAGTATTTTGATTCGTAATATTAAGTTCAGAGTGAACAACCATATTTCAACATGTAAGCTTTACTACATAATTATTAGAATGTAAATTAGGATAGATTCGTAACCCCATATCTCCCTCTCTTTCGAAACTCAAAAAGTTAGAATGTAGGTCTTCTTAATATAAGCTTAGATTAGTTATTTAGGGTTAGAATTACTGAAGGTTATTTTAATCATTTTACGCTAGAAATAAAATAGTTAAGAATCAATGTATTTATGTTCGAAAACACTAATACATCCACATACTATCGCTCGGCTAGGTTCACGGTAAGTATAGCACTAAACCGTAAAGAACCTCATGCTACCAAAATTCCATATCCCAAATGTCTTTAAGCGCTACAAAAGCCTGCAATTCGTAATACTGAGGTATTTCCCACGAAACGCCATGGCTTTTAATTAATTATTTATTGATCTGAATATCATACTTTTCACCTAAAGTGTTTACTCAATGTTGAAGATCGCTTTCATTAGATGTTACACGAGCTAATTAAATCATCTGCAAACATTATATTCCAATTCGTAATTTTCGATTCTTTGGGGTTCATAAAAATATAAATATTACATTTACCAGCTTATAAATGGACTGTACATAAGCAACGCGAGACGGATATCCCAGAGATCAAATGAAGAAGATACCTAAGTTCTCAGTTGCTAAATTTGTTTAGAATTTATATTCATAATTAGAATTCTTTCATTTTACATATTAAGTAAAACGATATGGTCTCGAGGTATCGTGACGCCTTGTCTAGTAGCGGTGCTAAGTTCGATCCACGGTCGGCACTAGTTTCTTGGGTGATGTTATTGTTTTTGGAGTTCCTTCCTCACCTGTAAGAAAAATGTAAGGAACCTTTAGGCCAAAACAGTCTCTGGCCATCATTGTCACATTCATTTAGTACAGGATTAAGGCACCTCTTGGCGCAACATTACCATAATCATCTAACACATGTATCATCGTGGCAGCATAACTTCGCCTTCCAGGGGCCCTAACCTCAGAAACGAATTACAATAACGCCAAAGCCTGGAGAGAATAGCAGAATGTCGAAATGATGACCTTGTGCCATTGATTGTATATGAAACATAATCACAACTTAAAATTTTTATTTATATTACTGTCAACGGAACATTTCATGTTCGTATTGCATATTCTGTACACAATCCTACACATTCTTAAAAATTATTGAATATTTATAATTATTGTTGAATCCTTAACTTAATGCAATGTGTTATAGGAATTGTACAATATTAAGCTTTAAGTTGTCAGGTCCAGCTGCACGAAGGACCAACCAGTTAAGTATAACGACGTTATCTGCCATCTTGCCCTTCACAGATCTAATTATCAGGTTTAAATGGGAAAGAATTTGTGATCGCCTACAAAACCAAACTCCTAAACACATGGAGAAGGGTCTTCAGACTTATTGTGTTTCTTGGTATCTTTACCTTGTCGTGGTGGAGTGGCTTGTGTGCTTAAATGATCCTGAGAGCTATGCCGGCGGTAGCATTGCTGCCGATAGGGTTACCCATGCCGGACTGGTCGAAGGTGATAAGCCAGACGAAATAAGTACCTTGGTCGAAAGAGTGACGATCTTTCACCGTAAAAATACAACCGTCAAGAAATGCGGACATGGGTTCTACTGGGGTAAAATTTTCCGGAGGTCAAATAGTCCCCCATTCGGTTCTCCGGGTGGGGACTACTTCAGGGAACCCATGCCAAAGGCTCAAACACAGGGACATGTTCCTAGGAACATGGAATGTTAGGACTTTATACAATAGCGGGGCACTAGAGATATTAACGCGGGAATTGGATAAATCGCCCTTGGATATAGTCGCTTTACAGGAAGTTAGGTGGCCAGGAGAAGGTAGTCAGGAATCAGGAAGCTTTGCATTATACTATGGGGGTGCAGAAAGACCTGCATTTGGAACGGGTTTTTTAGTCAGAAGGAGGATCCTATCCGCTATCCGAGATATTAAGTTTGTTAGTGATAGGATATCATACATAATTCTAAAGGGTAAACGGCATGATTTTATAATTGTAAATGTACATGCCCCCACAGAAGATAAAGATGACAACATCAAGGATGAATTCTATG
The DNA here is from genome assembly GCA_030220185.1 of Diploptera punctata. Classification (NCBI taxonomy): domain Eukaryota; kingdom Metazoa; phylum Arthropoda; class Insecta; order Blattodea; family Blaberidae; genus Diploptera; species Diploptera punctata. Next base: position 1,425,728 of record JASPKZ010007179.1, read on the forward strand.
AAGAATTAGAATGCTTATTTGATAGCCTTTCACGATATCATATGAAAATTGTCTTAGGAGATTTTAATGCAAAAGTGGGGCAGGAAGATATATTCAAACCAACAATAGACAAATTCAGTCTTCACGAAGATAGTAACGACAACGGGGTTAGATTAGTCACATTTGCCACATCAAAGAATCTCATTGTTAAGAGCACAACATTTCAGCATAAGGATATTCATAAATACACCTGGACGTCCCCAGATGGAGAAACTCAGAACCAGATAGATCATGTATTAGTGGATAAACGCTGGCACAGTAGCATCAATGATGTTAGATCAGTTAGAGGGACAGACTGCAATTCAGATCATCATCTGGTCAGGGTGAAAATCAGACAACGGCTATCGCTTATGAGAGGAACAAACGCTAAAGATGATTCTGTAAAATATGAATTAAAAAACTTGAAAAATGATGAAATGCGGCAAGAATACCAAATCAAAATTGCTAATAGATTTGAAGTACTGGAATCTTCAGATGACAATGTGGCAAACGAAGAAGAAACTGATATAAATAAAGAATGGGAGGCTATAAGAGATACTATTAAATTGTCAGCATCAGAAAGCATTGGTTGTTTAAAAAAGAGGCAATACAAGAAATGGTTTGATGAGGAATGTGCCGACATTGTAAAGAAAAGAAAGCTAGCAAAAATGAAATGGTTACACGAGCCAAATGAGGTAAATTTAGAGCAATTGGGTAGTGTTAGACGGGAAACCACCAAGTTACTAAAGAGTAAAAAGAGGGAATATTTGAGAGAGAAGATTAATGATCTTGAAATGAATGCAAAAAATAGGAACATTAGAGAATTATATCAGGGAATTAGTATAGAGAAGAAAGGGTTTCAGGCTAGAACAAACATAATTCGGAATGAAAATGGGGATATGATTGCAGATTCCAAGAGTATATTAAATAGATGGAAAAGTTATTTTAATCAGCTATTAAATGTACATACAGAACAGGACATTGAGGAGGATAAGTAACAGACAGCAGAAATGCTAGTCGCAGAGCCAAGTGCATTAGAGGTTGAAATGGCAATTGAAAAATTGAAGATGTATAAAGCATCAGGTTCAGATGAGATCCCAGCAGAACTGATAAAATCAGGGGGAGAAAAATTGATGGACAAGATACGCTGGTTGCTTAGTATGATTTGGCAAAAAGAAGCTCTTCCAGATGAATGGAAGGAATCAATTATCGTACCAATTTATAAGAAAGGAGATAAAACTGATTGCAACAACTATAGGGGCATCTCATTACTTTCAACTTCGTACAAAATTCTAACAAATATACTAGTAAGCAGACTTACTCCCTATATTGATGACATTCTAGGAGATCATCAATGTGCATTTAGAAGAAACAGGTCTACAACAGATCAGATTTTTAGTATAAGACAGATTTTAGAAAAGAAATGGGAATATAATGGTATTGTACATCAACTATATGTAGACTTCAAAAAAGCATATGATTCAATTAAGAGGGAGAAGTTATATAGTATCCTGCTGGAGTTCGGAATTCCCAAAAGTTAGTTAGACTTATACGAATGTGTCTAAATGGCTCAACGAGTAGGGTGCGTGTAGGCAAACAGTTTTCAGACACTTTTGAAATCCAGAATGGGTTGAAACAAGGAGATGCACTATCTCCTCTACTATTTAATTTTGTACTAGAGCATGCCATTAAATCTTTAGAGAATGAGGAAGGCTTACAACTGAATGGTATTAATAAGCTGTTAGTTTATGCTGATGATGTAGTACTACTGGCCGATAGCGAGGAGATACTAAAGGCCAACACGCACACACTATTGAGTAACACTAAGGAATTAGGACTGGAAGTAAATATCAGTAAAACTAAATATATGGTCACACGTAGAAATACATTATATAATGGAAATGGACAGCTAATGACAAATGAGGGAAATTTTGAGGAATTGGCTGAATTCAAATACCTAGGAACAATAATCACAAATAGGAATGAGATGCACAAAGAAATTAAACATAGGCTCTATTCTGGAAATGCATGCTATTACGCATTGCAGAGACTTTTGATGTCCCAACTCCTTTCAAAAAACGTTAAGCTGAAAATATATAAAACTATTATTCTACCAGTTATATTATATGGGTGCGAAACATGGACTCTTACTTTAAGGGAGGAAAGGAGATTACGAGTATTTGAGAATAAAGTTCTTAGGAAAATTTTTGGACCAAAGAGAGATGAACAGACAGGTGAATGGAGACGACTACATAACAATGAACTACATGGTCTTTATAGGAAGCCAGATATAATAAGAACAGTTAAGTCCCGTAGACTGCGATGGGCAGGACATGTTGCGCGTATGGGGAATGAAAGACGTGCATGGAAACTTCTTGTAGGAAAGCCAGAAGGAAAACGCCCAGTTGGTAGGCCAAGAATGAGGTGGGAGAACAACATTAACTATGATTTGAGGGAAGTAGATTATACAGGGAATGATTGGAAAGCATTAGCTCAGGATAGGGATGTATGGAGAGCTTATGTCCGCGCGGCCATGAACCTACGGGTTCGATAGTGCCAGTGAGTAAGTAAGTAAGTCATGATAAACTTCACTATCATATCATAATCTGATTGTATTTACTGTTGTACATTCAAGTTGTGTAAAATTATTATTTTTTCACCTTTAAAATAACATAAAAGCATTGCAAAAACATTTCATAACGATTCTTTGGAATTTCGATATTATACATTTGAATTATATTTTGAGTTTTTTGTCACATACAGGTATGTATGTACACATTGGTAGGGGTATACTGCATATACATATATATATACGGTTCCTAATTATTATCTAACACAAAAAAAATAGAGGTAAGGATGGTATGATATGGGATTACCCATTGTACTAAATCCAATAATTAGCTTTACACAATTTTACTAAATAAGTATTACAGTTGTAACGTGTAATAAAAATGAATTTTTCATTTCAGCAACAATATCAGTACTTTTATTTCCAGTCGGTTAATTTCAATCCCATAATGTGTAGTAAGAGCGTTTAAAACTATTGCAAAACCATCAATTCTCATGTTTATTTTTGTTTGCAGCCGATTCAGTATATTTACATGAAACCAATATATTTCTATTCCCAATCTCTGTTGTATTCAAATTACAGTTAACACCTAATAGAGTCACATTATTATAATTTCCATTGTCACATTCGTTTTTAGACACACGGTACACATTATTTTCTTTTGTTATTCCAAATTATTTTAGCGAACGCTCTTACTCCAAAAATATGTGTTTTATTCCGTGTATTGGTTCAAAACCAAGTTCACAAATTAAACGAAAAGAACTTTTAATTCCCAATTAAACTTCTCAGGTACAATTGAAGATAAACGTTTTTCGGATAGGCTATATAAATATATTCTATGAAATTCTATTTTTGTTTGTCTATTGAAGACACGAACCAATGTTCATTCACACATTAATACCAAAGAAGACTAATAAAGTGATCAGATAGCATTCTGGGACTATTTGGGCATTTAAACGTTCCTATGTTTTTTTCACATGTATGCAAAACCCTGACAACCCAGTAAACTTGTCCCGACTTGGGATCGATGGCGTGTCTGCTGTGTACGAGGCAATGAATTTACCCGGAGATCACTGCGAGACTGTTAAATACCAGTGATATACTAATTATTATTGTTTTAAATTATTTACTTACGTCAATTTAAAATTGTATTTTGAAATTATTGTTTAAACGTACTGGTACATAGCCTGTACTAAGATAAGCAAATCATTAAAATGTATTAAATATTCGGTAAATGTACCGGTACTTGACTGGGTGTTTTCTAGAACGTTTGCTGTATAGAGTCGATCTTCTTTTGTGTCATTCACTCTCTTGAACTGCAGTATTTACAAGGATTATTTGCAATGTAGGTTGAGGTTGGACATATTACTATCGTCTAGGCACAACTATATTGCCTCATTCGTAACGGGTGCGGATTTTATTCTAGGATAAGGAATTATTCTTGGGGGAATTTCTCTCACCCGGAAGACAAATGTTAGATAACTATGTAGCCATATAGTATAAGAACACTAGCTGTTTATTATAATCACCTTTATATTCGCCTTATTTATTATGTATGTATAACTGAATGTAGTAAATGTTCGTGTTATATACGAAGTGGCCCTGGAATTTTTGATTACTCATTCGGCTCCTGGATGTCTTACATGGTCAAACAAGTATGCATGTATGTAAATCAGAGTTAAAAACTGTCTTCTGATATTTCGTGTCTCCATAAGGCCCAAGATGAGTAGGGAACATAAACGTACAAGTTAGAGGTTAAACAATGGAGAAGGAAGAGAGAACGAATAATGTAATGTCATAGAGTACGTCAATATCGATTAAACCTCAAACATTAGAAATATGCATCTCAATGTATCTTAGCCCAGCATTTTTAACACGTTTAATTTTTTTCTATCGTATTACTTTCCGATAACCTGAAGTGACCACATGTTTTATATGAGTCGAACTGAAATAATATGGAATTGTAGGTAACGCAGAACAAAGTTTAATTAAGGACTTGATGACGTTTGAAAAATGAGAATCCATTAGCCGCGTGGAGTATTACACACCCGTTACATTAGACTCGTTGAGGGAAACTCTCCCAGCGCAACTTGACCCTAAAATATACAACTGGGCTCTGCCAGGCTTAGTGACCTCTCTCACTGACCTGAATATAACCATGTACACCTTCAGAACGTTCACTCCCCGTTACTCAGGGTAAATTCTAAGCATTTGCATAGCACACGACCTTTTAGTTCTCGCCTTCTTTACACGATGTAGGCTAACACTATTTTGAACTTAACACGTTACAGCAGGCTATTACCAAACCAGATATGCATTGAAAACAATTTTTACAAAGTCTATTTGTTATACGATAGGCTTTGAAAATAGGCATATATCTAATTTACAGCTTCGAGTAAGTTTGAATCAATGATTTAAATATTGTCGAAATTAAATTGTTAGATCTTATACGCAAATGTTCAGAAATTATCCAAATTCACTAGCAAATATCTTTGTTTGATTCTGTCTTCCGGAATAGTTAGGTCTGATCACAAGATTTGAATATTTAGAGAACAAATTCATAATCTGAAAACAAAATTAATTCAGAAGAAATGTAGTCACATCAAAATATATAACCTAATCTACCTAAAAAATAATAATGTAAGTAGTACATTCCTCATAGGTACATGGGTTTTTCTTAGTGGGAGTTTGTTCACCAAGATAATTTAGTAACCTTATTTCCTTACAGTTCTGCGAGTGATATGTTGTCAGCACATCGTTTCAAATGAGTCATCCAGTAGGGAACTTACGTATTACTTGGATGAGGAACATCTGTTAAATTTTGCTCAGAAGCAGTAATTTAGAATTGATGTCCTTTTATGGAACCAACAATTTTCAGAGTCGGGACCTACAGCTTAAAATCTCCCCAGTAGGACTTGTCCCTTGCTAAAAAAGTCGTCCCCGTTCAGATATGAACCCGCGCCAGTAGAGACCATAACCAAAAAACTTAATCACTAGATTACTGAGCCCGACAACAATAATAATACGCATACATGAATATAAAATAAAATAAATGATAAAAAGTATTACCTGAATAACTTAAACATAGAGATTTGAAGTGAATAACAGTAGTAAATAAATATACAACATTATAAGCCGGAATCAATTTGACCTAGTTGCTTGACTTTCGCCAGAGTTACCGTCGGGGTATTAAAGGATTGGTTTTCAGCTTGGTGGAGTTCTGCGATGACTTTGAGACTGCCGGGTGCAATTTCTGGCGAAACGTCCGCGAACTTTAAAACTCATAATCACGCAACTATGATACAGATGTCGGGAGTTTAAACTTACTGTAAATCAGTACACAACTCGCAACGGTTACTAATTTTAAGCTAAAGGACATAAATGGCCGTTCAACCGAATTATTATAAATTATATAAAATTCTACATTATTTCCAATTTATTAATACACATGTTAAAACAATTCGATCACTACGTAATCTAAAATTCAACTGAAAATTTCAAAATTCTAGTTACTATAGAATTTGAAAACAGCACGCGAGTTTTGTACAATTAATTCCCTTGTCGCGAAGATCAAACTTGTTATGTTCCTTTTTACAATACTAAGTCCTTTAGACTCTAAACCTTAAATATGTGCTAATTTATTTAATGAATAGTAACTTCTTCTTCTTCTTCTCTCGCAGTTTTGTCTTCTCACATTAAAGGCACATTTACATGACCGAGGCCGCCCGGACTATGCAGTGGCGCAACCTGTCAGGAGAAGGATTTAAACAATGGATCACACACAAAAATTTTGTTGACTACACAAGAACGTCAAGACGAAATACAACATTCACACACACACACACACACACACACACACACACACACACACATGGTGAAAATGAAATGACGATTATGACGTTCGGGGACCATTTGCGACTTAAAGTTTCCTGACATTTCTCTTACAGGTTAGAAACAAAACCCGGAATACCCATCATCCAGAAACCTTGTCACGGCGGTGTCGAAAGCCTAGCTGCGTAATAAACAAGCAACACCACCCCGTGACCACAGTTGTGGGCAATAACATTAACTCTTTGTATTTATTCTATACTAGCTAATACCCGGCGTGCGCTGCTACTCCTAAATAAATGTTAATGTGTTTTTACCACCAGCTGTGCGCTGTTATACTCTACTTTCATGTAGAGTTTTTTTAGATGATCAATTCTGTGTACATCAATTTGTGTATATGTAATGGTTTAGGCAGCGTCAAAGTAGGAAATTTATTTCACGTTTTTCACTACAAAGGGTCATTTTTAGGGGTGAGGTGGTTGAGTATTACAACTCTCTATAGAGCCTGGAATATCCTGAATATTTTTAAAAGCCCCATCCCAATCGAATGAACGGTATGGCAGAGCACGCTGGCCCGGGAATCTACCAATCCCGATCTTCTTGGTATAAAAAAAACTCAAAGCGCGACAGGCCTAGAAGGCTTTTGACTGACCAGCCGGCTGTTGGCCTCACATCCACATGTGTTAATGACAGAGGTAGACGATCATCTAGGTAGTGTAGGGTGACATGTGGTCAGCATTTCGGTTCCTCCAGCCGTTATTGCTGGTATTCTCAACCTGGAGCCGCTACTTATTGCCTCACGATGCTGGGCGGGCACAGCACAGTGGGCCAGATACGAAATATACCTGGCAAAAAAGTATTTTACTAACTCTCGCCAATTCATCTTTATTCACTCTAAAATTATTGCCAGATGACTATTCTTCACTTATCTGCAAACGAAGGTAGTATTATAAAATGTATGTAGACAATATAAATATCGGAAGTTGCCGATAGTTAAGAACTCATCTGGTCAGCATCCCAGTTGTGTACCGAGCTGTAGAAATAAATACGTTTTGCATTAAAGTTCAGTGAGTTATTCTTCTTATTCTACATGGATACCTTACCTCAAGGTTTGTACTTTTCATTTATATATCTAACATGTTTCCATACAACCAGATATTGCGATAAATACACGTGGAATCATACCTACGAAACATTAAAAAAATTAACACAATCTTTTACTTTAAATTGAGCTACGAAAAAACAGTTCTGAACAGTAGTACAAATTTTATTAGAATAGAGACTAATTAATGGACCTCAATTCTCGCACAATAACATGTGTGCAAATGATTGCCTTTTTTGTAATTAGCTTTTTTATTAGAGGAGACGGCCGGCAGCTGAGGCCTATCCTCGCGCACAGCTAATAGTTTGATTTAATATATGAAGAAAAGTGATCGATAGAGGAAATACGTGTTCCTCTATTAATAAATTTCAGCTAGGGGATGAATGTTTTAAAACAATTTAAAAACTTGTTTTTGAAATGAGATTTTCTAAAACATAGGAAGTAGTGCGAGAGAAAAAAAAAAATAGATTTCTATTGAAATATTCTGATTGGCTAAAAGTAATTGTAAACTTGCGCGTTATTAAGAATTTAGATCACTGATAGTAGTTGCAAAATACTGTTCCATTTGCTTATGGAATTGTAAGACTCAAAATATCTTTAGAAGAAGCTGGAATAAAAACAAGTCTTATTTCTGCTGAAATGTGTGTGTTGAGAACCGGAGCATAAAAAATATGCTTCCCTAGAAGATTTATAGGGTGTATAAAATATCACAACCTATCTTTTTGACACGTAGTCGCATGTTAATGTATCGACATATTGATATTTTATTGTAAGAAAAGACTATGCATCGTCCGACATAGAAGATAGGAGAGTTGAGCGGGGTGATTTGCAATGTTTATTATTATTTTGAAGCTATTTTTTGTGTTTTTTATTGTCTTTAAAACATCAGCAGTGTCCCGTTTACCATATGACGAAAGTGATATTTCTGCTGCAAGAGCAAGTTCATCGCGAGAGAATTCCTGCTTAATTGAACATTTCTTTTATTCCAGCCTTTTCGAAAGTTATTTTGGTTCTTCCAATTCCATAAACAGATCGAACAGAATTTTCCAAAAATTATCATTGTTGTAAATTAATTGTAATAACGGGTAAGTTAACATCCATTCCTAGCCAATCAGAATATTTCATTAGATTTTTTCTCGCGCACAACTTCCTAAGTTTGAGAAAATCGCTTTTCAAAAAAGATTGATATTTAATATAATTTAAAACATTCTGCTAACATCCCACTACCACTAATTTATTTACTAAATATACATATTGGCTCTATCTAACATTTTTTCCACATTAATACAAACAAATATTCTCTCCGCGCAACGTTAGGCTTCTGTTACTGGCTACCTCTTAATTAAAAAACGCAATAATTTACACACATGTTATCGTGTGAGAATTAAAGCCCATACGTCACTCTATTTTATAACTAAAATTTGTACTACTGTTCAGAACTGTTTTCCTTGTAGCTCAATTTAAAATAAGATGATAGTGTAATTTTTTTGCATAAATCGTATGACTCCACATGTATTTAACATAATATTTGGTTATATAGAAATACATTAATTATATCAATAAAATTGTATACCTTGAGGTGAAGTATCCATATAGAATAAGACGAATAGTTCACTTATATTGGACACAGAACGCTAACACAAATTGGGGTACAGACCAGATGAGTTCTTAACCATCGGAAACTTCCGATATTCATATTGTCTTCAAAAATATTAGAATTGTACCCTCCTTTGCAGATAAGAACCATCATATAACAATTATATTAGAGCGAAATAAAAGATAAATTGATGAGGGTGAGTTAAAATAATGTTTCCTGCTAGATTTCATTTCTGGCCCACTGTGCACCGTTCCCATCCAGGCTGAAATTCCATGAGAAAATTTATTCTCCAATGGAAACTCGAACCAGCGTAAGTCCCGTAATTCTGGCATGACTTCTTGCCATAACCACTAGGCTACGGCGCGGGACTCTTGGGATCAATGAATGATAAAAATGGTGATTGTGAGTTATCCGTAAGAGATAAACATGCTGTCGCGCAATTTTTGTAGAGCGTTTTGAGATATTCAATTCTGTCTACATTAATTTTGTGTATTTCTTATGATTTAAGCAGCGTAAGCCATTTAAGTGTCTAAATATGCTAATTTTTCCACATTAGAATTGTACCCTCCTTTGCAAATAAGTTAACAACTGTCATATAAAAATTATATTAGAGTGAAATAAAAAAGATAAAGTGATGAGGGTGAGTGAAAATAGTCTATTTCCAGCTAGATTTCATTTCAGGTCCACTGTACACCGGTCTCATACTAGCCATGAAAAAAAATTTCCCCAATGGGGACTCTAACCAGCGTAAGTCCAGTAGTTCTGAGCCACGACATGTCGCCTTAACTACTCGGCTAAAGCGCAGGATTCTTGGTATCAATAATAAAGATGAAAGGTTCACCCCAATGGATATTATTCTCTTAGTATCAATGGAAGACAAAAATGGTTATTGTGAGTTATCCGTAAGTGATAAACATATGCTCTTCGAGACTTTTTTATAGAACGTTTTGAGATATTTAATTCTGTGTACATTCGTTTGTATATTTCGTATGGTGTAGGCAGCGAGAGCTCTTTAAGGGTCGAATGTTTGAACGCATTAGACAGTAAAAGGCGTTCTCTGCTGATAAAGTTTTATTCAAACACATTTTTCTTACTCAGAAATCTATTCACGCGGTAATAATTGTAAAGCTACCTGACAAGGTACCTTAAGATCGTAGCTCAAGATATAAACTTATGTGAAAATCCCGAAGGGAACCGATGGTAACCAATGTAGTTTGAAACTTATCCAACATGTCGGACTTTGAAGACTTCGATCATGTTTTCGGTATACGCGGAGAAGAGGAATTTGATAGAGTCTACCAAAGAATTCAACTGGGAGAACAGGAGAATCGGCGTAATATTGCGCGTCGCAGACGTGTTTGTATACGGTATTATTTGCGGGATGCAAGCATAAATGCATTCCTCTATAGCAGACGAAAATAACGGAAGTGGTTTTATCGCTGAGAATTCTGGGTAATTCGTTGCCAATATTACGAAAACGTCAACATTCATGCATGACCGGTTAAGTAGGCCGTTAATTCGATCTCAGCGCACCAGTGATTGGAAGTAATTTGAGTAGAGAGTAATGTATTTGCATACGACCTCAAGTGTCCAAAGAGCTACATTGTTTCACGTTTTCCACTACAAAGGGCGTTTTTTAAGGGTATAATTGTTTCGAACCACAACTCTCTTATAATCAACTTTTATAAGATTCATGATGTGTTCCGTTGAGGTTTATTCAAAATTAATATAAAATTATAGAATATTCACCTGAAAGGTCCGTCTCCTCAACTTAATTATCATTTAACTGTAGCGCTTTCGGGACTTGTCCCAACATCGGCAGGATTCAAAACTGGTGTTTCACTGAAGATCTGGTAGAGGGGGTTGCATGTATTAGGTTCGTTTTCGTTTATCAGGCTGTCGTTGTGAGCTGCTTTCATGATTTCCATCTCTTCGAGTACGTTTACCTTCGCTGGATTATTTTCTCTGTGCATTACTGTTAGGGTGTTTTCAATATTTAACATGCGATGTCCTTCATGGATAACGTGTTTTGCATAGCTTGATTTACCTTCTGCGTGAATGAAGTCTCGAAAATGTTCTTTGAATCTGATGTTAAAACTCCTGTTTGTCCTTCCTATATAAAATTTGTTGCAGTCCTTACATGTCAGTTTATAAACTCCTTTGTTGTTGAAAATGTTATTTTCTTCAATGTTATTGTTTATTATGTTGTTTAATTTGTTATTGGTTCTGTATGCTATTTTTACGTTTTTATCGGCTTTCTTTAGTGCATTGGCTAATGTTGTCGTTTCTTTTCCTGTGTATGTAAGTGTTATCCATGTTTTCTTGTTGTTGTCAGATTCTTTTTCTAGTTTAGTTATGTTGGTTATGTTGTTCTTCGTTTTTTGTTTTTTTACGAGCTTATCTATGAATTCTTCATTATAGCCATTGGTTTTTGCCATATACTTAATGTAGTTGAGTTCTTGGATATAATTGTCTTTGCTTAATGGGAGTTTCAACATTCTACTGACTAAGCTATTAAATGTACTAATTTTCTGTTGAAAAGGGTCTGTAGAACTTTTGTTTATGGCCAGAGCATTGTTTGTGGGTTTCCGGTAGATACCGATTTTAGTTTATTGTTGTGTAGATTTTTGGTTATAGACAAATCTAAGTAGTTTATACTGTTGTTAACTTCTATTTCTTCCCTCTACCAGATCTTCAGTGAAACACCAGTTTTGAATCCTGCCGATGATGGGACAAGTCCCGAAAGCGCTACAGTTAAATGATAATTAAGTTGAGGAGACGGACCTTTCAGGTGAATATTCTATAATTTTATATTAACTCTCTTATAGCCTATGGTCATCCCGGGAATCTCCAGAACATTTTGCAAGAAACCCCATCACAATCGGGACAACGGTATGCCCGCGCATAAAGTACAAACAAACATACAAAAAACAAAAAAACATTAATTTATATATATATATATATATATATAAGAATACATGCAGAGTACAGAACTAACCGTAATCAAAATGCCGATAAAAAAGTAGCGTAAAATGTGTTTTATCAGATTCATACAGCACACCGAAACTGTCTAACTTACGATATGATAACACAATATACAAGTGTCTAATTGGAAAATGGAGATATTCCGGTCCCTGACTGGCCTCTCGTTTCGATATGTGCGGATTAATCAATTTTTAAAGACACGACAACTCTAACTACGGCTTTTCCATGAGGGAAGGAAATTCAATTATCTTTATCGTAGAATTACGGCACCTAAAAGAACCTAAGTTTGAAAAAAGATGTCTCCAGCAAAATGTGTTGGCACTTTCAGTGCCGACATTTGAATTGCGACGTTCGTTAAAGGAGCCCACTGCGGACGGAATAGGAAACCATATGTCAGGCGCTATATCATAGTATTCAATATGGCGAACGCTACTGCAACGCCGAACTACTGCGAGCTTGATGGCAAGTAAGTACCTGCATATAATTCGTACGCTGAGCTTAAGAACTCGCTGTAGGGGAACAAAAGAAAATAAACCAGGCGGGGAAGCTAGTAAAACTGTATATGTTAAATCAAAAACGTTCATCTGCAAGCTGCACCATCAATCTTCCTCTTTTGATAACAAAATTAATATATTTTGGAAATATACCGTACTTCTGCCTGAACACGATCACCCCACCATTGACGTCAATTCAACAATACCCCTCTTGCAGGATGTTCAGCCTAGTACAGAATATATTATTTAATGCCTGATGCATCACTGTCAAACCAAACTTTCGCACGTTTGCTGTAACAGTAACTATAAGTTGAAAACTCACCGTGGGAAGGTGGACCCGCCTAGGTTCCGCATACCAATATGATATACAGCCGAAGGCGATGTACCCTGAGTCAAAGGTTGGTAGACCAGGATTGAGGATTGTAACCTTGAAAAAAACAATATCTATTTATATTATGCAATAAAGTTGTAACAATTGTGATGATGTTGATGTGTGACTCTTCTTTATTTAAATTATTATGTAGTACTGTATCAGCGAACAAATGTACACGCGCGAATAAACAGATTTTCGTGGACGGAGCATCCATCCTACACAGAGCATGACGTGATTTCTATATGTAATCACTAAAACTTCCCTCAATACTTAACCATGCTACTATGTAAACTTATAAATATTCAAATAAATTTTAATTTCATGTCAAACGTATCCATTGTCAACACGAAAAGAGCATTTCACTCCATTACTTCCAGCAAATTGTTTGGTTTATTTTTATTCAAAAGAAACTTTCTAATATTCAGGATACTATAGCACCAGAAACTTGGGGATATCACAATTATTAGTGACCTTTCACTAAAGTATTAACGACAATAAACATTGACGTGTTTTCGAGTGCAATTACAGTGTCATATTTGGACATAAACTATGAAAAGACGCGAGACAAAGAAGCGAAGCTTTTTGGCTATTTCAAGAGTCCCGCATATCAGCCACTAAACAATTCACTCGCTTTGGATGAGACATTTGGAGAAGAAATTTATAGTTCTGAGCTCCCATTCGTAATGATGCACTACAGTGCAATAAAAAAACCCGTTTAATATTTCCTCAAGAAACGAATACTTCCAAGAATAATAAACCAGGAAGGTGAATTCCTATTATTATGGGGAAATGGGCATAAGAGGGACCTTACAATAGCAATACTCAATAGAAAATGACTATAAAGTTCAAGAAAAAATTTAAATCACAGCAGACAATAGATTGAATAAACATTCGTTATAATCGAGAACAAATATGATTTAATAATTATTCGAAATAATTTAAATGAGTTATCACTTTTCACGGTAACTGTTGCTTTGTAAGTTTGAGATATCTTCAATACTTTGAAATAAAATCACATTTCCATATTCAGTTTAAATCTACGCAGCTAAACATTCTGTAAGCTTTTTGAAGTCCGAGAAGAGGAACTAAAGTTCGAATTTTATTAATACTACCATGAAGGTTTCTGCATCCTTAAAAGATACGAACTTACTTCATTTGCTTCCTTTTTAATTTTCTATCACCATCATGTTTATAATCAACGATTTATTTGTAAGATTCCTTTCCATAGTAATTCTGCCCGAGGGCAGGTCTTTCACTGCAATCATAGCATTTTCATGCTATGCCTTGCAGCTTTATTAGGGCATTTTAAGTGTGTTAGCTTCCCGTTGTTTTCCACACCGATGAAGAGGATGATAATGATAAGGATAATGGCCGGATGATTTTAGGGGACCATTGGACCCTACGTTTGACTTACACGTGAGGAAAAACCCGAAAAAACCTCACCCAGGAGCCTGTCCCGACCGGGAATCGAACCCAGGCCCGCTGCGTGACAAGGCAGCACGCTACCTCGAGACCACAGTGGTGGACTATTTGTAAGATAATTTCGGAAAATTTAAAACGATAGATTACGAAAGGTCCTTAATCAGGAAATATAATTATTTGCAAAGGACTATCTGATATCAGATCTGCATGAAAAATACATGAAATAATATTTTAAACAATCTTACTTCTTATTTGTTCTGCTGTGGAAGTATGAGATTCTATATTAAATATAATTATTTCCAATTTTGAAAGGAAAAATATATTCGAGCTAGGAATAAGTAGCTTTTTTTGTAATTCCTTTAATCTGAGGAGGACTAGAAGTAATCCCAACACAATTTAGTGCGCTCTATAAGAAGGGCAAGTATATCCCTTCATCCCTCAAGGGGATTTATTGTCTCCATACACACACATACACACATTTATAAGGTCTATCATATCTATTCTGAAAGGTAGACCGAGGGTTGAAAATGCATCATCAGAGGGCAGAAAGTCATGGAGGGAGAACAAGGGAGAGATGTACTTTCCATTCGAGATTTAGGGGAGTGGAGAAAATTGTGGTTTGTAAAGCGAGGGAACAAATTTGCTAGTCTGTCGCTTGGAGGTATTGTCTCCATTGGTTCGTTTAATCATGTTACGCAACGTCGATTTCTCCAGTAAACTCGATAGTTTGTCGAGCGATCTATTACTGCAACCAATATTCATTTAAATCCTAATGACTTATGAAATAACTATTACGATGATGTTGATCATGGCACTGATAATCAGTTTCTAACTCAGTAATTGGTTTAAAATCCTAAGAAATCAAAGAAAAATCCATTCTGGTTGGAATTTGTATTCGGTGCTGTAGTTCTTAGAAAGGGCCATGACATTGAACTGACATTCATCCAGGGAGGACCTTACATTGTCAAAAAGTACGTGTGTGATACAGTATTTAAAATCTTCTTCTGACAGGTCGTGTCGCTGTAATCCCCGGGTGACACGGGACATGTAAAGAACCTGGAAAATGAGAAAGGAAACAGACAGAGAGAAACGGGGGGGGGGTAGAAACACGCAGACAGAAACAAGTACTTCAAAGAATCACTAAAACATAGTATTAACTATGTTTAGAAAGGAGTTACAATTGTTTAATTTATTTCTTGGAATTTTAAAGTCTCGCTTTTTAAAATATCTATTCAGAAAAATAATTTTTTCCATTGTATTTTAAGTATCCATTCCCATATTTCTAGACGTTGTTTCCGATAGTTCTAGGAACATAATGCATACGCTTCCATCGTATTCTCTTTTCGTGCTCTCCCATGTTTTTTTTTCATTCTTTGTAAATGCTTTAATCATCGCAGTCTTCTTTATATATAACCTTCTTTCTTATTACAGATTGTAATTTTTCTTTTCGTGTCCTCTTATTGCACAATAGGATAATTTACCTAACAATTTCCCACATATAATTGCCCATTCAGAAATCCTGTGCTTTTCACCTCGTCCTATCTTCCAAATGATACAATTTCGTTCTTCGTACATTGAAATTCTTGTTACGTTTTATGTAGGCCTATATATAATCGTTCAATATCTCCAAATATTTATATGTGCGCGATGTATCTGCAGAGGGATAATTTAATTTGTTAATTATTATTTCTACATATTTATTTTAAATAGCTGAGTTCAGAAATCTACACATTTATTTCATTTCAAGTACTAACAGGAAACTGCGAGTACGAGTAATGAAATTAAAGTTTGAATATTAATATAATTAGAGTATTTTTGTATAAAATATAGGTATATAAATAATATTACCCAAGAAAGACACCCTGTCAGATTACGTTACATTTTATAAATATTACTGGGCAAGTATTTATTTCCAGTAACTGGTTCAATTCAAACTAAGAACTTCACAGAATCCAGTGAAATGTATGAGGTCTTCTATTTCCAACGGAGAAGAGATTTAGATGGCATTCCCTGATACAGTTGGAAGAAAATAAGGTAGAGTCAGTTTTGGCTTCGTGCCAAACAGTTCACTTAACCTCTACTAATTTTATAGCAGGATACTGTTTATTTTAACTTAATGATTCGTGAAAAAGTACGAATAACATAGATTTCTATACACGGTATTTGCTTTCACTATGAGATCAAGAAGAACAAGACTCTGTTTATTACATTCGTAATTTATGTTCGCCGACGTATTCGATAAATGTTGAAATTAATATTACATCTTACTAATTTTCTTACTAAATATTTACGTATATAATGTTACATTAATATTCTTTTCAGCATCTGTTATTAGATTCCATCTTCATCGGCTTCCATTTATATTCCCCTTCAAATCCATGTGTCAGAATTTATAAGTTGTTAAAATACGAAGTTTTAACACTTGGAAGAGCCTCTGTAAAGAATAATGCGTGCTATTATGCATTACAGAGACTCTTCACGTCCCAACTCCTTTCAAAAAAGATAAACTGAAAATATATGAAACTACTATTCTACCAGTTATATTATATGGGTGTTAAACATGGACTCTTATTTAAGGGAGGAGACGAGATTACATATATTTGAGAATAAGATTCTTGGAAAATTTTTGGGCCAAAGAGAGATGAGCAGACAGATGAATGGAGAAGACTACATTACAGTGAACAACGTGGTCTTTATAGGAAGCCAGATATAATAAGAACAGTTAAGTCTCGTAGACTGCGATGGACAGGACATGTGGCACGAATGGGGAATGAAAGACTTGCATGGAAGCTTCTTGTAGAAAAACCAGAGGGACAACGCCCTGTTGGTTGACCAAGAATGAGGTGGGTGAATAATATTAACTATGATTTGAGGGAAGTAGATTATACAGGGAATGATTGGAAAACATTAGCTCAGGATAGAGATGTATGGAGGGCTTATGACCGCGCGGCCAAGAAACTATGGGTTCGATAGTGGCAGTGAATTAGTTAGTTAATTATCATTTAACAATCCTTACTTAATAGCTAATTGAATTTTTGGAAAATTAATCTTTTTTTTTGTCTAATGCCACCATGTTACCTTTTATGACATTACCGGTTTTCTCCCCTGGTATTGGCGGAATAGTAATCCATTGCTTATTTTGAAACACCTGAGAGGTGGAGTTACGTTACCCTGATATATGATGGTTGATAAACAAAAATTAAGCGCCAGGAGAATCCTTAAACTAATGTTAACCTAAATTCCAGACCATGAGTAACCACGGGAATAATACCCTTTTAGGAAACATTCCTATGTTTTGAACGAGAACCAAACCGGGACCGCATGCATTATAGTTACAAACACTAACCACTAACCCAAGATGTGCGTCTAAACAATGTGTGTTATATTATATCAGTAACTGTTTTTTTCACTTGGAATTTCAAGAAAAACAATAATAACACCAACAAATCTATTATATCTTCTACAACTACAACTACTAACACCAACACAACTACTATTACTGTTACTACTACTACCACTACTACTATTACTACTACTACTACTACTAATACTACTACTATTAATACTACTATTACTACTACTAATACTACTATTACTACTGTTACTACTACTACTACTACTACTACTAACACAACTACTACTAACACCACTACTATTACTAACACCACCACTACTAATACTAAAACCACAACTACTACTACTACTACTGTTACTACTACTACCACTCATACTAATATTAGTACTACTATTACTAACACTACTACTACTACTAATACCACTACTACTACTCTTACTACTACTACTGTTACTACAACTACTACTAATACCATTACTACTACCACTGTTACTACGACTACTGTTACTACTACTACCACTGTTACTACTACTACTGTTACTACTACTACTATACTACTAATACTACTTACTACTACTAACACCACTACTACTACTGTTACTACTACTACTACCACTAATACTACGATTATACTACTGTTACTACTACTAGTACTACTACCTTCCCTTAAACTACAACTACTGTTACTACTACTACTGTTACTACTACTACTACATTACTTCCTTCTAAACTAATACTACGATTACTACTACTAATACGACTAATACTACTACTACTAATAACACTACTACTCCTACTCCTACTAATACTAACACCACTTAATACTATTCTACGACTACTACTACTACTACTCTAACACTACTACTAATACTACTACTACTACCCCCAATACTAAGATTACTACTACTACTACTAACATCACAAATACTACTACTACACTACTACTACTACCACTAACACCACTACTAATACTGTTACATTACTCCTGTTTATACCAGTACTACTACTAATACTCCTACTACCACTAACACTACGATTACTACTATTACTACTACTACTACTACTACTACTACTAACACCACTAATACTACTGTTACCACTACTACTACTACTACTACTACTAATACTACTACTACCACTAATACTACGACTACTACTAATGTTACTCTACTACTACTAATACTAATACTACTACCACTAATGCTACGATTACTACTACTACGAATACTACTACTAATATTACTAGAACTACCACTAATACTACGATTATTACTACTACTGCTACTACTACTACTTCTACTATCACCACTACTACTATTACTGTTACTACAACTACTACTAACTACATTACTACTACTGTTACTACTACTACTACTAACACCACTACTACTACTATTACTACTACAGTTACTAATACTACTACTACTAATACTAATATTACTAATACTTATACTACGAATTCCCCACCACCCAGGGTTTAGCTATAAAAAGAGAGACAGTTTCCAACCACCAGCCAGTCTGCAGCCGACTGTTGAGGAGTTCACAGAGAGCACGCAGTATCTCCTGATGAGGTTTACCGCAGCAGTAGACGAAACGTCGAGTAAGAAGACAACCAGACCACGGCCTATAACCCCGGAAGACGAACCAAATATGGATCAAGACGCCGGCCGTGAAAGCCTACAATTATATATAATTCTACTACTGTTACTACTAACACTATTACTACTACTACTAACTCCACTACTATTACTACTACCGTTACTACTGCTGCTACTACTACTACAACTAATACTACTACTACAACTAACACTACGATTACTACTACTACTACTAATACTACTACTACCACTAACACTACGATTACTTCTACTACTACTAACACCACTAATACTACTACTGTTACTACTACTACTCCTACTACTACTATTAATATCACTACTACCACTAATACTACGACTACTACAAATGTTACTACTAACACTACTACTAACACCTCTACTACTACTGTTACTACTACTACTACCACTAATGCTACGATTACTACTACTACGAATACTACTAGAACTACCACTTATACCACGATTAATACTACTACTGCTACTACTACTACTATCACCACTACTACTACTACCGTTACTACAACTACTACTAACTACATTACTACTACTGTTACTACTACTACTATTAACACCACTACTACTACTATTACTACTATACCACTACTACTGTTACTACTACTATTACTAATTCTTTTACTACTAATACTAATACTACGATTTCTACTACTGTACTACTGACAATATTATTACTACTACTAACACCACTACTATTATACTACTGTTACTACTGCTACTACTACAACTACTACTAATACTACTACTACCACTAATACTACGATGTACTACTACCTACTACTAACACCAGTACTACTACTGTTACTACTACTACTGTTACTACTATTACTACGAATACTAATACTAATACTACTACCAATAATATTACGATTACAACTACTACTGATACTACTACTACTACTACTACTACTACTACTACTACTACTGACTACCACTAATACTACGATTATTATAATACTACTACTACTACTACTACTATAGTATACTAACACAAACTAATATTACTACTGTTACTAATACTGTTAGTACTACTACTTACTGCAAAACTACTACTACTGCCACTATAATATATTATTACTATGTTACTACTGGTCATAGCACAACCACAGCTTTGCTAAAACTTACGAAGATATCGTGAAGCCGTGGCCAGTCGTCATTGACTCCTTTAACCTTATTGACTTAGCAAGCTTTGACACAGTAGACCACGGCTTACTTATGATAACAGCTCAAGCACCTACATTTGTCTGCAGCGCTTTATCTTGGTTTGACTCATACCGCCAGTCGTCCACAATACGTTTATTAAACTCTAGTCTCGATTGGTGTAAACGTGTCGGCTGAGTCCCCAAGGCAGTGTCTCGGACTCTTCTTTCTAATTAATTAAATGATTTGCCAACTGTACTAAGCCTGCCGTTCTCACCTCATGCTGATTATCTCCAAATTACCTACATTCACCTCCTATTCTCTCTATACAGCTTGATGGAAAATGAATGACGATCTCGTATCCATCTTTAAATGGTCTTCAAGTATCGTTAATTAAATCCTAACAGTAACAGTCATTCCATGGGACAACAAGATGCTTCAACCTTTGACTATTACACTTCCAAACATTACTATAAATAATAAATTATCCCTTTTTGTTTCAGTAATAGATTTGGACTACATCTAGACGCAAATTTAACCTGGCAAACACCAGTGAAAAACCTATGTAAAAAACTTCTCCATCTACATTTCTAGACGTTTAAAGCATTTTCTCCCAGTTTCGTTAAAACAATCCTAGTGCAGAATCTGGTTACCACACTTCGATAGTGTGACATTATATTAATGATCTACACTATGCCTTGTCGCCGAGCTGCAGCGTGTCATCATGCTGCATTCGATTATTTTCATTATCCGCCGTTATGACCAATTTCCGAACCTTTAATAACCTCTTGGCTTCGTCTTACTGACAGACGTAAATTGCACTCTCTTCGCTACTTTTCAAGCTTCTGAATTCCTACATTCTACTTACCTGGCGTCAGATTGAGACGTTATCCTCCTACCAAATATTGACACTAGGTCACAAGATAGCGTTGCTAACAATCTATTCATAGCACTCTCCTATTTAATTCTTCAAAGTAGCCTCGGCCCGCTCCTGGGATCGCCTTCCTCAAGCTATCAGGGTTGCCGCACACTGGCACCTTTAAGTCACGCTTATAAAAGTTACCGTTGTTAATATAATTTTTTTAATTTATTTATGATACTAGGTCATTATCTTTTCCTCGTTATTTTAAATCTTGTACATATATATAGTAATTCGTTAAATTTAGAGAGTAAATCAAAAACATTATAAATATTAATTGTTGCTATTCATAAAATGTAATCGTTTAGATTACCGAATATATATGTAATTTAGATTTAAGGCTTTTCTTTGTATTTTTTTTAAACATGGTTTGGTGGTAGACAAGGGTGCCTTAAGGGCCTTAAAACTTGCAGGTAAAATACAGCTATTATTATTATTATTATGATTATTATTACTTATTATATTATTATTATATATGACTTAAACTACTACTACTAACACCCACTACTCATTACTGTTACTACTTACCTCAAATACTTAC
>JASPKZ010007180.1:600000-945795 GCA_030220185.1 Diploptera punctata
TCCAGAGCTAATGTTTTCCAATCATTCCCTGTAAAATCTACTTCCCTCAAATCATAGTTAATGTTATTCTCCTACCTCATTCTTGGTCTACCAACTGGGCGTTTTCCCTCTGGCTTTCCTACAAGAGGCTTTCCTACAAGAAGCTTCCATGCACGTCTTTCATTCCCCATACGCGCAACATGTCTTGCTCATCGCAGTCTACGAGACTTAACTGTTCTTATTATATCTGGCTTCCTATAAAGACCATGTAGTTCATTGTTATCTAGTCTTCTCGATTCACCTGTCTGTTCATCTCTCTTTGGTCCAAAAATCTTCCTAAGAACTCTATTCTCAAAAACTCGTAATCTTGTTTCCTCCCTTAAAGTAAGAGTCCATGTTTCGCACCCATATAATATAACTGGTAGAATAATAGTTTTATATATTTTCAGTTTAACGTTTTTTGAAAGGAGTTGGGACATCAAAAGTCTCTGCAATGCATAATAGCACACATTTCCAGAATTGAGCCTATGTTTAATTTCTTGTGCATCTCATTCCTATTTGTGATTATTGTTCCTAGGTATTTGAATTCAGCCACTTCCTCAAAATTTCCCTCATTTGTCATTAGCTGTCCATTTCCATTATATAATGTATTTCTACGTGTGGCCATATATTTAGTTTTATTGATGTTTTTCTGATCATGCACATAAAAATTAAATTTTCCTGATATTTGACTTTAGATAAGAAAAAAACTCCGAAAAAAAAAACTCATTAGAGAAACTTGTCCCAACGGTGATCGAACCCGAGGCTAACAATCTGTTGCTCCTACGTCACAGCAGTGGAACAGTTTTGGTTTCTTATTTCAAAGTTTTTAAGATTGTTAAATTTCCTCACGATCTGTAGATTTATTTTTATCGAACACTAAACTTTCTATCAGCACGCCACTGGCCATTAGTTCTTGTAATACTTTCTCCCGAATTCAATATCTTCATAAAAATTAATTCCCTTTCGTAATTTAGAGTCATTGACCTCAAGTGTGTCTGGTGGCACTTATTGTCCTTTTTTTGTACTCTAATAGTATCAGAGTGTTTTTATTTTAATTGATGGCACAACATGGTTTAACAGGCTCGTTTCTCTCTCTCTCTCTCTCTCTCTCTCTCTCTCTCTCTCTCTCTCTCTCTCTCTCTCTCTCTCTCACGTCCATTAATTTTTTTTATTTAATTAATAATATAATAACAATAAAATAATATATAACTATCAGGTTTGTTAAATTTTGCAATTAGTTTCTATCTAAGTTTCAATAAATATAATGATTATATAGTATGCTTACAATTATTATTATTTTGATATTTTATTATTATTATTATTTTGATATTTTATTATTATTATTATTTTGATATTTTATTATTATTATCATTATTATTATTATTATTATTATTATTATTATTATTATTATTATTATTATTATTATTATTATTATTAACGAATAAAATATAAAATGTACATGAAAACAAAATCAAAAACTAGAATGACATAGAATAAATTTCATTGTGGAGAAATATTATTATTATTATTAATAATAATAATAATAATAATAATAATAATAATGGAGCAAAAAATGTTCAGGAATGGGAGTACCAATTGCAGATGGATCAACAGATACTATATATACACTGTTATTTGCGGATGACCAGATAATAATTGCTCAAGAATATGAATACATGGAGTTTATGTTGAGAAAATTATAGGACGAATACGATAACTGGGGTTTGAAAATAAATTTAGAAAAAAACATTTTATATGGGATGTGGAGCCGAAACCGAAGATTTGATATTAGAAGATGAAAAGGGGTATATTAGAGGATGTGAAGAATTTGAGTATCCGGGAGTAAAATTAGATAAAGAGGATAAACAAGAAAGTTATATTAAGAACAGAATAAATAAAGGTAGAGCAATAACAGCAATGATGAATGGAGTCTTATGGAACAGACATATAACCAGGAAAAATAAGTTACAAATATATAATTCAATAGTGAGAAGTACAGTCACATATGGAGCTGAAGTTTGGAAATTCAACAAAAACTTAAAACAAAAACGTATGTCGATGGAAATGGATTTCCTGAGGAGAGCAGCAAGATGTTCAAAATTAGACAAAGTAAGAAATGCTGTCGGGGCACGCCGTAGCGTAGTGGTTAAGGCACTGAGCTACAAGCCGGAGGGTCCAGGGTTCAAGTCCCGTTGGGGTTAGGATTTTTAAACTGACTCAAACCCACTGGCGGCACTATGGCCCTGGGGTCGACTCAGCCTCTAACGGAAATGAGTACCAGACGCTTGTTCTGGGGGTAAAGGCGGCCGTCACGCAGGGCTGACAAACCCAGCTGACATAAAGTGCCGATTGTCTAGAAAAAGTGGGAACCTTAACCTCCTACTACCCCAAGGGCCTCCGGGTCTGTTGTGGGATCCACATTTTTTTTTAAGAAATGCTGTCATAAGAGAAAAAATGAATATTGGTTATTCAATAGTAGATTATATACAGTATAAGCAATTAAATTGGTATGGGCACGTACGATGAATGCTAGAAGAAAGATTACCCAGGAAAACATTGGAATGGTGTCCACTTGGAAGAAGGAGGAGAGGAAGACCTCGAAACTCGTGGATGCAGGAAATAAGAACTGGAATGAGAGCAAGGGGACTCGAGGACATGGATTGGATGGAGAGAGACGAGTGGAGAAGAAAAATAAAACTTTAGGCACAGAAAGATGTGTAGACATTAAAATTCTGTATATAAATAAATAAATTATTATTATTATTATTATTATTAACTAAATAATTCTCTGGCACTATCGCACCTGTAGATTCATGGCCACGCGGACACAATCTCTCCATACATCTCTATCCTGATCTAATGTTTTCCAATCATCTCCTGTATAATCTACTTCCCTCAAATTATGGTTAATGTTATTTTCCCACCTCATTCTTGGTCTACAAACTGGACGTTTTCACTCTGGTTTTCCTACAAGAACCTTCCATGCACGTCTTCCATTCCCCATTCGTGCCATATGTCCTGCCCATCGCAGTCTACGAGACCTAACTATTCTTATTATATCTGGCTTCCTATAAAAAAACCATGCAGTTCACTGTTATGAAGTCTTCTCCATTTACCTGTCTCTTCATCTCTCTTTAGTCCACAAATTTTCCTAAGAACTTTATTTTCAAATACCTGTAATCTCCTTTCCTCCCTTAAAGTATGTGTCCATGTTTCGCATCCATATAATATAACTGGTAGAATAACAGTTTTATATATTTTCAGTTTAACGTTTTTTTTAAGAGTTGGTACAAGAGATTATTTTTTTGTAAGCCCTTGTTTCCCTCAACGAGATTTAGGCGCTCTCCCCCTACAGGGAAGAAACTGAACCATACTAATTTCGTTACACTTATTTTCGTATAGATGTCATTGGAGTGGCCCGTGGTCAGCATTCCGCCTCATACTGACATCTAGGAAACCAAGGTAGTACTAGGATGGGAAAATTCTGTAAATTTTGGTTAGAACCCTCTTTATTCAGGCTTAAGGATCTTTTATGAGCATGAAAATCTTTATACTCATGGCTTAAGTCCATTCCGGAACACTTGGTCCTTGGATTTTTCCATCCAAAAATAAAAATCCATACATCCCGGCTGGGTCTGAACCTGCAACCCTCGGGACCAGAGGCAAGGAACAACTGTAAACTTTTGCCAATACTATAATGAAACCATATGTTCTAATCCATCTGTTATACTGTATATAAAATAACTTTAAATATTAGCCAATCTCAACATAATTTTAAAATATGAAATAAAGTGAATTATTCTTATTTACAGATGCTTTATTACAAAGGAAGGCGGCTCTGTGGCGCAAGCGGTTAGACGCTCGCCTCTCACCACTGGGGTCCCGAGGCCGAGTTTCAGTCACTCCTTGTGTGTTTCGTGGTGGACGAAACGGAGCTTGCGCAGGTTTTTCTCGGGGATTTCTCCCGTTTCCCCTGCCACAATTTCATTCCACCATTTCTCCATACTCATCTCATCCATTGCATTTCATTTCGTGCATATGCCACTGTGATGGTGTGTCAGGAGTGGTCGGCCCGCACCCTTGTCATTCACAGACCTCTAACATAAGGGGCTTCATCTCATCCCTCGACCCGACCCTGAGTTGTACGCGAGTTGAGGATATTATTTTATATTTTTTAATACCAAAGGTAATATTGGGTATTATATTTTTAACGAAACTGTGAAATAATGTCACGAAATTGGGTCTTGGTAAAGGAATATCAACCCAGCATTTGTCTTGACTGAAAAAACCAGAAAAAAAACTTCCGTCAGGTAGGTCCGAACTTGGATTTGAACCCGGGACCTTCCGAATACGAGTCTCAAACATTACGAACTCGCTCAGTACGTAAATTAATAATTGCTAACAACAATTTTCCTTACGTGTCTAACATATTGCTCTTAACTTACTTACTCACTGGCACTATCGAACCCGAAGGTTCATGGCCGCGCGGACATAAGCTCTCCATACATCCCTATCCTGAGCTAATGCTTTCCAATCATTCCTGCATAATCTACTTCCCTCAAATCATAGTTAATGTTATCCTCCCACCTCATTCTTGGTCTACCAACTGGGCGTTTTCCCTCTGGCTTTCCTACATGAAGCTTCCATGCAAGTCTTTGATTCCCCATACGTGCAACATGTCCTGCCCGTCACAGTCTACGAGACTTAACTGTTCTTATTATATCTGGCTTCCTATAAAGACCATGTAGTTAATTGTTATGTAGTCTTCTCCATTCACCTGTCTGTTCATCTCTCTTTGGTCCAAAAATGTTCCTAAGTAGGCCTACTTTATTCTCAAATACTTGTAATCCCTTTCCTCCCTTAAAGTAAGAGTCCATGTTTCGCACCCATATCATATAACTGGTAGAATAATAGTATTATATATTTTCAGTTTAACGTTTTTTGAAAGGAGTTGGGACATCAAGAGTCCCTGTAATGCATAATAACACGCATTTCCAGAATTGAGCCTATGTTTAATTTCTTTGTGCATCTCATTCCTATTTGTGATTATTGTTCCTAAGTATTTGAATTCATCCACTTCCTCAAAATTTCCCTCATTTGTCATTAGCTGTCCATTTCCATTATATAACATATTGCTCAGTTACATAATTATCTTAAATCTATTTTTAATACAATACACCCAGTAGGCCTATACTTTTGTATGTGTTGTCTCAGTCGTTTACTCGGGTTACTACTATAAAAGTTTGGGTCACGCCTAGGTTAGTTAAGATTACATGCTACAATCGGAAGCTAGCGAGATCATTCCCGATGGGATCAGAATTTTTTTAACTGCCCTAAACCTTCTAGCGGCACCATGTCCCTGGGATAGACTCAACCTCTACAATGAATACAATTGTGGTCTGTGATAAAGACAACCGTCATGTAGGACAGATAAGCCGACTAAGATCTCGGACCGATTATCTAGAAAGTTTACCTTTGAACCAGTAGTCATATTCATTCATCTTCAATCGTTGATTCGTATTTAGGCCTAAATTTATATTTTTACCCAGCGACACTAGCGTTTGAGACTAGTATGTAGAACACTCCATGGCGCCGACCACTGCGTAGTGTATTTTTTTTCTCACACTACATAAAACAACTGGGTTGAAGAGAAAAGATGAAAATGCAAGTACCCTAGATTCAAATATCGTTATCACCACCACCATCATAGTCCATTCAAGAATTTAGGCCATTTGTTGGCCTGTTTCGACCTCAATTGTAACACGGTCCAGAAGTCTTTTGAGTGAACGTCCTCGTCTTCTTCTTCCTGCAGGTTGATAGCTTAATCTGTTTGGATATCCTGTGATCATCCATTCGATGAAAATGTTGCATCCATCTTGACTTATAATCAGAAATTTTGTTTTCTAAAAGTTCCATGCGTAATTCTTCTAAGATGTCTTCATTTTTTATGATCTAGTAGTGTATGTCCAGCAGTCCTTCGAAGATATCTAATTTCAGCAGTTTTAAGTCTCTGTATATCCTTCTGTTTCAATGTCCATACTTCGCTACCACACAAAAAAGTTGGCGAAGCCAGTGTTTTAATGTTTAATATTTTTGAACTAACTGTGGCTTGAAGATAGAATTTATTAACCTC
The DNA here is from genome assembly GCA_030220185.1 of Diploptera punctata. NCBI lineage: Eukaryota > Metazoa > Arthropoda > Insecta > Blattodea > Blaberidae > Diploptera > Diploptera punctata. Next base: position 606,155 of record JASPKZ010007180.1, read on the forward strand.
AAAATCCTTAAAGATTTTTATATTTTTGCATTCAAATATCAGAATTCAGTCCACCGCTGTGGTCTCGGGGTAGCGTGCTGCCTTGTCACGCAGCGGGCCCGGGTTCGATCCCCGGTCGGGACAGTTTTTCTGGGTGAGATTTTTATCGGGGTTTTTCCTCACCTGTAAGACAAATGTCAGGGAAACTTTAAGGCCCAAACGGTCCCCGAAATCATATGGCCATCATCATCATTCATATTCATCTTCGCCGTAGCCGAGCGGTTAAGGTAGGAAGCCTTGGCGCAGAGCTACGGGACTTGCGCTGGTTCGAGTCTCCATGGGGGAAGAAATTTTCTCATGTATTTCGGCCAGTATAGGACCGGTGCCCACCCAGCATCGTGAGGTAATTGGGTAACTACAATAAGTAGCGGCTCCAGGTTGAGGAACCAGCTATAACGGCTGGGGGACTCGACATGCTAACCACATGTCACCCCTACACTGGCTGTTGATCATCTACCTCTGTGATTGACACATGTGGATGTGAAGGACCAGCAGCCGGCTGGTAAAAGGGCAACCGCTGAAAAGTGGAAAGACCCTCAATCGGTTAAGCTTAGGATTAGGGACTCTTCTGGCCCACCATTATCATCATCATCATCATCATCGCCCATCATATCATCGGGGCAACATAACCCCGCCTTCCAGGCCATGCCAGGAGAGAAACCTGGAATGTCGAAGACAACCTGGGGCATTTGAAAAAAAAAATCAAAATATCATGAATAAGATGGTTTAGACATATGAAAAGAATGATGAAAGTCACAGTACCGAGTAACATTTATGATTGAATCCGGTAGAAAGAAGGAAGAGAGGAAGACCAAAACTAACGTGGACATGAGGACTAATCAGAAGAAAGTGGAAAAAAGAGGCTCGGATGAATGGGCGTAGAAAAATAAAGAAAAATGAAGATTGGTTGTAGAATCTTGAAATGGGGGCAGGGATTTTTCAAAGATATTGCAAAACCTGAAAATAAATTAAAATAGTCGGTCCTGTAATTTTAAGTCAAAACCTAAAATACAGATAAAGTAGATTCTGAAATATCTTCCCCTGTAAGTGGTATTTTGAAAAATAAAATATTTGCTCCTAATGAAGTTAATAAAATTGGTACAGTGAACCGAAACAGCTGTCATTGAATTATATCTTAATAAATATGAAAATCAAATAAAACTAAGTTTTATTTTTATTTAATTAAAGGAAAAACTGTGTTTATTTTTTTAGATTATAGGGGTATAATAAGAGAAATCAAAATAAAACAATACAATAATTGCGGATATAAGGAGAAACTATGGTGTGACAAAACACTGTCGAAACGCCCCAGTTTCACCAACTTAATTATAATATTGCTACAGATCTCTGTGGGAAATAGAAATTCACCCAACTCACTTCGCACGTCTTCGCAGCTGTTATGTTCAAAGTGGAACATTAACGTCAAATTATATTCTATAGTGTTCTGCCCTAGGGCAGGTCCTTCACTGCAATCATAGCATTTTCATGCTATGGTTTGCACTTTTACTGGGGAATTGTAGATGTGGTAGCTTCCCATTGCTTTTTTCATCGAGGATGATTATGATGGCCAGATGATGTTCGGGGACCTTTTGAGGCATCAATGCTACTTGACATTTGTCTTACAGGTGAGGAAAAAGCCGGAAAAAACCTCACCCAGGAAGCTTGTCCCGACCGGGAATCGAATCCGGGCCCGCTGCGAGACAAAGCAGCGTGTTACCTCGAGACCACAGCGGTGGACTTACATTGAATTTATTTTATAAACAGGTTTACAATTGTAATAAAACATCCTGTTCCCAAAGCTTTTTAAATGTTTATCTTCTTTTTCCAATCTTCTCTATCTTCCCATTCCAATTCTTTCAGACCTAGCCCCCTCATACGTCTTCTTACAACATCCATGCATTTAAATCTAGGTAGACCTCTCTTTCCTTTCCCAGGTGGAATCTATTTCAAAGCTTGTCTGGGTAATCTTTTCTCTGGCTTCCTACGAATAAGACCATACTAATCTAGTTGACTGTAGACTATCTCACAAAATCTAATATTGAATTTTGGACTTTCATTTGTTGTCTGATGATTTATTTCTGTGTGTGTGTGTGTTTTTTTTTTCCCCCAATGTCTAGCTGAGCGTCTAAAACATTCCATTTCAGTAGACATATATTAAATAATACATTAATATAATTTTAAAACAGCTGTGAAAACTAGATTTTATACTCCCAGTATAAACCTCGACTACAAGCAGTCGAAATTATATTATTACGTACTCTTAGGTTTAAATAAAACAAACAAAAAGAAAAACTCAGCTTTAAGAGTCGCAAACGGCATTATAGAAGACCTTCATACTCTTATCATAATAATAGACAGGTATAATTAGCAGTGAATGGACACAAACCGGAGAAAAAAAAACTTATAATATTGTTTGAAAATCTTAACCTCAAAACACAATTTTATATATTTTTTTGGTTCATCGTTTATCGCTCGCGTTGGAATAGTGGCTATGCTCCTTGCCTCTGATTCAGAGGGTCGCGGGTTCAAACCCGGCCGCGGTCGATGGATTTTTTAAGACGGAAAAGTCCAAGGAGCAAGTCCTCCGGGAGGGACTTAAAGCCGTGGGTCCCGAGTCTGAAGATTTTCAGGTTCGTAAAAGATCCTTAAGCCTGAATAAAAAGGCCTCTAAGCAAAATGTATCGACATCAACGTCCTAGTAATACCTTAGTTCCCTGTTAGATGTCTCATTGGGTCGGTGTATAAACAGCATGACATCTACGAGCAAATATGGCATTATCGCCTCACTATGATGCTTGTCCAGCGACTCGCTTTGTTTCCCCGCAGCTGTTATATATAATTAAATACAAACATGTTAACTACCGCCACTATAATAGTTCCGCATGTTAATCATTGTCAAGCATTGTCGCGCGGCACCCGTTTTTATATAAACGGACAACCATCATAGTGAGGCAATGATAACTAAACATTAACTTGATCTAGTAACTCCTTATAGAGGAGAGGCTATGGCTGAACAATGGGCTATGTCATTATAGATAGATAGTGTTTAAATCCCTACATAATAAATAATAAAACTATTGAAAGTAGATGCCAAAAAAATGGAAACAGCATTTCGGCTTACTCACAACACTTATAATAAAAAATGCATATATTTACATACAAAATTACGACACTATAACACTGTAATTAAACCAGAGTGCCTCTATGGAGCAGAAACATTAATTTTGAACAGAAAAAAAGATATCGAAAATATAGTGAAAAAAGAATGCAAATTTTATAAGAAAAGTTTTAGGTTCACAAGTCATAGACGAAGCATTTAGACTCAGAAGTAAAAAGGAAATATAAATATATATACAGACATTCATAGTGATATTAGCAAACGAAGGTTAAAATTGTATGGCCATATTAAACGAATGAACTCAAATAGGCTTACAAAACAGATAATGGAATTCTACGAGAACAGAAGTAAAGCTCCAGTGGATACTATGAAGTGGATTGATGAAGTCAAAAATGACTTAAAATTCGCAGGAATTACTAAAGAAGATATCCCAAACAGAGATATATTTAGAATTAAGGTGAATAAGTGGCAAGTTGACCAAGAGGACAAACCGAAGAAAAAAACTGGAACAACTTGGACAGATGATAGAAAACAAGCTCATAGCAAAAGAATGAAAGAAATTTGGGCTCAAAGGAAACGCCTCTAAGTACTTTGCGTAGTCCTACATGGGCTCATCCGCAATAAAAAAAAATATTGAAATATATTCTCAGTTTTTTTAATTAGAAGGCAATGAGTCTACAAAGGAGGTAAGGAAAACAAAAATGAAAGAATAATTATAACGTATACCAGATGTTTAACAGAGTGCGTTGCTGATTGTTCTTAATGAGGCATGTCATTAGCGCTAATTATAAGCGGATTTGTTTTTTGTAGTTCATTACACTTTGCATGCCGCTTATATCGTAGTCGATAGTACGTAAGAGCCCCTAACTTCCATTTCGGTGGTCTGTATTTCATTCCCCACAGAGCAAGAGACCTTCGATTCTTATACGGTAGTGGGCTCAGTCATTTAGGCCCAGTTTCCAGGCGGCATCAAAGGCAAATGTTTCTCTCTGGTTTAAAAAAAAATACTTTGTTACTGCCAGGCATAGCCGGGGAGACGCCGCTCCAATCACCAAAACTTCTTCTTCATCTTCCTTTCCAGGATTAGGTCAATGCGACCTGTTCCGGTCTCAAGTCCATCGTTTCCTTGGCCGTCCCAAATATCTTTTTCCATGTGGTTTGTAGGTGTTGATCTTTTTTGGGTAATCTTGTATTCTCCATTCTGTCTAAATGTTCTTTCCATTGGTATTTGTGCTCTTCTAGTTTATCAACTACTGAAAATATCTCCAGTTCATATCTTATTGATTCATTGTGTAATCAATCCATGTGTGTACATCCTTTTACAGATCTTAAAAATTTCATTTCAGTGGCTTGAATGTGTGAGATATCTTTTTTTTTTGTAAGTACCCAAGATTCAGATCCATATAAAAGAACAGGAACAGCCATAATTTTATAAAACCTAAGCCGAGTTTCTCTTCGAGTCTTTCGGAGGGTTCTTCTTATGGTGCCACACATCATTTGATATTGGTTTAATTTATTATGTATATCCCAATCATCATGTATGTTATATCTAAACCAAGATAGTTAAAGTGTGCTATCTGTTCTATTATTCCATTATTGATCACTATTTTTGATGTGACTGGCACTTTGCCCTGAAAAGCCATAATTTTAGTTCTTGAAGTTGAGACTTTGAGATTATAATTGATTCAACATGTAAATGGCTCTTTGTAAATCATTCTCTGGCTTCTGTATAATTAGCAGATCGTCTGCATACATTAAAATATTCATATACATTTCCTTATTAATTTGTATTCCTATTGGACTTGATTTTTTCATTTTCGTATAACATCGTCAAAATATATATTAAACAATGTAGGTGATAATGTACACCCTTGTCGAACCAAAACTGAAAACAGTTATCTCTTATAGTTTATTTTAGGAAGTAACATCTTGAGGTTTTTTATCTAGTTTTTGTGAGAATGGGAACATCCTACCTCAAATTAATGTTGAGTTCTGTTTGAACGTGTTTCTATATCATCGTCAGCTTGCCCACACTGTTGGGTTTTATGTTGTGGACCCTGGATGTCGATGTCAGCTCCCTCCTCCGGCTGGCTGAAGAACCTCCAAACTAGGTCACGTTAAGCAGGGATTATAAGAAATATTTAAAAATGGGAAAATAGAAAAATCTGCAGTTGCTGCTCATGTTTGGTCCGAAGGCACAACATAAATTGAACGATAAATTATTAAAACATTTAGAAAATAGGGAAGAACTCACCATTTGGGGAAAAATCTATATTCAGAAGAACAAAAATAGAGTCATGAATTTAGAAATTCCTGCTGAAAGTGACTTAGATTGGAGGTTCTTCAGCCAGCCGGAGGAGGGAGCTGATATCGACATCCAGGGTCCACAACATAAAACTGAACCGTCTGGGCAAGCTGACGATGATATATAAAGGATTATATCGAAACATGTTCAAACAGAACTCAACATTAATTTGAGTAAGTTGTTACCATTCTCACAAATACTACACTGGAAACAGTTCTCTGCCAATAATGTCTTCGCATTTTTAAATTACTTTCCATATCTACTCAACATGGATATATATATATATATATATATATATCCATCCATCCATAGTAATTCTGCCCGAGGGCAGGTCTTTCACTGCAATCATAGCATTTTCATGCCATGCTTTGCAGCTTTACTAGGGAATTATAGGTGTGGTAGCTTCCAGTTGCTTTCCACACCGGTGAAGGATGATGATAATGATGGCCGGATGATTTTCAGGGACCGTTGGGCCCTACGCTTCCTGACATTTGTCTTACAAGTGAGGAAAACTCCCAAAAGAAACCTCACCCAGGAACCTGTCCCGAGCGAGAATCGAACCCGTGCCCGCTGCGTGACAAGGCAGCACGCTACCTCGAGACCACAGCGGTGGATATATATAAGGTATATATTTGAAAATATTCAAAATAATTTGTTTCCCTTCGCTTTTCAAATGGATTCATTTCTAATGTATTAAGAAATTATACAGAAAGCGGTCATTTTGAAACAATAGAAATTCAAAGTAATCTGCATTGCGCGCGCGTAAGAATATAACAATGCTTAGTTAATATATTAAAACAAAGTGGTTAACGCAAGAAGCCTTGTCGCAGAGCTACGGGACTTGCGCTGGTTCGAGTCCCCACAGGGGAAGAAATTTTCTCATGGAATTTCGGCCAGTATGGGACCGGCTGCCCACCCAGCATTGTGAGGCATTTGGGTAGCTACAATAAGTAGCGACTCCAGGTTGAGAAGACCAACTTTAACGGCGGGGGACCCGACATGCTGACCACATGTCACCCCTACACTGGCTTATCATCGTCTACCTCTGATTAACACATGTGGACGTGAGGCCAGCAGCCGGATGGTAGGCCAAGGGCCTTCTAGGCCTGTCGCGCTTGAAGTTTTTTTTATTTTAACATTAATAATTAAAATAGGTTCTAATAATTTAATAATAAATTATTGGTATTGTAAAAAAATAATCTTTTCAGAACTTCTCCCATATAACTTCTACAGACATATGCTAGAGAATATTTATATGCATTTTTATTTCCTTTATTTCGATTATCAGATAGCGAACTACATTCTTACACGTTCGAAGGTAAACCGTTACTCAACCAATAAAAATGCAGTCATACATCTGATTTGTTTAGATTAAAACTGGAATTTAGCTCGGAATTACTATACAATGGTGAGATTAAAACTGCGAGTGGAGAAGAATTGTCTGAACATTTAAAATAATATATTACGATGCGAGGTTTGGGAAGTGGTTTTTACAGAATCGAGGAAAATGTTTAAAAACCGAGCGATAGCGAGGTTTTTAATTTCCTCGATTCTGTAAAACATTTCACAAACGTGCGTTGTACATTATTTTTTGCGCGATGGTGTTTTCAAAACAATGCATACTAGTAAAATAATATCTTTGTTGGAAATATTTGCGTTCATTATAAACAACTGACTTGCGTAAGCAGTCTGGCCAATGTATGTACGGTAAATGCCGAGAATAATTTAGTTGAGACTACAGCAGGCCGTGACACCAATCAGGAAGAAATGGCGGCAAGTACGAATTTATTGTTTTATATTGTTTCAAATAAAGTTCAGTCCATTAAAAATGCAGTGATTTGTTTCGTGTAATGTATATTAACACTACCTTTTGGATATTTTTCGTATATACACTGTATGTAGTATACATAGAGGGCAGTGGTTTTACTTCCCACACGCGTTTTGTAATATGTAATCTAGGCCCATGCCTCCGCCCCTTGGGATACCTCGGTCTTAATGACCATACTCCCAAGTCCCTGACTTGTCCTCCCTATCTAGTTCGCATCCACATTCAAGAGTTCTCGGCCTAAAACCGACACCTCTAGGGAGAAGGTGTATGTAATATTACAGTAAAATTATTTTTATTACAGTATGGTTATTTAGGTTGGCAACCCCGAAATGTAGGAAGTTGAACTTTCAATCATGGTCGCCATTGCTGTAAGTACGACAAAACTCAGTATCGCGGAAAAAATAGATAGGTTTTGTTCTATTGGTATCATTCGTTCCTTTATGAAATACTCTATACAAGATAAAGTGCGTGAAAGTGAGTAAATTGAAGCAAATTATAAGTATTTCCCAGGTTGGGGTGCGGCTGTGAGGGAAGTGTTAATAATATTGTCCCCTTCCAAACAAAATATCAGGCTACGTGCGATGGTGCAATGCAACAGTGATTAACCTTTCAAACATCCTCCCCCCCCTCCCGCCCGTGATAGACATAATGAGTTGATAATACTCAGGTGACAGAACAAAGTTCCATATTAATCCTTAAATTGGCGAAACATTGAACTTGTTCATGGTACCAATGTACCGCCCTATATACCGATTCTGATGTTGGTTTGACAAAGACTAGAGGAAGAAAACCTTGACCAAAAATCACAATGATAAAATGCCTAGAGAATTAAAGTCGGACGGGAATAAATTGATGTCTTGAGGAGAGCAGCAGCATCAAGCTCAAAATTGAAAAAAAAAAAATTGTTACGAGAAAACATTAATAGGCCTATTAAATTTAGATTTTAGATTTAGATTTATTTAGCCTGGTGGAGTTAAGGCCATGTGGCCTTCTCTTCTACTCACCAGGACAAACATATATTACATCAGAATATAACAATCTTAATTAACTTTAATATTAAACTTCTTGTAGGAAAGCCAGAAGGAAAACGCCCAGTTGGTAGACCAAGAATGAGATGGGAGAACAACATTTACTATGATTTGAGGGAAGTAGATTATACAGGGAATGATTGGAAAGCATTAGCTCAGGATAGGGATGTATGGAGAGCTTATGTCCGTGCGGCCATGAACCTACGGGTTCGATAGTGCCAGTGAGTAAGTAAGTAAGTAAGTAAGTATTAAACACTAAGTAAAAATTTGATCAAAAGATAATATCTAATATATTACGATCTATAATACAACCAGTTAATATTAGTTAAAATTAAGACTAAAACTAATAATAAAATGTATACAAGCAAGGCATATTAAATTGTCCCTGTCTAGTGTATATAAAAAACAAAGGAAAATAACGAGATATAGAAAACTAATTTTACGATTATACAATATTTAAAACAAAACAAATAAAAATATTTGTTATTCTTAACATTATTTTCATAAATAATTAAATATATTAATATTGCTAAAAGAATATTATCAGTGAGGTGTATAAGTTAGTTTGTTATTAAATAATTCTTCAGTTTGTTTTTGAAGGATGTTATAGTTTGACAGTCTCTGCATAGGACGGAAGGGAATTCCATGTTTTGGTAAGTGAGACCGTAAAAGATAATGAATAATATACAGTGTGATGAGGCGGGATATAAATGACACTGGTCAACAGTGGTTTTGTTGCTCTTGATATAAGATTAATTTTGGATAACTATTTATGCTCACAATTTATGAAACTATCAATGATTTTGGAAGATTTTCTCTGTTTTTTTAATCTTTATTTTCATTTTACACTACAAAAAACGGAAAATATGAAAAAAAAAAAAAAAAAAAGATATATTTATAATGTCAATTGTTTTTTTAAAAATTAGTATACACTGAAATAAATAGAAAGAAAAATATCGAAAACCCATGTTATACTTCAGTGAAACGCCTTTTATAAGATTTTCTTCTATAATTTTTAGGAACAATCTATTTTTAAAGACCAGCAGTAATCTGCCATCATGTGACGGTCCCATCTACCCTGATACGTTTCCGCATTACTTTTAGATCCTGGTGAAAGCGCACTCCCTGTTCGTCGCTATAATTTCCTAAATTATCCGGAAATCTACCCAGGTGACTGCGAAGAAAGTGTAACTTTATACTCATATTTGCTCCTAGAATCTTGAAGCTTGTCAACATGTTTTGCACCATTTCTTTATAATTTGGTGCTTTAGAGTTACCTAGGAAATTTTCTACTACCAATACAAAACCCTTCCAAGCTTCACTTTCCGGAAGAGTCATAACTTTGATAAAATTTGCATCTTTCATCAACTGCCGAATTTGAGGACCATCACATATTCCGCCTTTTAACTTTTCCATACTGAGCTTAGGAAATTTTCTACAAATGTACCTGAAACATTCTCCTTCCTTGTCCAACGCTTTGACGAATTGTTTTATAATACGGACTTGGTATGTAATGGTGGAAGTATGATTTTGTCTCTGCTTAGTAACGGCTTGTTTATTACTTTGGTTTTACCGACAGTTAATGACTTTCTGAAAGGCCACACATCTTGTTCCCAATGAAAATGCTTTGCTCTACTATCCCACAGACAAATGGAGCAAGGGTATTTTGTGTATTAACATGTATTTATACATGGAAACTTATCCAGATGCACGTTGTGAGTACTTTAATTTTGTCAAATAACTGAGATCATGGTCGATGTGCGGAGTGAGGGGTGCGAGAGTGGGGATCACGTGGTGTTAATATGCACGAAAAAAAATGAGCAGAAATCAAATCATGACTGGAAACATACATTTTATTAGTAACAAACCGTTTACTGTTTAAGATATAAGATACGCAAAAATCATAAAAAAACTAGAGCACATTCAGCACTTTCATGAATATATTCGTAATTTGTGCGCTTGAAAACATAGGAATTCGCAGAGATATCCAGGGCAACACTTTTTTTTTTGTAGAGCTGTATAATTATTCAATAGTAGATTATCTTCCTTGTCGTTTAACATTTCACTACCAATAAACTATAATTAATATTTTTGAAACAAATTAAGATCCATCCATCCATAGTAATTCTGCCCGAGGGCAGGTCTTTCACTGTAATCATAGCATTTTCATGCTGTACTTTGCAGCTTACTAGGGAATTATAGGAGTGGTAGCTTCCCGTTGCTTTCCAGACCGGTGAAGGATGATGATGATAATGATAAGGATGATGATGATGGCCGGATGATTTTCGGGGACCGTTGGGCCCTAAGCTTCCTGGCATTTGTCTTACAGGTGAGCAAAAATCCCGAGAAAAACCTCGCCCAGGAAGCTTGTCCCGACCGGAGATCGAACCCGGGCCCGCTGCGTGACAAGGCAGCACGCTACCTTGAGACCACAGCGGTGGACTAAATTAAGATATAACCAACTAAATTGGTACGGCCATGTACGACGAATGCAAGAAGAAAGGTTGCTCTGAAAAACGTTGTAATTGTGTCCCACCTGAAAGAAGAAAGAAAAGAAAGGATGAACTCGAAACTCATGGATGGAAGGAATAACTGGAATGAGAACAATAGAACTGGAGGACATTGAGTGCATGGATAGAGACGAGTGGAGAAGCTAGCTTCCCGTTGCTTTCCACACCGGTGAAGGATGATGATGGCCATATGATTTCGGGGACCGTTTGGGCCTTAAAGTTTACCTGACATTTGTCTTACAGGTGAGGAAAAACCTCACCCAGAAAAACTGCCCCGACCGGGGATCGAACCCGGGCCAGCTGCGAGACAGGCAGCACGCTACCTCGAGGCCACAGCGGTGGACCAACTGAACATAAAAACGCATTAATTTTCGTCTTTTGGCTCATTTATGCCAAGGAGATCGGGATAAGTAGATTCGGGGGCAACGCCGGGTAATCAGCACGGGATATATAAAATAATTACATAAATTTATAAAGTAAAGTAAAGTAATCCCACAACAGGCCTCGGGAGGCCCTTGGGGTAGTAGGAGGTTAAGGCTCCCACTTTTTCTAGACAATCGGCACTTGATGTCAGCCGGGTTGTCAGCCCTGCGTGACGGCCGCCTTTACCCCAGAACAAGCGTCTGGTACTCATTTCCGTTAGAGGCTGAGTCGACCCCGGGGCCATAGTGCCGCCAGAAGGTTTTGGTCAGTTTAAAAATCCTGACCCCACCGGGACTTGAACCCTCGACCTTCCGACTTGTAGCGCAGTGCCTTAACCACTACGCTACGGCGTGCCCTCTACATAAATTTATATATTTTTCCTTTTATTTATTCAACTTAACATAAAAACACATCAATTTTTATTTATCTATTTAGGTGTAGCAGCATATGCCGGGCATTGACTAATTATTATTATTATTATTATTATTATTATTATTATTATTATTATTATTGTTTTATTATTATTGTCATCATCATCATCATGATTTGCGAGTGGTAATATTTTTTTCGGAGAGATGATCAAAAATATCAAGGGATTCTAAATGTTAGCACTAGTTTAATGAAATTAATATAAATATGTTTTATGAAGATTATAGAATTAAAGTAGAATATATTTTAGGTAATGAAATATGAAAGTGTAACACAGCCCTAAAGAATGTTAAGTGGATGGAGTAAGCAGGAGTTTCATGGGAAAGAGACTACGTTAAGAGGTTACTTCGGCCGGGGAATTTTGGTTATAGCAGATTGTTTTCGACTGAAGAAGAACCATCGTGTACGTCTAGTTCAAGAATCCTCAAAATCACTACTATTGCTTTTATTATTATTATTATTATTATTATTATTATTATTATTATTATTATTATTATTACCTAAGATAATTATGGATTGGGAACCACAGGGAAGGAAAAAGAAGGGTAGACCAACTATTACGTGGATTCAGGGAATCAATGAAGCTAAGAGGGAATGGGAAATAGAAGAAGATATATGGATGAACAGACAGGAATGGAAAAATGTGTTGAAACAAATGTGTAGTTAACTGTGAACATGGGTACCGGAAAAATGTATATTCATTGTAAAAGCCGGAATAATAAAAAAATATTATTATTATTATTATGAGGCGGAACGCTGACCACGGACCACTCAAATGACATCTATACGAAAACAAGTGTAACTAAATTAGTATGGTTCAAATTCTTCCCTATAGGGGAGAGCGCCTAAATCTCTGTTAAGGGAAACATGGGCTTACAAGATACAATATTATTATTATTATTATTATTATTTATTATTTCCACCGCTGTTGTCTTGAGGTAGCGTGCTGCCTTGTCACGCAGCGGGCCCGGGTTCGATCCCCGCTCGGGACAGTTTTTCTGGGTGAGGTTTTTATCGGAGTTTTTCCTCACCTGTAAGACAAATATCAGGAAAACTTTAAGGGTCAAACGGTCCACGAAATCATATGGCCATCGCAAGCATCATCATTCATATTCATCTTATCATCATCATCCTTCATCGGTGTGGAAAGCAATGGGAAGCTACCACATCTACAATTCCCTAGTAAAGTTGCAAAGCATAGCATGAAAATGCTATGATTGCGGTGAAAGACCTGCCTTTGGGCAGAATTACTATGGATTATAATTATTGTCTTGCACCGTAACTGAGCGGTTTAAGGCATGATATCTCGGTGCAGAGTTATTATACAGGATTTGCGCTGGTTAGAATTCCCATGAGGGAACACATTTTTTCATGGAATTTCGGCCATTATGGGACGGGCGTCCATCCAGCATCGCATCGTTAGGAATTCGAGTAGCTACAATAGATGACGGTTCCAAGATGAGAAAACGATCTACAACGGCTGGGATCCTCAACATACTGACTACATGCCATCCCTATATTGGCTAGATCATCGTCCACTTATGTGATTAACATATGTGGATGTGAGGCCAACAGCTGGCTGATAGGCCAAGGGGCTTCTAGCTGTGCTTGTCGGAACATGAAGTCAGTTAGCCCTATCATTATTATCATTAACATTATCATCATCATTATAGTTATCATTAGGGAGCGGATTTTTAGGTTCTACAAGTTAAAACTTTAACATAGTACAGCGATACAATTAATGTAATGTCTTTATAACCAATCAACTGATTTTTTTATAATATAACTTCAAAAAGTTCCTCAATCATTTTTGAGTGGGATCTAGCAATATTATTATTATTTATTAATTATTATTATTTATTAATTATTATTATTTATTTATTTATTTATTCATTTATTTATTCATTCTTGCCTCCCTTTGGCCAGCAACCAATCGAAGGGACTATTATTATGCTTTCAAGTCTTATACGAGAATTTTCCAGAAGGATCAATTTTCTATAGGATCGTAACAGGCCTTGGCCTAATACTTGGAAGGAAGAAGAAGAAGAATTTATTTATTCATTTATTTATTCATTTATTTATTTATTATTTATTTATTATTTATTATTATTATTATTATTATTATTATTATTATTATTATTATTATTATTATTATACAGCAACACTAGGATATACTAGCATGGACTGCAAAAGAAATGAAGATATGCAAGCAATTAAATTACAACCAATCTCATAATTTATAAATAGGCCTAAATACCAGCTACAGTGGAAAACTCATGTGTAACGAATGAATGGTAACAGCCATTACCGTCCTCTAAGGAAGAGATCTATGGGACGTCCTACAAAAATGTGGACCGAGAATGCTTCACTGAAACAGTAACAGGCTCTGCGCCTTAAATATTTTTGGAAGATTATGATAATACTAGCCCTGTTACTGTTTGAGTCTTTGGCATGGATTCCCTGATGCGCGGCCATGAACCTACGGTTTCGATATTTATTTATCATCATCGGGTTCGATAGTGCCAGTGAGTTAGCACTATTATTATTATTATTATTATTATTATTATTATTATTATTATTATTATTATTATTATTCCTCTACGCATGAAAGCTGGCAGCTTGTTGCGTGTTCATTCACTACAGGTCCGGGGTATGGTGACATCCTTCCATCCTAGTTGTGGTCTTCCTAAAGACCTTTTCTGCTGAGGTGTCCAGTCACGTACTTTCTTTACTAGTCTACTGTCCTCCGTTCTATCTATGTGATTGTTCCAATTTAGTTTTCTATCAATTATTATTATTATTATTATTATTATTATTATTATTATTATTATTATTATTATTATTATTATTATTAGTATTATTATTATTATTGATAGGCATTTATTGGTAAATATGGAATTAGATCAAAAATTGTACTGGATAACAAAATAATAGAACAAATATCACATTTCCAATATTTAGGATGTGACATAACTTACAGAGAAAATAAAGATATAGAAAATAAAGTAAATAAATTCCAGGCTATTTGTGGAACCATAAAAAGAACCTTAGGTCGGAAAACAAGGGAAGATACGAAACTTAAATTATATAAAACAATGGCTGTTCCTTTGTTGTTGTATGGAAGTGAAAACTGGATAATGAAATCAAGGGATAAAAGCAGGATACATACTGCGGAAATGCTGTTTTTACGTAATGTGAAAGGATGCACAAGAGCGGATAGAATAAGGAATGAAACTATACGAGAAGAATTAAATATATATAAAATTGAAGATAAAATCAGCGAAAATAATAAGAAATGGACAGAACACTTAATGAGAATGAACAACGAAAGAATACCAAAAAGAACCTTCCTGTATAATCCCAGAGGAACAAGAGATGTTGGCCGACCACGTAGAAGATGGACTCCACTTTTAACTTCGCCGGAACAGGCTGCATAGCCTAAACCTTGTAGTAGAAGAAGAAGATTATTATTGATTGATTGATTGATTGATTGATTGATTGAAGAAATCAAACTAAAATGATATGGACATATAATGAGAAGAATGGACACAGAAACGAACAAGGAAGTATTGAAATGGATACCTCCTGGAAAAGGGAAACGTGGTAGACCAAAACCAACGTGGATAAAGGGAATTCAAGACAACACGAAGAAGAGAAATATGACAAAAGCAGGCACGCAAGACCGGGAAATGTGGAAGAAAATATTTTTTGGTTGAGGATACCTGTGTAATTTACAGAAACAATCCTGAAATAAAAATTTATTATTATTATTATTATTATTATTATTATTATTATTGGGGCACGCCGTAGCGTAGTGGTTAAGGCACTGAGCTACAAGCCGGAGGGTCGAGGGTTCAAGTCCCGTTGGGGTCAGGATTTTTAAACTGACCCAAACCCTCTGGCGGCACTATGGCCCTGGGGTCGACTCAGCCTCTAACGGAAATGAGTACCAGATGCTTGTTCTGGGGGGTAAAGGCGGCCGTCACGCAGGGCTGACAACTCGGCTGACATCAAGGGCCGATTGTCTAGAAAAAGTGGGAGCCTTAACCTCCTACTACCCCAAGGGCCTCCGGGTCTGTTGTGGGATCACTTTACTTTACTTTTACTTTACTATTATTATTATTATTATTATTATTATTATTATTATTATTATCATCATCATCATCATCATCATCATCGTTATTATTGGTTTCGTGTTGTTACCACACCCTGGCTGACAAATTGTTGTAGCAATTGAGTTCATGAGAGGAAATCCGCGTTTACTGCACGAGGTCGCCGCATTTTCCCAGCTTCATCAGAGTTCATGGTATCATCAACACTATGTTAGAAGTTTATATAAAACTAGCTGGTTGCCCGGCGTTGCTCACACTTTTATTTATCACAATCTTCTCGTCACCAATGTACTTGGTGACCCCGAAAACTATGAATCAGACAGTGACCTCGAACATTTTGGACAATTCATTTTCTTTCTCACCTCTTCTCTCCACCTATGGATAACATTTAGGCTCAATTAACATATGGACCGTAACCAATCAGCTTGCTAATCCGGAAACAATGGATTGAATAATAATCACGGTCACTATTATTTTATTTTTCACTCCTTCTCATATCCTTTGGGGTAGCGTCCAAATATACCCTCGAATTTCATCTGAGCTATAACGAATCAAATTAGCGAATCAGTCATTTACGATTATTTCTATTCCTTCCACCTCTTATCCACACATGTTAGCTTAGGTGTGTAAAATGTTTGGTTAAAATTTCTCCAGGCATTCGAAAGTTATGCTATCACACACTCACGCGCACGCGCGCACACACACACACACACACACACACACACACACACACACAAATATATATTCCACCGAGCGATATGGTCTCGAGGTAACGTGATGCCTTCTCACGCAGCGGGTCCGGGTCCGATTTCCGGCCGGGAAAAGCTACTGGGTGAAGTTTTTTCGGGGTTTTTCCTCATCTGTAAGACAAATGTCAGGAAGCTTAGGCCGCTGCCGCCGCCGCCGCCATCATCATCATAATAATCATCATGATAATCATTCGCCCGTGTGGAAATTAACGGGAAGCTACCACACCTATAATTCCTTAGTAAAGTTGCAAAGCATAGCATGAAAATACTATGATTGCAGTGAAAGACCTGCCCTCGGGCAGAATTATATATATATATATATATAGTGAGTATAATACATATATAAGAAAAATAAGTGTTTGAATTGGATTCGCCTGGTAGTGTAATGGATATCACGCTGAGGTACAGACTCAGAGATCCGGGTTCGAATCCAGTCCAGGCATTTATTTTTCTTATCATACCATATATATATATACACCTTAATTGCTACATATCAAAATTTAATTATAACATCTAAATAAAGAAGCGTTTCAGCCGTAAAGTACATATTTTCTTTAAATACCTGTGAGAGAAAGCAGTGCGATCGATATTTCGCTGTCTCACGATAGAGAATCATGTATAAGGAAGAAAAAATATTTTTTGTGCTGGGATGCCTAAATGGCGCAATTGATAATGCACTAATGAATTAAATTAGACGTCTCGAGTTCAAATCCCGGTTGAGGTGTTTATTTTTCATTTCATGACATATACGTGTATATATATATATATATAGTTCCGGGTTCGAATCCCGTCCAGGCATTTTTTTCTTATCATACCATATATATATATATATATATATATATATATATATATGTTGTGTGTGTGTGTTCTAATGCCACCCACTGTAGTTTACGTGATTCCGGTTTCGCGCTGGGCATATAGATGGCGTTACTGTGATCTATTTTTCAATTTACGCACCAATTCTGCAGACCACTTTACATAGATGTATTCTTATACTGTGTACAGAGAGGAGTGTGTTATGTTTATGTTTGTATGGTGTAATGAGTGTTGTGTCATCAGGCATTATGATAAAGAATGTATTAGGTCAAACACGATGTTGGCATGTAGCCTACAACTTTTGAAAAGCACCAAGGGATACACCAGGCCGAACGTACCCATTCGATGGACCAATCGCTATCAACAGTACCACGTGCAGTTCGCAATTGAATGTAGAAATATGGTGTACAATCTATAGATTAAAAATTGTACACACCACCTCTCTTGGCACCGAGATTCAAAATTATGCAATTAAATTAATTTAAAAATTAACGTTTTCAAGTCCTCCGGGTACTGAACCCGTGCCCGCTAGTAAGGAAACAGGCATGCCATTACATGAGCCAGCACGGCGGACTTGTACATAAATAAATAATAATAAGAAACATGGACTCTTACTTTAAGGGAGGAAAGGAGATTACGAGTATTTGAGAATAAAGTTCTTAGGAAAATTTTTGGACCAAAGAGAGATGAACAGACAGGTGAATGGAGAAGACTACATAACAATTAACTACATGGTATGTATAGGAAGCCAGATATAATAAGAACAGTTAAGTCTCGTAGACTGCGATGGGCAGGACATGTTGCACGTATGGGGAATGAAGACTTGCATGGAAGCTTCTTGTAGGAAAACCAGAGGGAAAACGCCCAGTTGGTAGACCAAGAATGAGATGGGAGAATAACAGTAACCATGATTTGAGGGAAGTAGATTATACAGGGGATGATTGGAAAGCATTAACTCAGGATAGGGATGTATGGAGAGCTTATGTCCGTGCGGCCGTGAACCTCCGGGTTCGATACTGAAAGTGAGTTATATAGGCCCTATATATATATATATATATATATATATATATATATTCATTATCAATCATCATTATGAATAAATCCATTTTAGGCCATGTGGCCTGTGACGGTAAACCTATAGAAGATGGTCTTTATCATTCCACCGATGTTTTCGTCTTCCTTGGTCCCTATGTACAGTTGGAGTATATTGGATGCAAATTTTGGAAGTATATTTCTTTCCAATCTTCTCAGACAATTTTTCCATTCTTGTTGGTGTCTTTCTTTATCTTCATTTAAACTTGGTACTCAAGTTTTTCTCTGATAATAGTGTTCTTTTGGTGATACAGTCTATTAATTCCTACCGGTAATAATATATAGGCCTATAAATAAATAATTATATAGGCCTATAGACTGCATATATATATATATATATACATATATATATATATATATATATATACAGTGACGGACATATTTAAAATATTAATTCCTTCAGAAATAGTTCACCGCTATTGTCTCGGCGTAGCGTCACTACCTCGAAAGCAGCGAACCCTGGTTCGATCCCCGGTAGGGTCACGTTTATAGGATGGTTTTTTTCGGGGTTTTCCTCACCTGTAGAACAATGTCAGGAAAATTTAAGGCCCAAACCTATACCAAAGGCGAGAGGTAAAACTGCGTTAATGGAATGGGATAGAATTATCTCAGAAATATAAACAAAATGTGTTGTGAAATTCAAATAATTTGATTGACGATTCGAAGACAGTGGATCTAGCAGTTACCACAATATTGTCTCTTGTAGCTTCAAACCCAGTGAATAATTATGAAAACTCTGAGGATTAATAACGGACGCTGTATCTCTAGATCAGTAATGTTAACAAGAACTATTTGGCTCCAATCGATGGAGGCATAGAGATAAGATGAAGAAGGTAGTTGTACCTCGGAATTCTTGTCTTGAAGTAGGACACTGACCCAGAAAACTTACAGGGTCAATAATGCAGCCCGCACAACCGGTATTGTTTCTACCACCCTACTGTGATCGTCAAGTTCACGGCCCACTGGATATTATTACAACACGCTATTAATTATATCTGAAGTAAATACCTGGCACTATCGAATCCAAAGGTTCATGGCTGCGCGGGTATGACTTTTCTCTATTCTGTGCTAATATTTTCCAATCATCATCATCAACATGGAATAAGCCCAATGGCCTGTTCCGATCTCATTATAGGTCGAATTGATCCTTCCATCTCTTCAATGGTCTTCCCAACATTCTTCTTCCTTTTGGTTTATAATTATACATTCTTCTTTGTATGCGCTGTTCATTCATTCGTAATACGTGCTGAAGATAAGCATTTTGATAGAATTTTATTCTTTCACAGAGATTAAATATATTAAGTTCTGTTCTTATATCTTCGTTTTTCTTTTTATAGGTCCTTTGGTATCCTGCTATTGCTCTCAACATCTTCATTTCAACAGCCTCTATTTGTTTACTATCTGCCTTTGTTAATGTCCAGGTTTCACACTCATAGATAAGAGATGGAATTGCCAATACTTTGTAAAACTTCAAAATAGTTTCTTTTCTAGTCTTATTCAATAAAGTGCGTTTAATTGTGCCACATAGATAATTGAATCGTTGTATTTTAGTGTGTTTTTCAATCATTCCCCTCAAATTAATGATATTCTCAACGTCAGTTTTGGTCTCCTACTGGGAATTTTTGCTCTGGTTCTCTTATAAGACGTTTACATGCCCCTTCTTTCATTCGACATTAGTGCCATAAGTCCTCCCCATCGCTACCTACAAGACTAATCTGGCTAACTTGTGAATATTAGATCAAAGAACAAGTGACTGATATACTACAGAGTGATTCAGAAGTATGGCTATATGTTTGATCGCATTTTGTGACGAAAATATTATTATTAAAGGAAATACGATGTTATCATTGGAAAGGGAATCCTTCAAATTACAACAATATAACAGAACAAAACTAATCACTGCTCACGTGCAGCTTGGCGGGTGGATTTTTGTGGGCTAGCGTCGAACGCCTCCACAATTCTGTTCGTTGTTTCTGCATCCGTGCTAATGTGAGGACTTCCAGGAGGTTTGATTTTCTGCATCCTTCCCGTTTCCAGCAGTCTTTTCTCCATTTAACTATTTAACGAATAAAATTAAGTCATGTTGCAGTCGACGGCTGCAATGCTACGTTAAACTCACGTCTTGCCCGTCTTGCGGTCTCACGATCATTAGCATACGTTATTGCCCATGCAGCAATTGTAATTTGCTGTTTCATATTCAACGCAATTTTGACTAATGACGTAAGTTCTACACCGTTTTGTTTTATTCCATTGTTGTAATTTGAATAATTGCCTTTCCAACGGTAATTTCATATTTCCTGTAATGGTAATATTTTCATCACACAACGCGATCAAACGTATAGCCATATTTATCATTCACCCCGTATTTTCGGCCCAAGTTTATCTTGAATTGTAAACGAAGTCACGAAATGTATCTTTCCGCAGGCATATGTGATTGGAGGAACGATGGTACTATTTTACGCGCCATCTGACTTGCTGCCAAATTCCGGTGGCATTAATTTACCAAATTCACATGCATCTACACGTATTTATTTAAAAGAACAAATTTGATTAGGCCTAAACGTTTTTCAATTAATTTGGAAAGACGGAAGCGGTAGCGGCAAAATAGTTATGTGACAAAAAATGCCTGTTTAGCATCATGTTGGCCAATTGCCAACTTGTTTACTTACATAGAAGGAGATTCTATCCTACATTAGTGGGCAAGCTAGGGTAACAAAAAATTGACAAATTGGTGTTGATATCAATACTAGTAAAATTCATATCAAATTCCGTTGAGGTGAAGTCATGTGATGAAAGTTAAAAATTAAATTGTACCTGTTGGTAGGTGCCGTCGTCCTCAACTTTGTTAATATATTGTAAATAAATTTAACTGGAGCGCTTTCGTAAGTTATCTTCCGAGTAGCGGAAGCTCAACCTGCAGAAGATGGAAGATAACTTCCGAAAGCGCTCCAGTTAATTTTATATACAATATTTTAACAAAGTTGAGGACGACGGCACCTACCAACAGGTACAATTTAATTTTTAACTTTCATCATATGGTGTTAGGTAGACAAGTTAGTGTTAGTTTAGGCAAGTTTGGACGAGAAAATGGCGAGCTAGTTTAGCATTGACTAATTTATTAGCGGGTTTTTGTGACAAGTTGGCTACACACTCTGAGCAAAAACTAATACATATTTTACATTGAAAATATGATGATTTTAGGTTACTCTGAGCTTAACTTCTCACTTCATTTTATTGCAATTCTCACATTTTTTTTAGAAAAAATCAACATGCATATTCCTCTCAGGTAATTATTCAATACTGCAACAATAAATTGTGTGTTTTTCAGTTTTATTTGAATTTATGTTGGTGGCGTGGTAGCATAGAATCCCCTAAAACCGTTATTTTATCATCTTTCCCCATAAAGATCGTGCTCACTTATGTAGTCTTCTCGATTAACTTGTCTATTCATCTTTGGTCCAAAAAGTAGGTATAGCCTATTCTCAAATGGACCGTTACGTATCAACCGGCTAAGCGCCGTAAAAAAAGAGACATTTTTATGCCATCTGTTGTACTGGCTCATGAAGTAAGTATACGCACAATTTTAGCGCCAAATCTATAAATATAGCCTTATTATTAAAGAAAATTGTAAATTACATCAGTCCTATCAGAGATTCTGTGTTTTGCAAAAAAATCGGGTATGAAACTAGATCTTCATAAATGCTAATCTAAATTTTGCATCATACAGCTAAGCGCCAAATGTTTCCGCTCTTAGATTGTTGATGCATAACTGTCAAACAAGGAAAATAACTTGCAATATCCAGTGTTGTTAGTTTGACGCTACAATAAATAGTGAAGATTGACTTGAAAATCATTATAATCTTCATGCATTATGTCTTTGCCTGTTCCGATCTCACATCTGTTCAGTCCAGCGCTTTCTTGGTCTTCCCACTGATCTTCGTCTTCCAGGATTATACATCTGTGCCATCTTTGGTATCCTATCCTCTGTCATTCTTTGTAGATGTTCTATCGAATTGTTCCTTTGTTCTTATATTTGTTGAAGAAGTGGTTGTACTTTTAGCTCCTCTATAATATTCTCATTTCTAATATGTTCTTCTCTTGTACTACCTTTCACAGCCCGTAGGAATCTCATTTCCGCTGCCTGAATTTTACTTTTTTTCTTTTTCCTTCAGGACCCAGGCCTCATTTCCATACATCGCCACTGGTAGTGCCATCGTTGTGTAAAATCTTCGCTGTGTATCCTTTCTTACTTTGTTCGTTAGTGTTCGTCTGATTGTTCCACAACTATGTTGAAATGTCTGCATTTTCTTATTTATATCTCGTTCTTCTTAATAATTTATATATCGTAGTCCAAATACTGGAAGTGTGAAACCGTAACTCGAATTTTAACGTTTTTTTCGAAACCTACATAATGGCGCATAGCCGGTTGATGTACACCCTTAGACAAAAAAAAAAAGATTCATCCGCAGATTCCATCAACCGATCGGGGAACTTCGTGAGCGCTCGCAGAAGCCGTATTGACATCAACACGTTTTCAGTAATTGTACTGGGTTGTTTGCTAGTTAACGCAGTGCACACTCAAGCAACATGAAAGAGAGAGAGAGCTTGGCTTAGTGTGTTTCCGTGGTCGAGAGGTTTAACAGACATCATCTGAGTTCGTAACCTCACGAGTTCGATACCCGTTCAACTTTTTTTTTTAAACCGAATGTTACAATATCATTTTGCCTGTAATATAGTTTCATATTTAATTTTATATTTGAGTTTTATGGCTTTAATGCACACACAAAAACATAATTTAAAATCTTCTTCTAATAAATAAATGAGGAAAGAAAATCATATCTTCTAAAATGAAAACTTAAACAAAATCAATATCGGATGTATGAACCCTCAGCATCTATTACCGCTCTCAATCTGCGGGGCATTGAAATTGCCTTGTGCCTACGTCCTTCTGTGTGCGCTGAGCCATGGTAAAATTCAATATGACTCATTATAGACAAACTTGTTAAAGGCTGTTGCTTTTGCGCAGACGTCTGCGTATCACAGTCTATTGAATGCAATACATTCAAATTACCTAGAACAAACCCTGAATGTGGTAAATATAATTGTTGCAATAACGACATTAACATTGATTTAATTCAAACGTCAAAATAAAATGTTGTATTTAATTCATTAAACATTTCAATACAAATAACACGAGAAAAAAAATTGCGTAATTGAGGATGCGAACCAGCGACTTTCATTAACAGAAACAGTGACTGCATGCTTTACCGCTGACCTAACAGAACACGTAGGAGTGTCTTCAGTTCATGCCACGTAACACAGTAGCTCAGGGACTGCACAATATGACTAGTTTCCTAGTGTGAACCCAGCGCTATGCAGAGTAGGACTTAGAAGAAATGTGAGTTCAAGAGACGACTTTTTTTTTTGTCTAAGGGTGTACGACGCCGTGCAAATAAAGTTTCTAACAAAATTAATTCACCATAACCTCTTTTTTGTCCTTTTTATCTACCGTAGGTTGTATGTTATACACAATCTGGTTAGGATTTTAAGAATGACTGGCCTTTTAGTTAAGTTTCAGTCCTCCTTCTCTAAATTGTTCATTTAAATGAACTAGAAGAAAAGAATAACTGAATGAACTAGAAGCACTTCCGGGGAAATTTCAATACGTAGCATTTTATAAACATGTCACATAAATCATACCCTGAGATATAACGAAGTGAACAAGCTGCTGATGAGACACGTGGAGGAGAGGGCAAGACATTGACAGATGAAGTTTGTTGTATTGACTTTGATCACGCTATGTTATCCAGGTCACCAGAGATTCATCAATACAATAAATAAAAACATGTGATAACTCCAATATTATACAACCAAACGAGATTAATAACATATTTTGTTTGTCTCTTTAATAATAATAATAATAATAATAATAATAATAATAATAATAATAATAATAATAATAATAATAATAATAATAATAATAAGAAGAAGAAGAGTAAGAATGAAGATACAAGAACAGAGTTAAATATATATCCAATAAATGATAAAATCAAAGGATATAGAGAAAAATTGTTTGGACATGTTGAAAGAATGAACGTAACAAACCGCTGTGGTCTCGGGGTAGCGTGCTGCCTTGTTACGGGCCCGGGTTCGATCCCCGGTCGGGACAGTTTTTCTGGGTGAGGTTTTTATCGGGGTTTTTCCTCACCTGTAAGACAAAGTCGGGAAAACTTTTAAGACCCAAACGGTCCCCGAAATCATATGGCTATCGCAATCATCATCATTCATATTCATCTTAGGTTAAGCTTAGGATTAGGGACTCTCCTGGCGCACCATTATCATCATCACCTATCATATCATCGGGGCAACGTAACCCCGCCTTCCAGGCGCAGGCGCCCCAACCTCAGAAGTGGGTTACGAGTACGCCATGCCAGGAGAGAAACCAGGAATGTCAGAAGACAAACCTGGGCCATTTGAAAAAAAAAAAAAAAGATTACCAAAAGCAGTATTTAACTACAAGCCAAGCGGTTCAAGGAATGTAGGAAGGCCAGTGAAAAGGTGGACAGAACAACTGTGAGGCGGAACAGGCATTTTGCCTAGCCCGCGAAGTGAAGAAGAAGAAGAAGAAGATAATAATAATAATAATAATAATAATATTTTATTAGGAATATTCCTCAAATCTCTAGTTTCCATACTTCTCTTCACTCCATCTATCCAACATTCTCTAACAATAACAATAGCAACAGCAATAATAATAATAATAATAATAACAATAATAATATTTTTAGTT
Source organism: Diploptera punctata (assembly GCA_030220185.1). Lineage (NCBI taxonomy): Eukaryota > Metazoa > Arthropoda > Insecta > Blattodea > Blaberidae > Diploptera > Diploptera punctata. Next base: position 631,394 of record JASPKZ010007180.1, read on the forward strand.
CATCAGATGAATATCTCCAGAGAGCTGCAAACCAATTAGAAAAAGTAGGCAAGGAATACAATTTAAACAGTTCATGTACAAAAACAAACTCAATGGCATTTCGAGGAAAAAATCTCTCAGATGCTAAATTGTGAATAATATTGAACAAGTGAAATCCTACAATTATTTGGGGTTTTAATGTATCATACTGTCAAAAAGAAGATATACATATTTATATAATGGAATTGGACAGTTAATGACAAATGAGGAAAATTTTGAAGAAGTGGCAGAATTCAAAACAATAATTACAAGTAGGAATGACATGCACAAAGAAATTAAACACAGGATCAATTCTGCAAGTGCATGCTATTATGCATTACAGGGATTCTGTCGTCCCAACTTCTCTCAAAAAAAGTTAAACTGAAAAATAGACTAGGCCTAATAAAACTTATTCTCCCAGTTATACTACATGCATGCGAAACATGGACTCTTACTTCATGGGAGGAAAGGAGATTACTAGTAGCTGAGAATAAAGTTCTTAGGAAAATATTTGGACCAAACAGAGATGAACAGACAGGAGAATGGAGAAAACTATAGAAGTGATCTACATGACCTTTATAGGAAACCAGATAATAGTTAAGTCTCGTAGACTCCAAGGACTGTATAAGGGGCATGAATGGGAAATGAAAGAAGGGCATGCAAACCTTCTAGCAAAACCAGAGGCAAAACGATCAGTTAGTTGACTAAAAATTAAATGGGAGAATAATATTAACCATGATTTGAGTGATGTATTGGGATTATTGTAAAACATTAGTTCAGGATAGGGATGTATGGAGAGCTTATGTACACGCGCCCACGAACCTACGAGTTCGATAGGGCCAATGAGTTATTTATAATCTTTACAATAATAAAATATAAAAATATTTATGTTGAAATGATAGCCAACTGTAATGAGTATCATCCACATAAAAATTTATATCATACTCGTACTTTGGTATAATAGTATATTACGTTGCGAGGTTGGGAAGTGATTTTTACAGAAGCGAGGAAAATGTTTAAAAATCGAGCGACAGCGAGGTTTTTAATCTCCGAGATTCTGTAAAACACTTAACAAACGTGAGTAGTACATTACTTTTTTGCGCGATGGTGTTTTCAAAATAATAAATAATAGTAAAATAATAACATCTTTGTTGGAAATATTTGCGTTCATTATAAACAACTGACTAACGTTAACAGTGTGGGCAATGTTTATTACTTGAATTTACAGGAGGCCGTGACGCCAATCTAGTCATAAAATGGCGGCAAGTACGTATTTATTGTTTTATATTGTTTCAAATAAAGTTTACTTAATTTAAAATGCAGTGATTTGTTTCGTATAATGTATATTAACACTATCTTTTGGATATTTTGTATATACATTGTAATTCTTCTTCTTCTTCCGAATGCAGTATTGGGTGATGATGCCCGTTCTGCGACTACAAAAACTGATCTTTCCATCGGTTGAAGGGTCTTCCGAGGTCTCTTTTGCCTTTAGGGTTGAGGTGGTAAATCATCTTTGGTAAACGGGAATTTGAAATACATTGTACGTAGTATACATAAAGATTAGGGTTTTACTTCCCACACGTGGAAATATGTAATATTACAGTATAGTTATTTAGGTTGGCAACCGCGAAATGTAGGAAGTTGAACTTTTAATCATGGTCGCCATTGCTGTAAGTACGACAAAACGCACTGTCGCGCAAAAACAAACTTTACTGACAATAAATCCAATATTCAATTCTTGTCGTAAAAAAAGTCTGCAAAATTTAAAAATAATGTGAATTCCTTAAGCTGTCTTGGAACATTTGTGCTTCAGATCTGCATTGAACTGAGCGGTTTGATTAAAGCGGCTGATTAATTAATTGACAAGAATGGGTCCCGCGCCGTAGCCGAGCGGTTAAGGTAGGAAGCCTTGGCGCAGAGCTACTGGTATTTCGGCCAGTATGAGACCGGTGCCCACCCAGCATCGTGAGGCAATTGGGTAGCTACAATAAGTAGCGGCTCCAGGTTGAGGAACCAGCTATAACGGCTGGGGGACTCGACATGCTAACCACATGTCACCCCTACACTGGCTGTTGATCATCTACCTCTGTGATTGACACATGTGGATGTGAAGGGCCAGCAGCCGGCTGGTAAAAGGGCAACCGCTGAAAAGTGGAAAGACCCTCAATCGGACAAGAATGGACTGAGACATTTTTTTCGGGAAAAGTATCAGGAAATAAACAATACATGAGGCTTATAGTAATTGTGCAATCATCGTGTAAAAGTGCCCGACGCTACAAAGCCGCTGATATCAGAACCGTCGTAAAACAAAAACAAAGGCATAAAAAAAGTAGTGTACTGGTATCTTATGAATATTACGTACTACATAAACAGTTTTATTGTCGCCTATGGGTTTTTCCCCCCATATTGTTTCAATAACATTTATTTTCCTTACAAATATACGCCATGCGTATTTTATTTCCATCATCATAATGTGCATTTAGTAGCAAGACTTTTTTCTTCAATTGCTGAAAACAAATTGTTGGTAGTTTCATAAATACTAGTGTTCATCCAGTAGTCGAAATTCGACCATAATCATTGAAAATCTGAGGAAAACACGAATTTGTATGTTTCCAATATTTTTTCCTATTCTTATACATTCGTTCATTGTATATCTGAGACCAAACATTTTTTATATGTATTTACAATACAAAATAGTTCATTACCATTATAATTAAATAAAAATAAATAAAATTATAGTAAATCACACTTTAAAAACGCTCATTCACTGATATGAAACAAAACTTAAAATTTCAATTAAAAAATGAAGCTTAAACTACTTAAAATTAGTTATTATTCTTATTAATAATATAAAAATGGACTCTTTCAAAAATAATGTTGAGCGATTCCGGGTCTTTCAAAAATAATTATTTACATTTTTGATTTTTGTATGTTATTCTCAAAATAAGTGAATGAAATGATTAAGCCATTAAAAAATAAATTTGAAATTTAAATAAATTTATACGTAAAACTTCTTTATATTCTTTGTAAAATTATCTTAAGTTGCCTTGACCATTGTCATTAGAAATATACAATAAAACATTTCAAACTATCAATAATATTATAATATAAAAATCTTATTTAATAGATATAATAATTCTAAATGGTAAAAACTGTATTGAATATTGTACAAATATTGTAGATTGTAGACATAAGGAGCGTGAAGTATGACGAATAGAGACTTCTAAATATAGGCTCTACGTCCAAGGAAAGAAAAAAATTTTCCAAATTGTTTTTATTGATAACTAAAAGAGCTCGTCAATAGCTACTAAAAAGCACGTCGATACACAGAGGAAAAACAGGCACTGAACTGTCTTGTCTTTGCCTATTCATATACCGGTATAGATAACTTTAAAAGCATTAGTGTTTTTTTGTGGAATCTAGTAACATGTCGATATTTTTTTATTACCATAGGTGTTACTTTTGGATTACGAAAAAATGTTCTATTTATATAAAAAATATTATCTGTGTTGCACACCAACTTTTAATTGCTTAGATAAAAATTCTTTTCCTTTGAGTAAATAAGTATAAAGTTTATTCTCTCCAAATTGTGAACTGACAATGAAAACAAACTGTCGTATTAATAACAACAATGTCGATTTCTTTTTCTGCATTATAACCTATTTGATAAGTATTTTTTATTTTGATATTGCACGTTGAACTAAACTTTTAATCTATTTGCAGACGTAAATAAACAATAATGTAAAAAAACAAGGTCTATGTGCACAAAAAGTTTTATAATGCATTGTGAAATGCATGTTCGATTAATTTGTTGCAAATTCTTTTCCGGGTTTTATGCTAAACAGGTAATTGTAATAATAATGATGTGGAAATCCGCTGCTAACAGTTAACAATGTCAATGACAACACGAGCTGAACTTACCTGTTGCCGTGGAACTCAAGTCAACTGTAACCTCTTCTCTTTCGGATAATAACTGGACGCGTTTCACTTCCTTCTCAATGTTTGGCCGACCTTGTACTGAGGTCTTTGATCATTTCTCCACGCCTCACTATAACCACTAAAACGTCAACAACTGCGCCCGTACTGCACTGCACGATGTTTGATGGAGAAATGTTTTAAAAGTCACTTCTCTTCACAAGTAGAAACTACAACTTCTCTTCACTGCCCCTTTTCATATTCCCCTCACGGCAAGCTGCCGGCAATTGCACGGTTTACACTGACGCCATCTGTTACTGAAATGATAAACTAGTATATGACCAGGTCCTACCTGGAGAATGTGTACCTACATAGACAAACTACTGCTTATGGAGATAACGTATAACTTACTATTTTAGTAATTAGATATATTCAATTTCCTTTAATTTAATTGTGTGACTAGTGTTTATTTACAGTGATAACAATCAAAAATAAAATAAAGTAGACTTTTTTTAGAATCACCGCCAGTTTTGGATATACGTCAAAACTAAATATGTCAGCAATTAAAAAAAACTAATTGATTGGAATCATCGCCGGTGCCCGATTTAGGCCTACGTATAAGCTATATATATATATATATATATATATATATATATTAGAATCACCGCCAGTGCCGGATTTTCGTATAAGCTAAACACAGTTAGAGTAATAAAAAATAAAATTAATTGATTAGAATCAGTGCCGGGTTAGCTAAACACACTGACAGCAATAAAAAAAACGGATATTTTTAGAATCACCAGCAATGCTGGATTTTAAATATAACCTAAACAAACTTAGTCTAGGACCCCACTGTCTCGGGACATCCCCGAAAAATAAAAACAAACTCACTGGCACTATCAAACCCGTAGGTTCATAGCCGCGTGGACATAAGCTCTCCATACATTCATATCCTGAGCTAATGTTTTCCAATCATTCCCTGTATAATCTATTTCCCTCAAATTATAGTTAATGTTATTCTTCCACCTCATTCTTGGTCTACCAACTGGTCGTTTTCCCTCTGGTTTTCCTACAAGAAGTTTCCATGCACGTATTTCATTCCCCATTCGTGCCACATGTCCTGCCCTTCGTAGTATACGAGACTTAACTGTTCTCATTATATGGCTTCCTATAAAGACCATGTAATTCACTGTTAGACAGTCTTCCCCATTCACCTGTCTGTTCATCTCTCTTTGGTCCAAAAATTTTCCTAAGAACTTTATTCTCAAATACCCGTAATCTCCTTTCCTCCCTTACCAAGTAAGAGTCCATGTTTCGCACCCATATACTATAACTGGTAGAATAATAGTTTTAGGGGTCCTCATCTAGGGGATATGTGGATTGCGACCACAAGGTGCCCAAGCTGAGCAAAACATTTCTTCCACTTACTTGTGTTTTGCACTCTTTTAACTTTACTATCTAGCCTCTCTTGGTTAACTCTTGTTTTTTCGACCCGACGCTATTAGGGCATCCGAGGGCTAGGGAGTCTTTCCTTTCTTCCATTTCTTCTTTCCTTTATTTTCTTTTCTTCTCCAGAAAAGCCTGACCAGAGGCTATAAGATGGCAGGCCCATCACTGGTCTTTCCTTCCTTTGGCCAGCAACCAATCGAAGGGACTATTATTATGCTTTCAAGTCTTATACGAGAATTTTCCGGAAGACGCTGGAGGGAAAATTTTCTATAGGATCATAACAGGCCTTGGCCTAATACTTGGAAGGAAGAAGAAGAAGAAGAAGAAGATATATTTTCAGTTTAACGTTTTTTTGAAATGAGTTTAGATGTATATGTAAAAAAAAAGTAAGATACAACAAATAAAATCTACAGACACCAACAGTATTTCGCGTTGTGTAAGTTCCTACGAAGTATTGGGACCCCTCTTTTTAGCCTGCTACCTAAAATATCACTAGTTTCTTCATTCCTGTGTAGTGTATAGGATGCTTACATTCTGCATGACAACATGTAGTTTGTAGGTGAAGTTGTTGTACATTATTATCAAAGCCAGAAACTTCGGACACCAAAATACTGGAAATGACAGCTACAGATTGTGAGGCACTGGGTATGGAATGGTACCACATGATCCACTAGTTACCTGATGTTCAGTCACGTTCCGAGGCAATGTTAAGATCTTAAAGGCTGTTAAAAGAGTCCTGTCTAGTGGATTATGTACAAGTTGTTTACTACTTCTGACATCTGACTGGATTATATATACTAATGCTTTGAATCGGGCGTGGCGTGCTCTGGAGACTTCCCTCTTCCACTATGTTGTTTGTAAACAACGCTACTTCGACATAGCGGAACACTTACCTAGTCATAGCAGCACTGTTGCTGCTTCGTACGGACTTAGATAATACCCACGTATAGTCAGGGACAAATAGCAAATGAAGCACTGCTTACTTATGGTAATAGCTGCACTCATCGATGCCATAGATTGACGTGGAGCGAGTGTACGCGGGATGACACGGCATTAGTTCGCAAATCATCCACAAACTAAGTAGGTCAATTTTTCGCTGTGTTGGATAGTATATGGACTGGACGTAGCTATCTTCGTAGGTTCGGTGTCTTAAGTTACATGCTTAATTATTGTTTAAGTTTCTAGATACTAGATTATGTGTGTTTGTAAAAATTATGTTTGGAAAGAAACTTTTGCTTTTGCCAAATATGAATGTGTTTACAGTAGAGTTTACCATCGTTCGAAGTTGGTGCCTAATAATTGTATGGCGTGTCGATTCAAATTGTAACAAAAACACTAGCGGCCGAAATATAGTTTTAAGCGATTTCGGATACCTGTGACTGTATTCTTTAATCCTACAATACCATATTCAATCATTCCCCCCCCCCCCGCATTTTTATAATGCTCTGGTCTCGTGGTAGTTGCTGTCTTCTCACGCAGTGAGGGTCCGGGTTCGATCCCCAGTCGGGACAAGTTTCCTGGGTGAGGTTTTTTTCGGGTTTTTCCTCACATGTAAGATAAATGTCAGGAAACTTTAAGGCCCAAATACCACCTGGTCAACATCATCATCAATATCATATTCGCCTAATTAGCTTAAGTTTAGTTAAGGCCTCTCCTGGCTCATCGTTACCATCATCAACTCTCACCGCCTTCCAGGCGCCCAAACCTCAGAAGTGGGTTACTAGTACGCCATGCCAGGAGAGAACAAACTGGGGCATTTGGGAAAAAACATTAAAAATGACGAGTCGTATCAAATCGTACAATGTACAGTTCCTAAGATGTATTGTATTAAATCGTATTATGTACAACTACGTTTAGTTAAGAGGGACTCTCTTTCATTTTCCCACTTTAATTTCGTTATCATCGGTAGCAGTTATCGTCGTCACTACATTATAGACAGTATTGGGGTAGTTGCTGATACATCTGTTGCCAGTAGAAAACGTAATAGTGTAAAACGAAAGAAAAGAGGGGAAAAAAAACACGCAGGGACTGCGTAAATTAAGCGAATTTCTCAGGCAAATGTATAGTCCTATTTTGTTAGTTTACGGAATATATTTTTCTCTTGTTAATTAAATTGTAAGTCTAGTTTCATTGCGAAAAAAAATGACGGTCAATACAGCAATTTTCAAATTTTGGCTTTCAGATCGGCTTTCGTAATGGTCGAATTTCAGTGATTTTTTAAGAATACCATTCTCAAATTTTATTTCATTTACATCGTGGTATAGCCTATGCCGAATTTTGTTGCAACATATCGAAAATCGAAGCCACTGGAGCAATTTTTTAAAATTTGCTTTGAGGTTAACCCCCACTTCTATTGGTTCAATTTTTGTAATAACACATTCGATATTATGTTGTTTAATAGATGTGTGGTCCACCGCTGTGGTCTCCAGGTAGCGTGCTGACTTGTTCGATCCCCGGTCGGGGCAGTTTTTGTGGGTGAGGTTTTTATCGGGATTTTTCCTCACCCGTAAGACAAATGTCAGGAAAACTTTAAGGCCCAAACAATCCCCGAAATCATATGGCCATCATCATTATCATCATCATCCTTCACCGGTGTGGAAAGCAACGGGAAGCTACCACATCTACACAATTCCTTAGTAAAGCTAAAAGCATAACATGAAAATGCTATGATTGCAGCGAAGGACCTGCCTTTGGGCAGAATTACTTTGGATGGATAAATGTATCCTGATATATATATATATGCTTCAATGAAGCAAACCGACAAACTTTGGGAGCAGATAGTTAACCTTCATTGAAGCATATTTTGTTAAGAAACCATTTTAGTCCAAGAGGGGTCTTAAAGGAAGGGATGGAAGGAAGTAAGTGCGTGCAAATAACATATCATTCTGTGTCACATAATTCTGTGTGTTAATCCAAATACTTCACAGACAAACAGAAACAAAATGTACTTAATTAAAAAATAAAAACTCTCCAGTGTGTTGTAATTGTCAGGATGGATCCAGTTTGTTATTCCATTACAAGTGCTGGAACACACGTCCATTGACATCCAGACAAACAGTGCACCGATGTGCCATACTTTGTTGTACCAGGAGTTTCCCTTATTTCAGCTGCTGAGCTGCCAATGCATGCTACAAGATCTTGTTAAGAGTCAACATTGATTTCTTAATTAAATAAAAATAAAACATAGTTTTATTTGATTTTCATATTTATTATATAATTCAGTGACAGCTGTTTCGGTACACTGTACCTTCTTCAGACATGTTAACAAATTATGAATTGTGTTCCAACTGTTCTAAGCAACAATACAACAATATTTATTTAAAATTTTAAATTTAACAAAGGGGATTCATTCAAATCAAGTTGTGAATTTAACAGTTTTTTACTACTTTTAAATTTATTAATTTCTACAGCCTCCAAAAGATCTAACTTCTTACCCTTATCACAAATATGTAAAATTTCAAAATTTGGATCGAAACAATGATTAAATTGGAATAGGTGGTTAGCATATTTTGAATTTTCTAAATTTCTGTTATAGTTAGATCATTTGGACGCTGCAGAAATTAATACATTTAAAAGTAGTAAAAAACTGTTAAATTCACAACTTGATTGGAATGAATCCCCTTTGTTAAATTAAAAAATTTAAATAGATATTGTTGTATTGTTGCTTAGATCAGTTGGAACACAATTCATAATTTGTTAACATGTCTGAAGAAGGTACAGTGTACCGAAACAGCTGTCACTGAATTATATAATAAATATGAAAATCAAATAAAACTACGTTTTATTTTAATTTAATTAATAAATATGGATTTTCATCAAGTAAACACCAACTCAATTGAACATTGATTTCATTAATCATTGTCTTCATGTAGCCCCACAAAAAGAAATCTAGGCAGGTCAGGTCAGGCTAGCCTGCCAGCCAGCCAGGCAGTGGGCCCGCCCCTACCTATCCAACGAGCGCCGAATGTAACTGTCAGATGGCCACGACTTCATTCCCAAAGTGAGGTGGTGCCCCGTTATGTTGAAACCACATGCTGCGTCCGATATTCAGAGCTACAGGCTAAGACACACTGAACTGTATGGTACTGAATAGCACAACAGAGTGAGGTTTACCTTTGTTCTGACTACGGATAACAATTCATCATACCAATGAATGTAAACAAACTTGCTGTAACTGATATCGAATGCTACTGAGCTCTGGAAGTAAACAAACAAAGCGATAGTAGTAATGACAACCCTCTTGGACGAAAAGTGGTGTTTTTCAGTATGCTACTGAGCTCTGGAAGTAAACAAACAAAGCGATAGTAGTAATGACAACCCTCTTGGACGAAAAGTGGTGTTTTTCAGTTTCCTTAAATCCCTTCCTGTAAGATCCCTCTAGGCACTGAAACAAAGCGTCGCAGGCCATAGGTTCCTTAACAAAATATGCTTCAATGAAGGTTATCTATCTGGTCCCAAACTTTGTCGGTCTAATTTAGAAACACCATGTATATAAAGAGTGGCCATTAGAGATTCAAAACATGTTATGTCACAATGTTTATTCAAAATGTATTAAATCAATTGTGATGATGCAAAACATAATAAGTAGAAACTTCAATTGATAATGTCTTGTATCAGAATAAGCTGAAAATCGATTGTTATTATATTTGGACACTTTTGCAGGTCTAAATGTTGATATTAACATATCGATGGTCAAGAACCATACTGTTCTAACTCCATTTTGTAGTATACTTGTTACTTTTTTATGTTTCATGTCCTGTGTCCATGTGCATTGTGAAAATGAACAGGAATTCGACATTTTGGTTAAAAATGCTATACAAAATATTGTATTCCTGTTTTATTCTCAAATGCACATGGACATTTATTAATGTATCAGCAACTTTTTTCTATTGCAGGCACATGCCAAGGCAGCTTTTACAAAGAGAAATTCAAACCAAATGTACAAATCAAAGTAAAACAAACCTTAATGTCACTAAGCCTAAACTTCGTAGATAAAAGCCATCGCTGCCGTATTTCACATGTGCTATGTCCATTGATAAATGCTGCCCTCTCTACAATTGGTGTTATTGTTTCAACTAATCATTCGTTGCAATAATTTTGATTGAATAACACGTGTCTCTTCTGTTTTGTTGCCAATTTATAATGTCATATAAAGGAGAGTGGAAGAAAGTAGTGCTGCAGCTTAAAGTAAAAATAGAAATGCTTAATGGTTTACGCTTTGGCAAGTCGTTTTCATCTATATCACGCTGTTTCAATATTAATGAATCTGAAGACAAAATAAGGAATTCTATCGCAGAATTCACAGCCGAATATCAATCAGAATTGAAAGATCATTCAAAAGCAGCAAAACAGGAAAAAAATTACTAAGTTCTTTAAGCCCTTGCCTAAGCCTGACAGTAATAATTAACAGAAATTGTTCAAAATCTCTCATTAATTAATTTTATTTTGACTATTTAACTCATGCCACAAATGCTAGTCAATGACCAATCACGTTTCAATGAATGTTGTTTTACAACCAATGACAGTCGTGTTTCACCTCACTCTTTATCGATTTATCTTTATCAGCTCCTGCTTTTGTGATAAAGAAAGCTCCTCCTTTTTAATGTTCTGAACAGGTCAAAGCATTATCTTTCTCCAACAAATACATTGAATATAACAAATAATGAAAAAATTCCTTGATTTTACTGAGTTGTTCATTAAAAAAATAAATGAATAACCCATAATGTTGATTATTATATATAATTTGATGTGTTTCATTATTTCTCCACTTGGGTGCACTCTTACAATATTGCAATCTTATTTGGCAATAAATAATATGATCAAGCAGCAGTGAATGAACATAACCTCACATTTCTGATTTGTTTTCAAACATTGCCGTTTACATTAAATATATAAATATTTTAAAATAATTATAGTTAAACAATGATTTGTGAGTAAACAGTTTAATTTTATTTGTTAAATAGTCCCAACAAATGCCACTCTTGATTTTCAAATTCTCTAGATAAATTCACTCCTCACTTTGTGAGTCGTGAATTTATTGATAATTTGGAAATCACTCGTGACGTTACTTATGATAATTTTTATTTTATTTTAGTACCTTGGAATGTATCCCTTATATACCCATACAAATTACCATTCCATATTCGCGGTTTCTGTATTCACGGCATATTTGCAGAACATATCCCCCACGAATAAGGAACTTTTACTGTATAGAAAACTAATATTGTAAATATTATGATCCTAAACTTGTTTCCATCTTTACGTATTTTAGGAAGATCTACAGTTTTGGATTTATCTTGATACTTTTCACTTCTACTTTTGTATTTATTTTTCCAAGGCTTCATATTTGTATTGGAGTACAATAAACTAGTTGTAACCGTTTAGTAGTAGGCACCACATGTGGTGATTACATCACCTGTAGAGAGAAAGTAGATATAGGAAGGAAGGAGAAATGAACCCATAGGCCTCGAATACTCTAATACCATCAGGGTCGAAAGAAACAAGAGGTCGGTCAAGGGAGACTGGATAGAAAAGTTGAAAGAGGGAATTGGTATGGGAAGAAGAAGTAATACCAATTCGGTCAAAAAAAGAAAAACTCACCAAGCTGACCAGTGCTTATTGGTGAGTAGCCCTTCCCTTTCGTTCATCATGCATAAGCATGATTACTAACAGCTGCACCACGAGAAGGTGAGGAATTGGACGCTAGGTTACTGTCCAGGTCGGTTTTTTTAAGCCTTCGATGGAAGGAATTAAAGGGTCTCCTTCCTGTTAAAGACAGTAGCCTTTCCAGCTTTTGTAGAAGAGACCAGCCTTTCTGCTAAATATTGGAGTGCAAGAGAGCGAATGATTTCATTATCAAGTGTTCGACATTAGATACCAACCAACTTATACTTTTGTTGTTATATGATAAGTTTTATAGGTTTTAAGGTATCATCTATGGTTTTTATTGCTTTTGGGATAGGATCCTTTTTAATTCTTCATTTAAAAAAAAGTGATCCCACAACAGGCCCGGAGGCCTTTGGGGTAGTAGGAGGTTAAGGCTCCCACTTTTTTCTAGACAATCGGCACTTTATGTTAGCCGGGTTGTCAGCCCTGCGTGACGGCCGCCTTTACCCCCAGAACAAGCGTCTGGTACTCATTTCCGTTAGGGGCTGAGTCGACCCCAGGGCCATAGTGCCGCCAGAGGGTTTGGGTCAGTTTAAAAATCCTGACCCCAACGGGACTTGAACCCTCGACCCTCCGGCTTGTAGCTCAGTCCTTAACCACCACACTATGGCGTGCCCTTTTAATTCTTCATACTCTTTGGAATCTAAAAGATTATCAATTCTATTTTTATAGTCAGATTGGCCTAAAATTACTGTTTTATTTTCTTTATCAGTTATTTCAAATTATCTGATCCCGTCTCATCCAAAACATGGGATGGGTCTACATGAGATATGAATTGAACTCTGGAATTTCTATTATTGGGCAATGGAGAATACAAAATAAATCACAAAACACACTAAAAACATTATTAAATATATTAAAATTTATTAAACTTAATTTTTTTTAATTTGAAGAAAAAAGATAACATCTTAAATATGAATTATGATAGTTTTAGAACAGTCAAAACTAAAGATGATCTTTATTCTTCAAAATTAAGCCAACATTTTTACAAAATTTTAACATGTGTTGATCTGATGCAACATTTTTTTATTTATTTAAAAATGTCTATTGTAACAAGTAAAAACATATTCTACAATATATACACACTGTGTTAACATATTCACTCATACTGCATTACTATTATCATTATGTTGATCTTTTTTCATTAGTGCTTACATTTTCCAAGAAAGTACATTATTTCTTAATACAGTGCAATCAGTACAGCATTGGACAGCAGATCAGCAGACACGGGGTTTGTGCTGTGCGATGACGAAGGCTTACACATGCAGGCATGTCTGCTGTCCAATGCTATACTGATCACTGGGCTAGGATTTCTATGTAATAAAAGATAAGATTGCAATGCAGTTAGTATATATTATTCAACTGTCCACCGCTGTGGTCTCGAGGTAGCATGCTGCCTTGTCATGCAGCGGGCCTGGGTTCGATCCCCGGTCGGGACAGTTTTTCTGGGTGAGGTTTTTATCGGGGTTTTTCCTTACCTGTAAAACAAATGTCAGGAAAACTTTAAGGCCCAAATAGTCCCCGAAATTATATGGCCATCGCAATCATCATCATCATTCATATTCATCATAGGTTAAGTTTAGGATTAGGGACTCTCCTGGCGTACCACTACCATCATCATCACCCATCATATCATCGGGACAACGTAACCCCGCCTTCCAGGTATCCCAACCTCAGAAGTGGGTTACAATTATGCCATGCCAGGAGAGAAACCAGGAATGTCGAAAGACAACCCTGGGGCATTTGAAAAAAAAAATATATATATATTTTTTTTATTATTGATTTCGTACATCTCAATGATGGATAAATCATATTTGAAGAGAAAAATTATATGCTCAGACCGGGACTTGAACCCGGGACCCTTGGTTCTCTAGACCAAGTGCTCTACCAACTGAGCTACCTGAGCAAGTACCGATCTAAACGCAAATCCTTCTCTATATACATTGTAATTCCCATCCACCAAATGCTGTGAAGCCATGCTTCTATCTTGCAAATGGCGGCTCCTTTATTATATAATTTTTCTCTTCAAATATGATTTATCCATCATTGAGATGTACGAAATCAATAATAAAAACTTGGAAAAAGCCGTATTGGCTGTAATGTATAATTCCCAAATATGTCTCCTTAATAAAGGAGCCGCCATTTGCAAGATAGAAGCATGGCTTCACAGCATTTGGTGGATGGGAATTACAATGTATATAGAGAAGGATTTGCGTTTAGATCGGTACTTGCTCAGGTAGCTCAGTTGGTAGAGCACTTGGTCTAGAGAACCAAGGGTCCCGGGTTCAAGTCCCGGTCTGAGCGTATAATTTTTCTCTTCAAATATGATATATATATATATTATTCAACTGTTTGTGTGTGAAGCCAAGATAAAAGAAAGTCAAAAGTCTTACTTGTCATTATACTATTCAACTGTTTGTGTGTGAAACCAAAATAAAAGACAGGCATAAGTCTAACTTCTCGCTATACTACGTTGGAATCTTAACTTTTAGCACATAAAAATCCTAGCTCTACTGATCACACTGTATAATTATATAATCATCTGAAAGTACTAATAGTAGGTAGTGGGAAGTATTTTAGCCAATGACACTCTTTAACAGCTCGGGTCATTAGCATCAGCATTCAAATCTAGATGTGAAAGGAGCAAAAAATTTTGCTCGAATAGCCTTCTCGTTTCAATCTTGAGATTCTTTTACATGCCATAAGTTTTGATACCTACATCTACAATCAAAATGCATTTTATGCAATCACCCTGATGAAGAAATGTACGAAGGTCATCTGAACAACTGTATCGCTGTCAAACATGAAGATTCTAGGACCTCAAAGTATTGGAGAGCAAGACTGCTAATGACTTCAGTGTTAGATGCAGCTCATTAGACAACAACAACATCTACAATGGCATTAATTGCCCAATATTGGGCCATAGCTTTTCCTTTGTTAGGAGTTACTAAACCAAGTTATTTTAGTTTCGCTTATTTCCCAAAGATGTCATGAATGGTGTGTGGTCAACATACTGACCCAATGAGACATCTAGTAGATAACTAAGGCATTACTAGGATGTGGAAGGTCCTTAAATTTTGCAAAGAAATCTCAAGATTTTCTCTAAGGCAATGATATATTATCGGCTGGCAATCAAAACCTTGTAACTTCATAATTAAAAAAAAAAATCAGGAGAAAGAAGAAATATTTAACTAGTTGATTTTTAAATTTAAATATATTATATTTTTAATTTAGTTTCCGATAAAATCTATAATTTGTATTCAGACCCAGATATTGTAAATGTTATTAAAATTGGCAGACTGAAATGTGTGAGTCATGTAATGAGAATAGAGGAGGAGAATACCACTAAAAAGCTTAAACTATTGAGACCAGATGGAGGAAGAAGAAGAGGAAGACCAAAGCTGAGATGGATAGATGGAGTAGAGGACCTCTGAAAGTTCAGGGTCCAGGGATGGAGGAGGAGGGCATTGGTCAGGGATGCATGGAAGAGTCTCCTAATGGCAGCCAGGGCTCATAAAGGGCTGTAGAACTAGAAGAAAAAGAAGAAGAATTTAGTTTCTGAAAAGTGTTATGCCAGAGATGCAAGTTCTTGGGTCTGAAGTTAGAGCAGACAAACACCTGCTATTCCTGCTTGCTGGAAACGCAAGTTTGAGGTTAATAGCTGAGGAAATGCATGGTTTTTGTAATTTTTAATAGATGGCAGCAAAATCACTTTGGAGTTACAAGACTTCAATAGCATGTACACATCTTTGCTTATTGAATAATGCAAAAATCCAGATTTTACTCTTGAATGGAAATACAAGGTTTTTATTGCCAGCCGATGATATATTATTTTATTGAATATAAGATTACTTGCCCTTTTTATTTAAGTTTTTTATCATAGGTCTATACCAAAACAAGCTACTTTTTAAAAATATATGTTTTAATGTGTTCTAGGTACATAAATATATTTATATATAATTGAGAAAGTTTTCTTGCATTTTCTGCATCATGGATTCAATGTTGGCCTCTGGTCACTGATTCTGACATTTTGACATGATCCTACATGCCATTATCACATCGGGATCAGTGGCCAGAGGCCAACCTTGAATCCATGATGCAGAAAACCCAAGAAAACTACCTTAATCTTACTTATATCCATAAAAATCCACAATATAATATATATATATATATATATATATATATATATATAAAACTCCAAGCGCGACAGGCCTAGAAGACCCTTGGCCTACCAGCTGTCTGCTGGCATCACATCCACATGTGTTAATCACAGAGGTAGACGATCATCTAGCCCGTGTAGGGGTGACATATGGTCAGCATTTCGGGTCCTCCAGCCATTATAGCTGGTCTTCTCAAGCTGGAGTATTTACTTATTGTAGCTACCCAAATACCTCACAATGGTGGGTGGGTACATGGTGACTCGAACCAAAGCAAGCCCCGTAGCTCTGCGCCAAGATATATATATATATGTAATAAATAGTGATAATCTGATAAAAGAAATTGTTTTGCTTGCAAATTTGAGTGAATATGATGACAATTACCAACTGTACAACTCACACTTCATACCTGTATTACAACTCAGTTGTTCAGTTTATCTATCAACATAGGTGTAAACTATGCATTTCATTTATTGCTTTTATTATCTCAACATTTTTAAATTAAATTTGATATGAAAAAGTGTATTTAAACCAAGATTATTATTATAAATTCTATAATATTTAAATTCAAACAGATTATCAGTATGTTCTTATATTGTTAAATAATTTTGTTAAACAAATGTCTATTCCAAAACAGATTTATACAAATCTAGCTTTGTTTTTTTTTCTCTGAAAGACATTTTAAACAATCATCTATATAACTCAATACAGCCATCTTCCATATTAGAAGAAATGTGAAACAGGAGACTGCTCTCCAAAGATGACATAATCATACATTCTAAAGGTAATCTTTTTATTTATAAATCTGCTTCCATTTTTAATATTTTAATTTGTATGTATCTCTAAGAGAATGGAGGAAGTCCAAGCTCCTTAAGCATTGGCAACAATTTGTATGTGTCTTCCATAATTAAAGGATGGTACGAGATGAAGACCTGGGATATATGGTACAAGGGTACTGGCTGACTAGTCCTGTTGTGCCATCACAGGGGCACATAAAATGAAATGGAACAAAAATGGATGATGTGAAATGGAAAAGTGATGTAATGAGATTTTGGCAAGGAAAAAATAAAAGTAACTCTGAGATAAACATGTTCTTGCTCCAATTCGATTAGTATGATCCACATATAGAGTGACCGAGATATGATCTCAGGACTCATAAGTGAAGAATGAGCGATTAACCACTTGCACTATGGAGCTGCCTTAATTTGCATATGTATTATAATTATTAACCCAATAAAATAGTGCACTTTGAGTCCTGCAGTGGTAGTAGTACCATGGCATTTAAATGACACTGAAGCCGAGAAAATTAAATCCCTCAGCATGCCTGTGCCGGCAGATTTACAGGGGTGTTTTCTGGTTCATTTAAACTTAAAGTGTCATTTAAATGCCATGGTACTAATATCACCGCCGGACTCAAAGTGTTAAATAAATTCAGAAAATATGAGCACTTAAAATTCTGATGTTTTCCAATTAGTTAAATTATTATAAAATACCAAGCAACATTATTAAATTTAATGATATCACTTGTTTTAAAATTAAGCTAAAGAATATCTATATCGGACCCCATTTAACAATTTAAGAAAATTTTTAGAATCATTTTAATATTTTAATGCACTTTTATTTTTATTATGTTATATATATACAGGGCTTCCAATATAAAACCGGACACGCCTCATGGGGTTTCACCCATCAGGCTGCGCTCTCTCCTCGTCCGCATTTCACTCTGCCAGCCGCAGAGTGTCCGGTTTTATACTGGAAACCCTATATATATATATATATATATATATATAAAACCCCTCCTCAACTTGTGCCCGACTCAGGGCTGGGTTAAGGGCTTATATTGGAGGTCTGTGAATGACAAGGTGCCTGCCAATCATATCTGACACTCCATCACAGGGACAGATGAAATGAAATGGATGAGACGAGTATGGAGAAATGGAATTTGTGGCAGGGGGAAACAGGAAAAAAACCATGAAAAACCTGCAGAGGTTCAGTTTCATACACCATGAAAGCCACAAGGAGTGACCAAGACCCGAATTCGAGATCCCAGTGGTGATATGTGTATATTTCTTATATATATTTACTTATTTATTCTATGTTATAGTCTTATGTAATTTTTCTATACCTAATATCTTTCCACTGGGTAAAGTGGAAGAGAAGGCCATACGAGCTTACCTCTGCAATTTTAAATAAATTATTATTATTATTACTTTTTATAAATGATTTGGAGAATATGTTTTTTAAATCTCATCTCATAAAATTGCATGTTTTCACTATACCGGTTTCAAAAGTAAATTTTACTTCCATTTTATGTGAAGAAGTGCAATTTTATGAGATGAGATATAAAAAACATTTTCTCCAACTCATTTATAAATTGAGTTGCTCAGTGGAAAAGAGGCACATGCCACAAATCTGCTGATTGTGAGTTTTTGTTATGGTTAAGTAGATCTTGCTATCTTGCATCAAATTTAATAACTATTTGCATGGTGTTATGTGTCTATTCTTTAACAAAGAACATAATAAAACTTGAAGATTCTGAATTATAGAAATAGCTAGTGGAAAAAAGGCACATGCCACCTTCTTTCTCTTTTATCTCAAATGGTTACAGTCAATGTTCCTGATAGGTTGGCAGAAATGAAACTAACCAATCAGAATATAGTTCCACTGCCCTCTGGATCTATAATATTATAGATCCAAAGGGCAGTGGTAGTTCTCAAATTACCTACAACATATCCAATGTGTCTTACATAGATGTTGAGGTTTAATGCTTTTCTGAAGAAAAAAGGCAAGTTAATAGTAAAAGAAGGACTCATCATGAAAATAAGTGGAAGGATAATGAAAGACAATGTCTGAGAAATAGTGCATAACAACAAGAAGATTGTGCCAGCAAAGGAGTTTGTAAATAGTGGAACTCCGTGTTGCAAACTAATATCATATGATTTCACTCCACTAATGATTAGTGAAGGTAAGAGAGGTTATGCAAAGAAGAGAAGAGATGCAAACATAAGTCAAAGGAAGGTTTCATTCAGGTACTATGTTTGTGTAACTAATACTAGCGAACTTCAAGTCTGTAGAAGTGCATTTCTAGCAGTCCACGGAATATCAGTAAAATGTTTAAGAACTGTATAACTGTAGGCTTTCACGGCCGGCGTCTTGATCCCTATTAGGTTCGTCTTCCGGGCATATAGGCCGTGGTCCAGTCATTCTTCTACTCGATGTTTCGTCTACTGCTGCGGTAGACATCTTCAGGAGATACTGCGTGCTCTCTGTGAACTCCTGAAGATGTCTACCGCAGCAGTAGACGAAACGTCGAGTAGAAGAACGACTGGACCACGTCCTATATGCCCGGAAGACGAACCTAATAGGGATGTTTAAGAACTGTTCGGAAAAGTTAAGAATGTGGTAGGGAAGTTTCTGATGATGAAGAAGACAGTCAATCAACATCAGAAATTTGTGTCCATACACCCACTGAAGATAGAAGAGGCATTATGTGGGGCATATGTCACTACTTAATTTGCACAAATTACCTGTCCTATTACTTAAAAGACACTTAATATAGGTATATTTCAACTAATATTTAATAAGATATTCAATTCATCATCTAATTCAAGATCCTGGTTAAAAAATTAAAACATAGCATCCATATTCCACAGATAAACAACTTTCAGAAATTCCTTGTTTCTGTAAAATAGTTTTCTTGTGGCATGTGTCTATTCCACTGGGCAACTCAATTGTAAATACCTCACAGTGTTACCTCCAACTTTAATTTTGATTAAATTATTATTACTGGGGGCACGCCGTAGCGTAGTGGTTAAGGCACTGAGCTACAAGCCGGAGGGTCGAGGGTTCAAGTCCTGTTGGGGTCAGGATTTTTAAACTGACCCAAGCCCTCTGGCGGCACTATGGCCCCGGGGTCGACTCAGCCTCTAATGGAAATGAGTACCAGACGCTTGTTCTGGGGGTAAAGGCGGCCGTCACGCAGGGCTGACAACCCAGCTGACATAAAGTGCCGATTGTCTAGAAAAAGTGGGGGGCCTCCGGGTCTGTTGTGGGATCACTTTACTTTTACTTTTGCTATAATGATCACCAACCACTTATGATGTCCTCCTTATGGAAGATTATTTCCAAATATGCCTCCATTTATCTACTTCCTCCCATGATTTTCTTCCTCTTAATTTTTCCAGTTATATCCCCTTTCTTGTAAGTTTTTCTTTACTTGATTCCTCTGTCTTTCTCATGGTCGTTTTCCTTGTACTTTGAGATTTACCATAACACTCTCTATGATATTTGAAGAGAAAAATTTTCACCTAGACTGAGACTCGAACCCAGGACCCTTGGCTTTCCGGGCCAAGTGCTCTACCAACTGAGCTACTGAGGCGAGTTACGATTTAGATGCAAATTTTTCTCTTATGTACGTTGTAATTCCCTATCGCCAAATGCTTTTGAAACCGTTGCTTCTATCTTTGCAAATGGCGGCTTCTTAGTTAAGAAGACATTTATTGGGAATTTAACATTACTTTATAAAGCTAGTAAGGCTTCTAATGAAAATTTTTCTCTTCAAATATAATTTATCTTTCAGTGAGAAATGTTAAATCAAAAATAAAAACTCTCTATGATAGTTTTCCTTTTTCCATTCTTTTCAGATATCGAAGCCATTTCAATCTACTTTTTACTATCTCTGTTAATTTTATAATGATAATGAATGGATATAAAAAAAGGACAGTGCAGAAGACGATATAGAGAGTGAAAGGCAAACCACATACTTTTATTCTTGTAATTGTTAACAAAAAAATTCAGTTAATGAATATAGAAAATATATTGCGGTTTGAGTTCAGCAAGTTTGGCTTGTCTTTCAAATTGAAGGCCTTAAAACAGACACAAATACTGATCTTCTTCTGATGTCAATGGGTTAACATGTCTACTTGTTTACACCTATGTTAATAATTGCATTGAATAAAAATATCTATCAAAGGAAAATGGCTGCAGGATGTTAAAATATCCTCTTCTTAAGCCATAATTTATTAAAACCACAAAAATAATTGCAATATGTTCAAATATTGTCACTGCAACTCAGTCTTGCAGATGATAAACGGACTTATAAAGACAAGTGAAAGGCTTGAGGCATTAATTAGGTAAATTGCATTTTCATGTTTTGAGATATAAACTTTTTGTTATGTGAAATTCTACAATTCTACATTTTTGGACATATAATATAAATGTTTTTGTTACCTGTTTCTTGTTTAGTGGAAGTATTAATAATAATTTTGTACATCAATTTTGAAGAAAGATAGAATTTTATATATTTTTCTTAAATTCTTAATATCACTGTGTTTATGACAGTCTTAGTAACTGTGAAATCAATGTGCTTAATACAACTTCTCTTAAAAGGAAAGAAAAATTACTTATTCAATTGATCAGAATTTCATACACTAAGAGTGCGCAGTAATCCCACTCCTCGGTGAACACAGGGATAATGCAAAGAGGATTACAATATTGCAAGCTTCCAACAAAAAGAAACTCCAAGATGCCTTTCATCAATAAAGAACACCTTCTCAGCTCCAGAAAACTGGATGAAAATAAAGAGAAAACTGGAAACTTTATTGGGAAGCTAAGGAAAAAAAAAATGACTTGGGTCAACAATCCTGGAAGCCACTAGCAACAACATTTCTCGACATGGTCTCCGAAACTTGTTGGAAGCCATTAGTAAAAACAACATTTTTGAACTTGGTCTGCAAAACATGTCCAGACAAACAGACCTTTTTTAAGAAGTGAACTGTATCAAAAAGATTGAATCAGTTTTTTACACCTGCCCTCACATTATGTGTATCACCGGTGAGAGAACTAATGTGAAGTGAGGTATAAAGAACCAATTAAATTTCTTTGATAAAATACTTCATACATTAAGATTTAAAATAAAATTCTGTACACCTCACATCATATCCAATCTTCTAATTAAACCGGTTTCAAAACCTAGGCAGTTTCATCATCAGTAATTTCACGACTGGATATGAGGTGAGGTATATTTTATTTTCATAAACATCTTACCTCATATTTCATGTTTTCTTTAAACATGGGAACTGGTTTCAAGAGAAACATCTCTCTCATTTTCAACCGACATTATGACTGAGTCATAATTATTATGTCGGTTGAAAATGAGAGAGATGTTTCTCTTGAAAACTAGTTCCCATGTTTAAAGAAAACATGAAATATGAGGTATGTATTGTAAGCCCATGTTTTCCCTTTACAGAGATTTAGGCGCTCTCCCCCTACAGGGAAGAATTTGAACCATACTAATTTAGTTACACTTGTTTTCATATAGATGTCATTTTGAGTGGTCCGTGGTCAGCGTTCCGCCTCATACTGACATCTAGGAAACCAAGATAGTACTAGGACGGGAAAATTTGGTAAATTTTGCTTAGAGGCCTTTTCATTCAGGCTTAAGGATTTTTTACGAGCCTGAAAATCTTCAGACTCGGGACCCATGGCTTAAAGCCCCTCCCAGAGGACTTGCTCCTTGGATTATTCCATCCTAAAAAAATCCATCGACTCCGGCCGGGTTTGAACCCGTGACCCTTGGGACCAGAGGCAACGAGCATAACCACTAGTCCACCTGGTTTAATAGTTTTTTATTGCTCTTTTACTAAATATCTATAAAATCTGATACTCTAAAACAAAAAAAGAATATATATACATATTGGTAACAAAAAGTTGAAAATTGTAGAATTTCCCAAAGTACAGTAAATATCAAGTATTGAAACTTCTCTCTCTCTCTGGCTTCATGGCCCTTAGCTGCTCCTTTGTTAGGAGTTTCTTGACCAAGCTAATTTAGTTACGCTTATTTCCCTAAAGATAGCCACACGTGACATGTGATCAGCATACCGACCCAATGAGACATCTAGTAGGCAATTAAGGTATCACTAGAATATATGAAGGTCGTAAATTTTGCTCAGAGGCCACTTTTTCAGGCTTAAAATTCTGAAACATATGAAAGTGACTTATCTATTTAATGCTTGAAGCTTTCAGTTATAAAATTTCTAATTACATTTTCTAATTGAAGAAATTGAAATATTTATCAAGAATTCTAGTGAAGGGCATTTTCAATTTAAAGACTATTTTGTTCGTATACTAGGCACTGAATATTGACCAATCCATTTTACAGTCCATGTCTGTTAAAACCAACCATGTTGTATTATCATTGAAATACTGCTGAAATGAAATTATCAGACCTTATGTTCTATTGCTCAGAAATTTCAAACCTGATTCACAAATATTCCTGATTTGTAAGCTATAGAACACAGAAGGCCACTCTAACAAAATGTTGTAACACAAAAAATTAAAAAAAATATATATATGCAGTATATAAAATACATAACTTATTTTCATATTATTAATAATTTTTGTTAAAAATTTCATTCACTACATAGTTTTTTACAGAATTATGGAAGAGGCTAGTGAAGTGCTTTGTGTGGAATGTAGCATTGTATGGTGACATTACAGCGAAATGGCTGGAAGCTTTTGAGATGTGGATATGGAGAAGGATGGAGCAAATAAAATGGAAAGACAAAATAAAAAAAATAAAGATGTGCTAGACAGAATTGGTGAAGGAAGAACAATGCTGGAACTCATAAAGAAAAAGAAAAGAAATTGGATTGGCCACTGGCTAAGAAGAAATTGCCTGCTGATGGATACCCTAGAAGGAATGGTCAATGGAAAGAAGATTAGAGGCAGAAAAAGACATCAGATGATAGACAATATTAAAATAAAATGGTCTGCTGGACTCACATCCACACATGTTAATCATAGAAGAGAATGATTATCCAGTCAGTATAGGGGTGACATGTGGTACGCATGTTAGGTCTCCCAGCTACTATAGCTAGTTTTTCAACTTGTATTGTGGCTACCCAAATTTCTCACAATGCTGGCTGAAAAACCACGAGAAAATTTCTTCCTCTATGGTGAATTGAACCAGCACAAGTCCTGTAGCTCTGCACCAAGGCATCATGCCTTAGAGCACTTCAATAAACTATCTATAATGGCATAGCACAATGTTGAGCCATAGCCTCTCCCTTGTTACGAATTATTACACCAATTAATATATGTATGAAATAACACTATGAGGTTTCTTTTAATTATTAATGAGTTGGTCATTTAGTATTTAATAAGTTTCAAAATTTTTTCAGCAAATTTAACATTAAGGCCTGAATCTATGAATGCATTAGACTGTAAAAGGCGTTCTCTGCTGAGAAAGTTGTATCCTAATACGATTTTGCTTACTCAGAAATCTGTTCATGCGATAATAATTGTTGAAATTCGTAAGCTACCTGATGAGGTGACTTAAGAGAGAAACGAATCGTGAGAATCCCGAAGGGAACCAATGGTAATCGATGTAGTTTGAAACCTTGCCGCGCACCTTGCTGCTTTATCCAAGATGTTGGACCTTGAAGACTTCGATCATGTTTTCGGTATATGCGGAGAAGAGGAATTTGATAGAGTCTACCAAAGAATTCAACTGGAAGAACAGGAGAATCAGCGTAATATTGCGCAATGCAGATGTCGTTGTATACGGTATTAATTGCGGGATGCAAGCGTAAATGCGTTCCTCTAGCAGACGAAAATAACAGAAGTGGTTTTATCACTGAGAATTCTGGGTAATTTCTTGCCAATATGACGACTTTCATGCATGACCAGTTAGTGGGTAACTAATTCGATCTTTGCACTTGCTCACGGTGAGTTAGCTCACCAATGATTAGAAGTAATTTGAGCAGAGACTAATGTATTTGTATGCGGCCCTAAATTAGCAACAAAAAATTATTACAGTTTGAATAAATTAATCAAAACCAACAAAAATGAATAGATTGGAGAGGCAACAAATCAGGAATTTATCAAACTGATTGTAAAGATTGTGAAAAAATATACATAGAAAAAACAAAAAAGAACTTAAATACAAGATTGAAAGAACACCTTAGAAATGTTAAGAATGGAGAAATAGAAAAATCTGCAATAGCTGCACATGCATGGTCAGAAAAACACAGAATTGAAACTATGGCCAAATTACTAAAACAGAAAAATCTAAGGAAATCACAATTTGGGAGAAAATTTACATCTGCAAGAATAAAAAGAAAACCATGAATTTTGAAGTTTCCAGAGAAAGAGAAAAAAAAAATTGATTTGGAAGTTCATCGGTCAGCCAGCAGAGGGAGCAGAAATCAACTTACAGGATGGACAACTGCAAAACAATAGTTGGAGTGCATAAAAAATGTTGCACAAAAGCGACGAAACTGGTCTGCATAAAAATCAAGAAATATGAGGCGAGTCAAAATAACCAATTCATTAATAATTGTTACACCAAGTTAATTTAGTTACCTTGTTTGTTCATGAATGGCATGCGGTCAACATGCTGACTCAGAGAGACATCTAGCAGGCAACTAAGGTATTACTAAGATTAAAAATTAAAGTAAAATTTTATCACTTCATCTCATATTCTTCTTCTTCTTAGATCGATTTCAGAACTTTCTTCCTCAGTTCCATTCTCAATATTTTCTCGACCATTGTTTTGTCTTAACAGTCATGAAAATACTGAGGATGGAACTGAAGAAAGTTCCAAAACTGGTCTAAGAAGAAGAATATGAGGACAGGTGATAAAATCTTACTTAAATATTAAATTTGAAGAGAAAAATTTTCGCCCAGATCGGGACCCGAACCCAGGACCTTTAGTTTACCACACCAATGCTCTTACCAACTGAGCTACCGGTGCGAGTTCCAATCTAAACGCAAATGTTTCTTTTATATATGATGTAATTCCAGCATATCAAATGCTTCAAGCTGTGGCTTCATCTTTGCAAATGGCAGCTTCTTGATTAAGAAGATTTTATTATGAATTTAAACATTACTTTTAAAAGCCAGTATGGCTTCTATTGATGTTTTTATTATTAATTTAGAAGCTCTACTGGCTTTGAAAAGTAATGTTTAAATTCCCAATAAAATCTTCTTAATCAAGAAATCGCCATTTGCAAAGATGAAGCCACAGCTTCAAGCATTTGGTGAGAGGGAATTACAACATATATAAGAGAAAAATTTGCATCTAGATTGGAACTCGCCCTGGTAGCTCAGTTGGTAAGAACATTGGTACGGTAAACCAAGGGTTCCAGATTTGGGTCCCGGTCTGGGCAAACATTTTTCTCTTCAAATTTAATTTATCCTTTAATGAGATGTGTTAAATTAAAAATAAAAACATTATGTTTTTATTATTAATTTAACATTTTTCAATGAAAGATAAATTATATTTGAAGAGAAAAATTTTCACCTAGACCGAGGCTCGAACCCGGGACCTTTGGCTTGCCGGGCCAAATGCTCTACCAACTGAGCTACCGAGGCAAGTTGCGATCTAGACGCAAATTTTTCTCTTATATACGTTGTAATTCCCTCTCACCAAATGCTTTTGAAACCATTGTTTCTATCTTTGCAAATGGCGGCTTCTTAGTTAAGAAGACATTTATTGGGAATTTAACATTACTTTATAAAGCTAGTAAGGCTTCTAATGATGTTTTTATTATTAATTTAACATTTCTCAATAAATGTCTTCTTAACTAAGAAGCCGCTATTTGCAAAGATAGAAACAATGGTTTCAAAAGCATTTGGTGAGAGGGAATTACAACGTATATAAGAGAAAAATTTGCGTCTAGATCGCAACTCGCCTCGGTAGCTCAGTTGGTAGAGCATTTGGCCCGGCAAGCCAAAGGTCCCGGGTTCGAGTCTCGGTCTAGGCGAAAATTTCTCTTCAAATATAAAAACATCAATTTACTTTAATAATTAATAATACCTCATATTTAATTTATAAAAGAGTTATTATTAAGATATTGAGATCAGTAAATTTTGCTTAGAGGCCATTTTGTTCAGCTCAAGCACTTGAATATGGAACGTTCATTTCACTAAATAGTCTTTTAAAATAATCACACAAGTTTTTTAATCTCTCTGGACAATATTCACTCCCATTGCTACACTTCGGTCATTAATTAGTGACAAGATAAAAACTCTTGCAGTACTGCCCTTGTATTTACACTACATATAATGAGTACAAATATAGTGTTATTTGAGCAAATAATCAACATTACATTGGCAATCTTCTGTACATTAAGGAGAGAAACTAATTGTTACTAAACAAAAATTATGCAAGTCCGTTCAAACATATTGCTGTTTAAGTTCATTCAAAAAGATCCAGCTTAACTGTTATAGCAAAATAATTATGAATTCAATAAATGTGTCACAGTTTATCATTTCTTGAAATCGAGTAAAAAACAAAACTAATGTCATGGTTTTAATTGCTGGAACTTTATGAATTTTCTTAGTATTTTGAGCATTGTGTTTACTCAATAAAAATATCTACAAAATGTAGGTAAACAATCTTAAATATACTCAGCATACCAAAATAATGCGTCAATTTGTTGAGCAATACCATTTAAATCTGCTATTTATGTAATAAACATAAAATTAGAGATTAAAAAGTATTAATTTTGAAATTATTCAATTCTATTTCAATTAATTTTGTTTTAATTAAACAAGGTGATTACAAAACAAACTAACTTCAGTGAATTCAGAAATTTGTATACTAATAAACTCACGTATTTTGAATTCTAAAATAAATTCAATTTTTGTTTTTGAAACTGACATGAAAAGAATATATTCACAAAATAATGAACAAGTTATTTCCTTTTAAAATCAGATATTTTACTTTTATTTTGTGCAAAGTGAAATTGTGATTTTTATGTAACATAATAATTATATTGCATTTATTTAATGAATGCTGGAGAAACTGTAGAATACCAGAAAGTTGGAATATAGCTGAAGTCATATTGATGTTTAAATGGGGAGACAGAAGAGAATATAGAAATTATAGAGGAATTAGCTTACTTAATTCAATTTATAACATCTATGCAAGAGTTATAAATAAAAGACATAAAATAATAGTGAAGTAATACTAGAAGAAGAGCAAAGTGGTTTTAGAATGGGACAATCAACAACAGATAATTTATTCTTACTATTATTATTATTCTATACCTTCCTACAAAACTGTAACATTTTATGTCAGATACATAAATTGTTTAAGAACAAAATAAGGTCTTTCTTTCAATTCTAGGTAAGTGATAGTAGTGTCAACTCTAGAATATTGTATAGAGATATAAATCTAGACAAATCCTTTTGTTAAATTTTCTAAATTAGATAGATAAAATTTGAAGAGAAAAATTTTCGCCTAGACCGGGACTCGAACCCGGGACCCTTGGCTTTCCGGGCCAAGTGCTCTACCAACTGAGCTACCGAGGCGAGTTACGATCTAGACGCAAATTTCTCTCTTATATACGTTGTAATTCCCTATCGCCAAATGCTTTTGAAACCATTGTTTCTATCTTTGCAAATGGCGGCTTCTTAGTTAAGAAGACATTTATTGGAAATTTAACATTACTTTAAAAGCCAGTAAGGCCTCTAATGATGTTTTTATTATTAATTTAACATTTCTCAATGAAAGATAAATTAAATTTGAAGAGAAAAATTTTCGCCTAGACCGGGACTCGAACCCGGGACCCTTGGCTTTCCGGGCCAAGTGCTCTACCAACTGAGCTACCGAGGCGAGTTACGATCTAGACGCAAATTTCTCTCTTATATACGTTGTAATTCCCTATCGCCAAATGCTTTTGAAACCATTGTTTCTATCTTTGCAAATTAATAATAAAAACATCATTAGAGGCCTTACTGGCTTTTAAAGTAATGTTAAATTTCCAATAAATGTCTTCTTAACTAAGAAGCCGCCATTTGCAAAGATAGAAACAATGGTTTCAAAAGCATTTGGCGATAGGGAATTACAACGTATATAAGAGAGAAATTTGCGTCTAGATCGTAACTTGCCTCGGTAGCTCAGTTGGTAGAGCACTTGGCCCGGAAAGCCAAGGGTCCCGGGTTCGAGTCCCGGTCTAGGCGAAAATTTTTCTCTTCAAATTTAATTTATCTTTCATTGAGAAATGTTAAATTAATAATAAAAACATCATAGATAGATAAAGTTTATGATTTTTTATGTATTTTCTTTTTAATATTACTTTTTTGCTAGTAAAGAGTATAATTTTGGTGTTTTAATATTAAATTCGTCACTTACATTAAAGGACAAAATATTTTAAGAGAAACATTAACACCGAAACCATGATTTGAACCCAGGATCTCTGGATAGATCACTGGAATGAAATTTCATAGATCCTGGGTTAAAATCCAGGTTTAGGCATTAATTTTTCTCTTAAAATATTAATCTGTCCTTTAATGTAAGTGGCAAATTGAATATTAAAAACACCAAAAAAAAAAAAGTTTATGGAGTTATACTTGTCAATTTGTATACTCTACTGAATGATAAATTATTTTTTTAAGATAATTTTTTACCTGAAGCCAGAATTGAACCCAATAATCTGGATTTAAGCACCATTATGCTATCCAGATTTCTAGCTCAAATATAATTTTTCACTCTCATATATATGAATGGGGTTATATAACAGTGTAAAACACTTTTGTTTAAGCTAGGAAGCATGGCCTCAATATCTCAAAATCGAATGTTTTGTCCTGATTCACTTTATTTTGTTGTACTGAAAAATTATGTTTGCTGACTTAAGAGGGATTTCCCAGGCACCCTTACACATTATTTTTTAAATTCTGAGAATTTTAATTTCTTTAAATTTATATATTTCATTTTGAAAGTAAACAACTTGTACATAATCTATAGATATTACTCTTCATGCTTGAAAATTGCTTTAGTATGATCCAAACTTTGTAACAAATCTTAAAGAAATAGATATTACAAAGCAGAAAAGAGGTGTAAAGAAATGCATTGAAGCAAAAGTGCAAAAATTGTATTGAAGCTGTTTATTTTATAATCACTCTGTAAAACTGATAATAAATACGTGTGACATTGTTTACCATCGTGAGTAGGTACTTAGACTTCACAATTACGTTTAGATGATGGATGTTATAAGTCTGGCCTTGAAGTTGACAATACGTTCACTTGTCTGGGCTAGACGCTGAAAAATAAAAAAAAAATCAATTAACAAATATAAAGGAGAGACGTATGGATGTTATAACCACCAAAACATAAAAATGTTATATCTATTTAAAAACTGCCCATGAAGTTGGCTGCCCATTTAAATAACTACTGCTACAATGGCATAGCACAATGTTGAGCATTAGATACTCCTTTGTTAGGCGTTACTAGACCAAATTAATTTAGTTATGTTTGAATCAAAAGCTAGTCTAAATAAACAATAGCCATGGAGAACATTAGGATATGGGCACTTGAAAACTCGATGGAAATAAACAGCGCCAAAACAAAGGCAATGAAATTCAGGAAAGGAGGAAGGCTGGCTAAGAAGGACCATCTTATATGCGTAGGAGAAACCCTAGAATTCGTATCAAGCTACAAATACTTGGGGGGTCACCTTACAAACAACTGGAACCGCTTTCTCACTTCATATACAGGATCGAGCAACAGCTGCAATGAAAGCCATGTACGATATCCCTAAACTCCAAACACTATCCCTCTCAACTGCAATGAAGCTCTTCAATCTTAAAGTAATGCCGGCCGCAACATACGGAATCCAGCTAATATGGAATCACTTGACGGTGAAAAACCTTAAGAAACTGGAGAATGTTAAATCAAGGTTTCTCAAAAGAGCACTGTCAATTTCAAAATATACAAGAAATTGTTATGCCTATACAATAGCCCAGGAATCCTTCTTCATCGAGGATGTCAGACACTGCTTTAGACTACCGGAAACGCAAGCATACAGAACCATCATCAAGGAGAGACAGAACAAAGCCACTGAGATACCGACAGAAATTATGGAAACAGATGCAATGAAAACAGAAACCTGGAAGCAACCGAACTTCGAACTTCGACACATGTACACACGTTTCGCAGCCCATGGATTTCATGGGAATATATGCCTGAACAACATGTATCATGAACCCAAGGAGGACTGCGTCTGTAAATTATGCAACAATCCATGTCCCAAATATCATCTAGCGAAGTGTAAAAACAGGCCTCTACCACTAAACACTGCAACTAAAGATTGGTAAAAAGCAAATACAAATTTAATATACACATTGTGTTTAATAAGGTAAAAAAAAAACAAATAGAAAAACAAAAAGAACTCACGGTTTGGGAAAAAATCCACATAAAAAAAAAGAAAAACTTATGAACTTCGAAATTCCCATGGATTGGATCCAGAGGTTTATCAGTCCACCAACAGAGGAAGTAGTTCTTCTGATCGACATAACACCAGTCAAAAAGAGGGTAGTGAACATGAATACGCCAAGGATTTGATGAACTTCGAGATCAGGTCCTCTTCATCAGGAATCTCGAAATTCATGGATTTAAATTTGTTCTTCTGAATATATATCTTCTCCCAAACTGTCAATTGTAAAGGTTTTTTCAAATGTTTTATAAGTTTGGCCTCTTTTTTCAATTTTATGACTCTCCAACAAACTATGTGCTGCAATAGCTGACTTTTCAATTTCACCATTTTTAATATTTCTAAAGTGGCTGCGGAATGGCTACTGTCTTTAACAGGCAGGAGACCCTTTAATTCCTTCCATCGAAGGCTTAAAGGAACCAATCTGGTCAGTAACCTAGTGTCCAATCCCTCACCTTCTCGTGGTGCAGCTGTTAGTAATCATGCTTATGCATGATGAACGAAAGGGAAGGGCTACTCACCAATAAGCACTGGTCAGCATGGTGAGTTTTTCTTTTTTTTGACCGAATTGGTATTACTTCTTCTTCCCATACCAATTCCCTCTTTCAACTTTTCTATCCAGTCACCCTTTACTGACCTCTTGTTTCTTTAGACCCTGATGGTATTTGAGTATTCGAGGCCTAGGGGTTCATTTCTTCTTCCTTCCTATACCTACTTTCTCTCTACGGGTGACATAACCACCACATGTGGTGCCTACTACTAAACGGTTACAACTAGTTTATTGTACTCCATTTTTGCAATTTAAATGAAGATATGGAAAGAAACCATCTCCTCCGTTGTCCAGCTTTTGTAGAAGAGACCAGTCTTTCTGCTAAATATTGGAGTGCAAGAGAGCGAATGATTTCATTATCAAGTGCTCGACATTAGATACCAACCTACCAACCATATTTCTAAAGTGTTCCTTTGTGTGAGTGTCCAAAATCCTTTTTGTCCAAATCAACACCAGATGGCAACATTATAGATGGAGATTCCAACGAAAATCTGGAAGTCATAATGTTGGTTGAAAATGGAAGGGATGTTTCCTTTTGGAAACTGCAATTCCCATGTTTAAGAAAACATAAACTATGAGGTAAGATATAAAAAATGACTCATTCTTCATGAATAAGAACTAATGCTATTTCCCGTATTTAATTATGAATTTTAGGAAGTGATATTTTGAGGTTATTTTAATTATATTATTTTTAGTTTCAATATTAATGTTGATTTGTTATTGGACATGTTTCAAAACAATTCTGTTTTATTGTCAGTTTGTCCAGACTGGTATGAATTATGTTGCACACCATGGATTAAATTAAATTAAATTATTAAAACAGTTAGAAAATACAAAAGAGGTGACTATTTGAGAAAAAAATTTATATTCAGAAGAACAAAAACAGAGTTATGAATTTTGAAATACTGACGAAGCGTGACCTTGTTTGGAGGTTCTTTGGCCAACCACAGGATGGAGCTGACATCGACATCAAGGGTTTGCAACATAATGCAACATAAATCAAACCAGTCTGGACAGCTGACGATAAAACAGAATTGTTTTGAAACATGTCCAAGAACAAATCAACATTAATATTGAGGTAAGATGATCAGACTTCTTCTTCTTCTTCACGGTTTAGGCTTATTTACTAGCCTGTTCTGGCTCCAAATTTCCATCTTTTCCTTGGTCTTCCCAAGCTTCTTCTTCCTCGTGGTGAATAGTTGTATGCTGCTTTTGGTATTCTATTCTCAGTCATCCTTGCCAAGTGTTCTTTCCAGTTTGTTCTGTATTTCTCTATTGTTGAGTTTAATTCCTCTATTTTTAGTTGTTGTCTTATTTCTGTGTTATGTTTTTTTGTCTGTTCTTTGATATCCTGCTATTGGTCTGATGAATCTCATTTCAGCAGCTTGTATCCTGGCAGATTGTTGTGTTGTCACTGTCCATGTTTCGGATCCATAAGTAATAAAAGATGATCAGACTAAAAATAATATAATTTATGGTGTTGTTTGTGTAGATATTATAGATGATGAGAAAAGCTGAGCTTAATAATACTTACAAGGATGAGATCCTGCACCAGGTTGGCGATTCCTCTGTTAGCAATGATGAACAACCTAGTGATGGGACCAGGAATTCCTGCTTCATAGCCAGTGTCCTTCTCTGCATGACCTTCAGCAGATGCACCACCCTCGGTGTGTTCCCCACTGGCGCTGCTACCACTGCTGCTACCACTGCTAGCTGTACCACTGCTGCCAGTCACCAGCTGTCACAAACACCAAGCGTATCAGACATCCACACATATAACAAGCAAAGTACAAAAATGAACTCTTACAGAAGAATACACTATATAATTCTAATGTGGTTATCACACTATCAACACCATCAACTGACTGATATTTATGTGGTTCGTAAAGGGTAGTGAAACACATTGAATCTATAACCTCTCCTAGCTAAATCCTTACCTTACTTTCATGTGGTGCAACATGTTTATGGACAGATAAGGCTCTGGGAACAGAGTCACAACAGTATAATCATACCAACACATATGTAGGATATGCCATATGAAAGATTTTTCTAGAAGGCGGTTCGTGTGTACAATACCAGACATTTAGTTAGTTAATGGAATACAATTTTAATGCATTTAATATTATTAGATATTGCTATTAATAACACTTATCCACGGAAAAATTTATTGTGAAAGTATTTTTAAAATTATGTATGATATCCTATCATTAACAAACTTAATATCTCGGATAGCAGATAGGATCCTCCTTCTGACTAAAAAACCCGTTCCAAATGCAGATCTTTCTGCACCCCTGTAGTATAATGCAAAGCTTCCTGATTACCTTTTCCTGGTCACCTAACTTCCTGTAAAGCGACTATATCCAAGGGCGATTTACCTAATTCCTGCGTTAATATCTCTAGTGCCCCGCTATTGTATAAGGTCCTAACATTCCATGTTCCTAGGAACATGTCCCTGTGTTTGAGCCTTTGGCATGGGTTCCCTGAAGTAGTCCCCACCCGGAGAACCGAATGGGGGACTATTTGACCTCCGGGAAATTTTACCCCAGTTGAACCCATGTCCGCATTTCTTGACAGTTGTATTTTTACGGTGAAAGATCATCACTCTTTCGACCAAGGGACTTTTTTTGTCTGGCTTATCACCTTTGACCAGTCCGGCATGGGTAATCCTATCGGCAGCAATGTTACCGCCGGCATAGTTCTCAGGAACATTTAAGCACACAAGCCACTCCACCACGACAAGGTAAAGATACCATGGAGGGGGATGTATGGAGAGCTTATGTCCATGTGGCCATGAACCTACGGGTTCGATAGTGCCAGTGAGTAAGTAAGTATTTTTAAAATATAATATGAAATGTAGGAGTGGAAGTATTTACTTACGTTATAACCGTTGACTATTTTTAATTTGCATAGAATAACCCTAATGAAGAGGCTTTTTTTTACAGTGTTTAAACACAATTTAAAAAGTGTAAAATACATGTATAACAACCTAAAAGCTAACCTAACTTAATTCAATTACTCTGAACTGTAAGAATACAAGGTTAAACAAATTTTATAAATGAATAAAGTGAGTATATAATAACCTAAAAGCTAACCTAATGTAATTAATTAATCAAACCCCAGTCTGAGCGTATAATTTTTCTCTTCAAATTTAATTAAATTATTCTAACTAGTAAAACTATGAGGTTAAACACATTTTAAAAACATGTGCAGTACATGTATAATAACCTAAAAGCTAACCCAACTTAAATAAATTACTCTATCTTGTAAACTTTTGAGATTAAATACAGACATAAATCTTTGTTAAGGACAGAGAATCACTGTTATCAACAGACCTATGTTGTTGAAACCAGTTATTATCGACAGAGATGTGCTGTTATCGACAGAGCTGTTGTCCATCCATCCATAGTAATTCTGCCCGAGGGCAGGTCTTTCACTGCAATCATAGCATTTTCATGCTATGCTTGCAGCTTTACTAGGGAATTCTAGGTGTGGTAGCTTCCCGTTGCTTGCCACACTAGTGAAGGATGATGATGATGATGATGACCATATGATTTTGGGGACCGTTTGGGCCTTAAAGTTTTCCTGACATTTGTCTTACAGGTGAGGAAAAACCCCGATAAAAACCTCACCCAGAAAAACTGCCCCGACCGGGGATCGAACCCGGGCCCGCTGCATGACAAGGCAGGACACTACCTCGAGACCACAGCGGTGGACAGAGCTGTTCTAATCATAGTAATTAGTGTGGTTATGACTTCCATTTTTAAGAAAGAAAAATTAATGCTTCAACCGGGATTTAAACCCTGGACCTCTTGTTCTCCATACAAGTGTGTGGAGAACGAGACTTTGAGGGTTCAAATCCCAGTTCAATCGTTAATTTTTCTTTCTTAAAATTAGATTCTATCCAGGATTGGAAAATGTTAATTTAAATAAAAACATTGAAAATATGACATCCATGTTCTATAATTGCAGAGGTATTAGAGTGGCCTTTACAGGAAATAGTCCCACTTTTTTTTCATATATACGAGTGAAATGAGTTGACAATAATAAAATTTAGTAGCTAAATGCATCTAATATGCCGTTTTATGAATATTTGTTGCATTAAAATTGTGTTTAATGGGTAAATAAACTTCTTGCTTGCTACAACCGCGCCTCAGAAGGCTAATAAGGTAGCAACCCTACCACAACAAGTTTGTGGCTTGTCCACAACAATTCTTAATATTACATTCAAGTCAGAAAGCATTGTCTGAACTAGGACTTTTTTTTTAATTATACTAGTTTAGGTGGGTAAACAGTGATAATTGCTGGATGGTCTTCTAATTCTAATTATTATTATTTTTTTTTATTTTATTTATTTAGCCTGGTGGAGTTAAGGCCATGTGGCCTTCTCTTCCACTCACCAGAACAAGCATATGTTACATATGAATACAAAAAAAAAATACAATAATAGTCATATAAAACAGGACAAACATATGTTACACATGAATACAAAAAAATTACAATAGTAGTCATATTATACAGGACAAACATGTTACATATGAATACAAAAAAAAGTTACAATAATAGTTATTGAACAATTCATTATCTGTCATATTGAATAATAATGAAATAATATTCTTTATTGAGAGGATTACATGCTGTAGCTTATATTATTTTTTATGAAGTAAGTTTGGCATTAATTTTATTATAATTGCAGAAGGATCCCATGAGATGGCCTAGACAAATACTTGCTTATACACCAAAAGGACAAAGAAATTTGGAAAAATTAAAAAATGCTGGCATGAGACCATAACAGATCTACCAAAGTATAAAATGTGAAGCATATGATGATGATGATGATTTAAATAGATTAATTTAACCTCATCTCATATTTTTCTCTCGCACCTGGGACATGTTTTGCCATGTTGTGACAGAGAGTAGAAACACTAAAAGGTATTAAAGATTAGGGAAAATATGGCCATTTAAACTCAAAATTGCTAGGATATAACTAATGAGGTATTTTATCAAAATACAATCATATTGTAGCAAGGATTCTTATTGCAGTGTAGTCATTCCAAGACACTCACTTCTTATCTATTGGCAGTTCATCCAATTTGCGTCCACTTATTTTCATCTTCTCTACATTTATCCATAAAGTTTCATCCAAATACGGATGATTTATTTCTTGAAAATGAAGCTGTATTCCATATCTATGTAATACCATATTGGCCCAAATATAAACCGTGTTTATTTTTCAAATTTTGTGCATGGAAATTAATGGTGCAGCTTATTTGCGCAGCCAATAAATTTCCACATGTAATAGAAACTTGAATGCGCATTTTGCTAATTTTCTAATTTTGAAATGGAACAACAATGCTGTGTGCTCCTGTTTAGAAATGCCACCAGTCATATGGTATATGACACAACAATGTGCTAGTCTTCGTATTATGGTAATCGTGCTCTTTTGTATGATAGCACAGATTAAAACAATTACGGTAGTACATATATACTACAGTAAATTTATTCTTCAGCAATGAGTGAAAATGTCGAAAGAAAAGCTTCAACAAGCTTGGGAATATGGCGCAGTTTCAAACTTGCAGTTATTCGTTATGGTAGAAGTATGTCTGATAGAGAAGCCGGCAAAAAGTTTAGTTTGGATGAGCAGTGATATTGGAGAAGACTCTGATTAGTTGTACCAGGTGATTTATCAACATAATAATAATAATAATAATAATAATAATAATAATAATAATAATAATAATAATAATAATAATAATAATAATAATAATAATAATAACAACAAAGGTGAATAAGTGGCAAGTTGACCAAGAGGACAAACCAAAGAAAAAAACTGGAACAACTTGGCCAGATAATAGAAAACAAGCTCATAGCAAAGGAATGAAAGAAATTTGGGCTCAAAGGAAACGCCTCTAAGTACTTTGCGTAGTCCTACATGGGCTCATCCGCAATAAAAAAAAATAATAATAATTTCATGGCGCAACAGGCTGGCTACTGGCCTCACACCCACATGTGTCAATCACAGAGGTAGATGATCATCTAGCCAGTGTAGGAGTGACATGTGGTCAGCATGATGAGTCCCCCAGCCGTTATAGCTGGTTTTCTCAACCTGGAACTGCTACTTATTGTAGCTACCCAAATGCCTTATGATGCTGGGTGGGCACTGGTCCCATACTGGCCGAAATACCATGAGAAAATTTCTTCCCCCATGGAGACTCGAACCAGCGCAAATCCCATAGCTCTGCGCCAAGGCTTCCTGCCTTAATCCTTTAGGTGCCATGAGCTGATTGGATCGGCTCTGATGCTCCTGTCCATTACCTGCCAGACAATATACTTAAACTACTTGCAAAGCTGATCATATCGGTGGATGCAATTTAAATCTCTGACACAAGAGATTTTAACAGTGGCATGCAAGGGGTTAACCACTTGGCTACGGCATGGTACTTACCAACATTACAGCTGAAGAAAAATGTGTTTAAATAACGTAAACAGTTTGTAACTGGATATGTGACAGGTACATTTCTCTACACTCAATTTTTTTTCTCCTTTCCTCTTAAAATTAATGGTGCGGCATACACTTGGGTGTAGCTTATATTCGGGCCAATATGGTAACATATTTTTGGATTGTCATGTTTTATATTGATTTTTCAGCTCTGAGATTCTTTTATATGTCATATATGATTATGCTTCCATTCTAAAGGAAGCATTGGTCAGGAATTTTATCTGCTTAATGTGTTCACTAATGATTTATTTTTATTTAAATCAAATAATTTCAAGATCATATTTTCATTTTGATGTAATACCATATATACTTAAAGCTTTAAAATTAGATTCACATCTGTCCCATCTTTCTCTCTCTTATATCTTAGTTCAATGCTTCTATTTTTGCTCCTCGACATTATTTTCTGTATTGAAAATAAAATACAGCATACACATATCATATTTTCTTATAGGCTATCATTTAACATCAGAAGTATTTAAAAATCAATTAACTGAAAATGAATGTGCAAATTATCACTGAAACTTAAAAATTACATTCCATATAGTTCAGACCTATATGATCATATCAATCAAATTTTAGTTTTTGTATCAGTAAGTATGGCTACATTATTGAAAAATAGTAAAGTGTTAATTTTCATAGGTGTGGGCCTGAGTGTGATTATAATAAAAAATGGGTTTGTTAATCTCATTTTCTTACATTCTAAGCAATTATTTATCTACTTTTAAAATTTTATCATAATATGGGAATTAAGTATCATGTTTTGGTAATATGAAGTAGATGCCAGTTTGTGGACATGTGCCATTTGTTCCTTCAATTGATCTAATCTAGCTATCTATAATTGCATAGCCCATTGTTGAGCCATAACCTCTCCTTCGTAAGGAGTTATTAGACCAAGTTAATTTTCAGTTACCTTATTTGCTCGTAAATGTCATGTGGTCAACACACTGACCCAATGAGGCATCTAACAGGCAACTAAGGTATTACTAGGATGTAGAGGTCGGTAAATTTTGCTTAGAGGACTTTTTATTCAGGCTTAAGGATCTTTTACGAGCCTGATAATCTTCAGACTTGGTACCCACGGCTTAAAGTACCTCCCGGAGGACTTGCTCCTTGGATTTTCCCATCCTAAAAAATCGAATAAAATTATGTATAAAATGTATTTATTTATTTAGCCTAGTGGAGTTAAGGTCTTCT
The DNA here is from genome assembly GCA_030220185.1 of Diploptera punctata. NCBI lineage: Eukaryota > Metazoa > Arthropoda > Insecta > Blattodea > Blaberidae > Diploptera > Diploptera punctata. The sequence continues at coordinate 671,057 of JASPKZ010007180.1, forward strand.
CTTTCACTCATCACGATTTAATAATTTAATAATTACTTAGGAAACCTAACCATTCATTTAATTGAATTAAAAAAAAGTTAACAGAATTAATCCATTCATAGTTAAATATGGGAAATAACATTACGAGGTTCTTAATTCGTAAATTAATTAGTAATTTTTTACATCTTACCTCATATTTTATGTTTCTTTACACATGGGAACTAGTTTTCAAGAGAAAGAACTCTCTCATTTTCAACCGACATTATGACTACCGGATTTTCGTTGGAATCTCCATCAATAACATTGCCATCTCAAAGTTCGTCAAATAAACACCAGATGGCAACGTTATTGATGGAGATTCCAACGAAAATCCGGTAGTCATAATGTCGGTTGAAAATGAGAGAGATTTTTCTCTTGAAAACTAGTTCCTATGTTTAAAGAAACATAAAATATGAGGTAAGATGTATAAAATGACTCATTAATTTAAGAATTAACTCACCCTAACCTTAAAATATTCAGAAACTCTTTGTAATAACCAAGATTACACATTGGTGATGGATTAAAAAAAAGCTTAAGACTAAACAATTATTGAACTATTAGGTTTATTCTGTAATGAATGGTTAAGTTTCCAATGTAATATCAAAAATTTATAACTTCACATTTTTCTTCATAATAATACAAAAACGCCAAATGGGTAAATAATACTCCCTCACCGCCCTTCCAAAAAATCCATAAAGACAACATTCCCATAAGACCAGTTGTTAATTGCATGAATGCTCCTAATTATAAAATTTCCAAATTAGTCGCTCAGAAAATGAAAAATGATGTCAAACTTGAAAATCGTTACACAATTAAGAACTCATTTGAACTAGCAGACAAACTACAGCATTTAGAAATCAATAGGAATACTAAAATGACGTCATTCGACATAAAAAACCTGTACACTAATATCCCGATAAACGAAACAGCAAACATAATAAAACAAAAACTAACAGACAGTAAACTTGAAGATAACTATATCAATCAGTTAAACAAACTAATAACAACAACAATAAAGCAAAATTACTTCCAATTTAACAATGAACTATTTATTCAAGAAGACGGGATCCCAATGGGGAGTCCTACATCTGGAATAATGGCAGAAATCTTCCTACAAGAACTGGAAAATAAACATTTTGAGGAACTAATACACAAATTCAACATAAAACTAATAACACGATATGTCGATGATGTACTAGTAATATATGAAAATGAAAACAGAAAAGAAAAAGAAATACTACAAGACCTAAACAACATGCATGAAAAAATCACTTTCACCGAAGAAATAGAAGTTAATAACAGCATAAACTACTTAGATTTGTCTATAACCAAAAATCTACACAACAATAAACTAGAAATCGGTATCTACCGGAAACCCACAAACAATGCTCTGGCCATAAACAAAAATTCTACACACCCTTTTCAACAGAAAATTAGTACATTTAATAGCTTAGTCAGTAGAATGTTGAAACTCCCATTAAGCAAAGACAATTATATCCAAGAACTCAACTACATTAAGTATATGGCAAAAACCAATGGCTATAATGAAGAATTCATAGATAAGCTCGTAAAAAAAACAAAAAAGGAAGAACAACATAACCAACATAACTAAACTAGAAAAAGAATCTGACAACAACAAGAAAACATGGATAACACTTACATACACAGGAAAAGAAACGACAAAATTAGCCAATGCACTAAAGAAAGCCGATAAAAACGTAAAAATAGCATACATAACCAATAACAAATTAAACAACATAATAAACAATAACATTGAAGAAAATAACATTTTCAACAGCAAAAGAGTTTATAAACTGACATGTAAGGACTGCAACAAATTTTATATAGGAAGGACAAACAGGAGTTTTAACATCAGATTCAAAGAACATTTTCGAGACTTCATTCACGCAGAAGGTAAATCAAGCTATGCAAAACACGTTATCCATGAAGGACATCGCATGTTAAATATTGAAAACACCCTAACAGTAATGCACAGAGAAAATAATCCAGCGAAGATAAACGTACTCGAAGAGATGGAAATCATGAAAGCAGCTCACAACGACAGCCTGATAAACGAAAACGAACCCAATACATGCAACCCCCTCTACCAGATCTTCAGTGAAACACCAGTTTTGAATCCTGCCGATGATGGGACAAGTCCCGAAAGCGCTACAGTTAAATGATAATTAAGTTGAGGAGACGGACCTTTCAGGTGAATATTCTATAATTTTATATTAATCTTCTAGCTCTATTAACTAACATAACCTAACCTAGCTAAGTAAACTTTTGCAGGAGCATCACATGTCATATACTGGCATCTCCTTCACTGTCACTCTTTTTTTATTTAATTTGTACAATAAATAAAAATTCCATTATAAAATTAAACACTTTAACTTAGAAACATGTTCAAAATATACCTACCTTTGTATTGTTTACACTCATCCACATTCTAGAGACAAATGACAAATAAAACAACAACAATCACATACATGTTAACAATACAATAACATAAGATTTAAAATAACAGAAGCTGTTATTATAGCAATTAGTATAAAATAGTGACAATATTTACATTTAAGGACGAGACAGTGACATTTTTTTTTATGGTGTTCATTTCTTCAGAACTTTTAAATAAAAATAAATAAATTTAATATACAGGATTCTGGTATTGGCAGAAATGTAAACAACTTCTGAGGTTGGGGCACCTAGAAGGCAGAGTTGTTATCTCAAATAAATAATGAGTGATAAATAATAACGAAGTATCAGGGAGTCCTTAAACCTATACTTAACCTAATAACAGATCATTGGCGACAACAAGAATAACTCCCTTTAAGGAAAAATTCCTGTGGTCTGAGCGGAATCGACCTGGGAAATCATGAACTTAGTCAGAAACTCTGACTATAAAACAGTGAGGATAACTGATGGATTTTGAGATCAAAAGCAGCATAAGTAGCAGTAATTTTGGATTTTTTTTTTTTCCAACTGCCCCAGGTTGTCATTTTGACATTTCTGGTGTACTCTCCTGATATGGCATACTTGTAACCCACTTCTGAGATTGGGGCACCTGGAAGGCGGGGTTATGCTGCCCCTATGATATGAGAGTTGATGATGATGGTAATGATGCGCCAGGAGAAGCCTTAAACTAAACTTAAGCTAAATTACGTGAATATGATATTGATAACAATGGCCAGATGATGTTTGGGGACCATTTGGGCCTTAAAGTTTCCTGACATTTGTCTTACAGGTGAGGAAAAACCCTGATAAAAACCTCACCCAGGAAACTGTCCCGACTAGGGATTGAACCCAGGCCCACTGCGTGACAAGGCAGCATGCTGCCTTGAGACCACAGCAGTGGACTTTTAAAAAATTATCCGAGTCTCATTTGTAACTGTCTGAGGCAGTATAATTTTTATATAGTCTTAAATGTTTACTAATTATATAAAAAATCATTTAATTTTTAATATGAGTATTCTAAAAAAAGGTTACATTTATACTATTCTGATTTTCATTATTTATAATTTAGACTTCAATATTGTATATTGACATCTTTCATTTGGAATGCAAACTGAAGAAATGGTGTAAACACAACATATTGTCATGTGTATAACAATGAAGTTTGGAAGATAGAGTTAATAAAACCAAGTAATTTTGATATCTTGTATCATGTCATCCAGTCTTATTAAAGTTTGGTCTTGAAATTGTCACTAAGTCACACAGTAGGTATTTAAATGAAATTACAGATTAGTTGTTACCAAATTAGAAAAATTGTTTGGCTATGTTTTGTAATGCATAAATAAATAATATACTGTATTGTATTTGTCAGTGAATAAGAAATGGCAGCAAAAACACCTTGTTGGATTAAAAAATAGTGCAGTTTTAGCTTTAAACTGGATTATAATTAATTTATTGCTAAATTGAAACAATTAGAAATATATTTAACTTTTATAGGAATTAATCACTATGAGATTTAATTTATGGTGAAATTAAATGTTTCTTACCTCTCCTCATATAAATTTTCTAAGTAGATCGCAATTTTGAGACCACAAAGGTCTCATCTTCAGCACTTTCTTGGCGACTGATGTTATGTCGATCGGAAGAAACTCTTCTTCCCTCTGTTGGTGAACCTGACCTGATCCAGAGGTTCATCAGTCCACCAACAGAGGGAAGAAGAAGAGTTTCTTCCGATCGACATAACATCAGTCGCCAAGAAATTGCTGAAGATGAGACCTTTGTGGTCTTGAAATTGCGATCTACTTAGAAAATTTATATGAGGCGAGGTAAGAAACATTTAATTTCACCATAAATTAAAAATATAACTCGACCAGAAACTTTAGCAGTCCGACTTGCAGCCAATATGAATTCAGTGATTCAAAAATAAATATTCATAGACACATTTAAGAAAAACAAAATTAGAGATATTTTAGTAATTTGTACTATTAATTACACAGTGCAACTTTACTAATGAGGAGTTTGTTTAGTACAGTAAAAGCTCTTTATTCACAGGGGATAAGTTCCACAAATATGCTGAAAATAAAGAAACCGTGAATATGAAATGGTAATTTGTATGGATATATATTTTTGAATGATTTCAGTTATTGCTGGTGTGTTGAGAGCTTTGCGGATATCTTCATTACGCATGTGATCATAAAGCGTATAACCCGCTAAAGGTCTTAATAACTTCATTTCTGCAGCTACTATCCTATTTAATTTACCTGTAGTAAGAGTCCAGGTTTCAGAACCATAAAGTAGAGTTGGAAGAGCCATTGTTTTATAAAATTTTAGAATTGTATCTGGACGTACTTTTCGGAAAAGAATGCTTTTTATTATTCCTATAAGTTTTTGAAATTTGACCAATTTTATGTCTATGTCTTTACATGTGTCGTAGAAAAGATTGCAGCCAAGATAAGTAAAGTTATTAACTTGTTCTATTATATTGTTGTTAATAACAATTTTAGTTCGTATCGATATTTTCCCTTGACACAGTAAACAGAATAAAATTATGGGATATCTTACATAATGCAGGAATACCCAAGCATTTAATTCAAGCGATTCAAAGCATGTATCATAACACACGAATTCGAATAAAAATAAATAATCAAATCAGCAAATCAGATAGACTAATATCCCAAGATGTAAAACAAGGCTGTCCACTTTCCCCTCTTCTATTTAATTTATATATGAATGAAATCATAAAATTATGGCAAAACCAATCACAATCACACTTTATGATTGATGGTCGACCCCTCAACACATTAATGTATGCAGATGATCAAGTAATATTGGCTACTTCTGAAGATCACCTACAAAGAGCAGTACATAGATTGTCAAATATAACCCAAGATTATAATTTACAAATTTCGGTGAGTAAGAAAAAAACTATGGCGTTTCAAGGGAAAATACCGATACAAACTAAAATTGTTATTAACAACAATATAATAGAACAAGTTAATAACTTTACTTATCTTGGCTGCAATCTTTCCTACGACACATGTAAAGACATAGACATAAAATTGGTCAAATTTCAAAAACTTATAGGAACAATAAAAAGCATTCTTTTCCGAAAAGTACGTCCAGATACAATTCTAAATTTTATAAAACAATGGCTCTTCCAACTCTACTTTATGGTTCTGAAACCTGGACTCTTACTACAGGTAAATTAAATAGGATAGTAGCTGCAGAAATGAAGTTATTAAGACCTTTAGCGGGTTATACGCTTTATGATCACATGCGTAATGAAGATATCCGCAAAGCTCTCAACACACCAGCAATAACTGAAATCATTAAAAAATATCAAAATAATTGGCATGAACACCTTCTGAGAATGCCAAACAATAGACTACCTCTGCAGCTATTGAACTACAGACCCACAGGGCGAAGAGACCCAGGAAGACCTAAGAAGAGATGGAGGGATCAATTTCTTTCCTGAAGCGGAACAGGCCAATGGCCTAATCCATGCCTGCCATTGATGATGATGATATAGAGGATATGTTACAAAGTTCCAAAATAAAATAAAAATTATCAAAATAAAATCAATTAATGAGAGATTTTGAACAATTTCTATTAATTACTATTGTCAGGCTCAGGCAAGGGCTAAAAGAACTTAGTAATTTTTTCCTGTTTTGCTGTTTTTATAAGGTATTTTAATTCAGATTGATATTCAGCTGTGAATTCAGCGATAGAATTCCTTATTTTGTCTTCAGATTTCTTAATGAATCGTACAGTTGATTCATTAACATTGAAACGGCATGATATATATGCAAACACGTAATCGGTCGAACATTTATATTTTTACTTTAATAGGCAACATTACTTTTTTCCTGCTTCAGAACTAATTTTCTTTCCTTTTACTCGACATTATAAATTGGCAACAAAGCAGAAGGGACACGTGTTATTCAATCAAAATTATTGCATTGAATGACAAGTTGAAACAATAAAACATAGATCGTGACGATGGCAGCATTTATCAATAGACATAGCGGCACGTGAATTATGGCGGCGGTGGCTTTTAACAACGAACTTTAGGCTTAGTGACAATAAGGTTTGTTTTACTTTGATATTAATTTGTCCATTTGGTTTGAATCGCTCTTTGTAAAAGCCGCCTTGGCACGTGCCTGCAGTAAAAACAGTTGCCGATGCGTTAATAAAGAATACTAATCCTTCTAATATACCAACTGGATCCGTGAATAAAGAAACTTTTAGCCGCGAATACAGGAACTGTGTCACAATTTTTTAACTTGTGAATAAGGGAACTGCAAATAAGGAGCTTTTACAGTACACTATTTTAGGGAGTGTTCACAAAGTTTGTGAACTTTGAAATTCCCGCAGAAAGGAACCTCATTAGTAAATTCATTGGACCAGAGGCAAAGAGAACAGGAATCAAGAATCAGGGCCGACAACATGAGAAAATTCAGTCTGTAATCGCTGACGATGGGGCTAAGAAGCTCTGAAACATGTTCGACAAAAACAACTCTTAAGAGGTAAGAATGAACAGACAAAATGTTTCAATTATTAAACAAACCTCTTAATTAATAGTGAGTGGAGAACATATTTTAATTGACTCACCTCATACATTACAGTTTGAAAATGTATGAGGTGAGTCGATTAAAATATGTTCTCCACTCACTATTAATGATATAACCTCATTATGTTTACATCCCAATATTAATTTAAATAAACCTCTTAATGTTACTTCCTATTGTATTTAAAATAAATTCAGACGATATGAATCTTAGTTATGAAATTTCAAGCCAGAATTTCTTTATGGTAAGAGAAAATCAGCAGATATCCTTATAGGTTGGGTGTCTGACAAATACAGTACAATAATTATATAGAAATGTGTTTATAAATAGATTAAAAAAATAATTCTACAAGTATTTGAATAATAATAACATATATCAGTATTGTAATAATATAAATAATATTTGAAGAGAAAAATTTATTTCTAGATTAAATTTTTTCTCTTCAAATATAATTTGTCATTCACTGAGAAATGTTAAATTTAAAACAAAAAACATAAAATATAAATAATGCCATCATTACAAAACTAGCTATAACTAGTGTTGTTAAAGATATTAGAATTTAAACCATGCAGTGTTAGAAAACCATGCTTAGAAGACAGAAAAAGAAACACTGTAGTGTTAACAGTATTAAGATACATTTATTATTTCAAGAAACTGTTACCGGTATACAGATTGGAAGTAACAGTAGTGTGCAGATTTTAAGCAGGAATTTCTTGTGGTATATATAATCAAATACACTTTGGCTAGCAAATGTATAGTTTTCTCAGAAAAAAAAATTAATCAATTTATTGTTGAGAAGAATTAAATGAATCGTGATTTCTTCTTACCTCATACTTCTATATTTAATAAGAAACGAACAACAGCAAAAAATTGAATTTAACATTTATAGAAAAGATACTCATACTGAAAACTACATAAAATCTTCAGGTTTTAATCATTTGTCACATAAACATGCACTTTCCAATAGTCTATTACACAGATTGTTAAATATTCTACTTAATGTAGAAGATTTTGACAAGGAATATAATCATATTGTACATGTTGCTAAAATAAATGGTTTTGATGAAGACAAAATAAGGAATAAATTAAAGAAATTCCAACAACAGAAAAGGTTACAGGAATACACCACCTTACAACATGATTCCAAGAAAGATGTAAAATTCAAGAAATTTACTTACCAACCTGAAGTTCACAATAAGTTTCAAAAAAATTTCAGAAAATTTAATATAACATTGGCTCCAATTAACAAATTCAGCCTGGGTAATCTTCTGTTAACTAATAATAAATTTAACACCCCAGACAACAAAAAATCTGGAATTTATCAAATTGATTGCAAAGATTGCAACAGGATATATATAGGAAAAACAAAAAGGAACTTGGAAAATCGTAAAAAAGAACACTTCAGAAACATAAAGAATGGAGAAATTGAAAAATCAGCTATAGCAGCACATAGTTTATTAGAGCATCATAGGATTGAAAAAGAAGCAAAACTTTTGAAACATCTATCTAAACCTTTGGATTTAACAGTTTGGGCAAAAATATATATTCAAAAGAACCATGAACTTTGAGATTCCGGACGAACTGAGCTTGATTACAAAGTCCTTCAAAAATACAACAGATGGCAGTTTAGAAAATGATTCATTCAAAAGAACACCAGATGACAGTTTGGATAATTACTGGCAAAAAAAAATAAAAAATTGACAGTCGTGAAAACAGCTGACGATGGTGATAATGGGTCGCCGATACTGCAGTGTTGTGTTTAAAAAAACATAGAAGTATGAGGTAAGAAGAAATCACGATTCATTTAATTCTTATTAATTGAACCTCATAATGTTAAAAATTCCCAAATTTAATATATAAATTTATTGTTGCACTATTTATAATGATACAAGTCTTGATCTGATATTGAAGTATTATAGGAAACATCACTATGAGGTTTAATTTAACATTTAAAATAGATAAGTCAGCAGTAGCAGAACACTCTTTACTTGATGGCCACATAGTACAATACCAGAATACAGACATATTATCTAACTGCACACACTATTTTACCCGTCTACAATGAGACGCCACTGAAATATTCAAACATAAAAACATAGAAAAGAAGAATCATTAAAAGTCAACAAAATATGGATACCAGTTCTAAGAAACAAAATGCAAACCTCTACAAGAATAGTCTACTAGACCATCAAACAGCAACCTCATTGGAGCAATGGAAGTCCCTATCACTGACCAATCAGAAGGCAGATATAACCTACGCACACATCACAGTGAACGATATAAATAGGACAGACAGTGGACAAATTGCCAGTCTCAAGACAACCCTTGAGGATGCCAGACGCAGTCTCTGGCGAAACGTCAGGGAACTTCAAGCCTCGAGACCACGGCTTACAGCCCGGAAATCTTCTCCAAGATCATCTTAGCAACTCCGGCCGTGAAAGTCTAAGTAAATACAATTCCAATTTAATTGAGAGATAAAGCCGGACAGATCAACAGGCATAGACTTTGGCTAAGAAAAAGTTGGAAATAGTAATATAAAAATACTGTTTATTTTTTATTATTTCACTCACCTCATACTTCATAATTCATAGCAGACCCTGGGTTGTGACATTCACAAAAGATGTGAAGAAACCCAGGGTCTGCTATGAATTATGAAGTATGAGGTGAGTGAAATAATAAAAAATAAACAATATTAAAAAACCTCATAGTGTTATTTCCTATCTACATAACTTATAAAAATACTGTTAGAAAATCCATTTATAATTCCGGAACTACCACGAAAATCTGCAGTTGCTATACTGAGGCCTACTACAGGATATGACTGCTTAGGAAAACATCTTCATAGAATTGGTTTATTAATGTCTCTTGTGTATATTGTGTTGTCAAGGTGTGGAAGTGGACAGAGAACATTTAACAAACTGTGTAGCTCTTCAAAATTAACAAGATGTGACATCCAAGTATTGGGAAGCAACAAGGAGAATAACTTTGTTGTTAACTCCAGAGCATTAGCTACATACAAACTATTATTTTTCTGAGAAAACCATATGTTTGTGACATACAGTATGAGATTTTTTTATCATATTAGCCACAAGGAATTCACACTTAAAATCTGAATACTTTGATTATTTCTACCCTGTATTAAACATTAGGATGCTATTTTTGTGTCTATTATCTGCTTCTAATCATGCAGTTACTCTCAACTGATTTATACATTGTTAATATAATCTTTGATAATCTGTGCATTTTTTAGAAACAAATTCACTGATTTAGACCAGCTTTGAATAAGAATTTTTCAGGACAGTAAAAATGTTACCAATAAAGTAAAGGATCAGAAAATAAAAACATTAATTACATCCATCCATCCATAGTAATTCTGCCTGAGGGCAGGTCTTTCACTGCAATCATAGCATTTTCATGCTATGCTTTGCAGCTTTACTAGGGAATTATAGGTGTGGTAGCTTCCCGTTGCTTTCCACACTGGTGATGGATGATGATGATAATGAAGATGGTGATGGCTTGATGATTTTCAGTGACCGTTGGGCCCTAGGTTTCCTGACATTTGTCTTATAGGTGAGGAAAAATCCCGAAAAAACCTCACCCAGGAGCCTGTCCGACTGGGTATTGAACCCAGGCCTGCTGCATGATAAGGCAGCACGCTACCTCGAGACCATAGCAGTGGACATTAATTACATAATATATTAAAATATTTAATTATGATTGGGTTCTAAATAATGTTTCCGCAGAGAGATTTTTTTGGTCTAATGCTGCCAGGTTATCTTTTATGACATTTCTGGCTTTCTCCCCTTGGCATTGGTGGAATTGTAATCCATTTCTTAGGTTGGGGCACCTGGAAGCCAGAGTTACTTGAATCCTAATTCAGATGAATATTTTTTTTCTTCAAATAAAATTTGTTTTTTTGGTAAAAAGTGATCAATTTAATTATTTGATCAGCTCTATTTTATGTTCAGAGCTTGATCAGAAAGAAATTAATTTTCTATAAATCAAAATCGAGTTATGAAAAATATATAAAACCTATTCTCCATTAGAATATTTAAAGTTAAACCCTATGCTTTAACCATAACAATCTGATTGTTATAATATTTCACTCAGTTTATTCTGTCCATTGAACTACAGAAATATTTCTTTACATTACTTTTATGAATATTTTCCATTTAATATTGTTTGTAATTTAAAATGTTAGATACTATACAAATACTTTGGGCCCTATACAACAAGAATTTTGGAAAGAAACAAATTACATTGAACCGGGAGTCGAACCCCGGATCTCTGACTCTATATATCCATGCGATGACTGTTGCCATTCGAACTTCTGTTATGAACGTCAAATTTCTTTCCACTTATACAATTCTTCTTTCATCTGAAGGCTGATAACCATTGCTATCAACAATGCCATCTGATGACTTCTGTTTAAAGTAGTTTTATTGAGAATTTAAACAATACTTTTAAGCGGTAAAGCATATTATTATTATATTTTATATTATATTTTAAATTAACCCTTTCCAGAATTGGATATAATTTTTCTTTCTAAAATATAATTATGTCCAATTCTGGAAAGGGTTAATTTAAAATATAACATCAAAAGAATATAGAACTTTTTTTTTTTATTTCTACTAACAAACTTTTCATAACTTAATAAATTCTGAAAATTCTCCTACAAAATGAGTTATTCTTTATTATTTTTGTTTAAGTAACATAACAACTACATTTATTTAACTCTCACAGGGAAAGAACACTATGAGGTTTAATTTAAGAATTAAATTAATGTTTTTATTACCTCACCTCATATCCTTTTTCTTCTAGACTGCAGTTTCAGAGTTTATCTCCATCATCAGCAGCCTCTGGTTGACCAGTGTTATGTTGTTTCTTGGCAGTTTTCTTTTTACTTCTATCGGTGAACCAATGAACCTCTGGATCAGGTCAAAATTTGCAGGAGTTTCGAAATTCATGAGTTTATCTTTCTTGTTTTTTTGGATGTGGATTTTTTCCCTGACTGTGAGTTATTTTTGTTTATCCGTGTGTTTGATTAGGCTAGCTTTTGTATCTATTAAATGTTTTTCAGACCAAGCATGGGCTGCTACAACTGACTTGTCCACTTCGCCCATGCTTGGTCTGAAAAACATTTAATCGATACAAAAGCTAGCCTAACCAAACACACAGATAAACAAAAATAACTCACAGTCTGGGAAAAAATCCACATCCAAAAAAACAAGAAAGATAAACTCATGAATTTCGAAACTCCTGCAAATTTTGACCTGATCCAGAGGTTCATCGGTCCACCGATAGAAGTAAAAAGAAAGCCGCCAAGAAACGACATAACACCGGTCGACCAGAGGCTACTGATGATGGAGATAAGCTCTGAAACTGCAGTCTAGAAGAAAAAGGATATGAGGTGAGGTAATAAAAACATTAATTTAATTCATAACAACTATAGTTTAATGTTCAGTGTGCAGTTTTTTAATTTGCTGTATTGTATGTAAGTATATACACAGAAGATGATATGAAGTTAAGTAAGAAACATTATTATGTGAAATAGTGAAAGAGAAATGTAGAATTTAATCTCTGAAATTTCAAGAAGAGAGAGAGAGAGAGAGGAAGATGAGTACAAATGGAACATGAACCTTCACCAGAACTAACAGTTAGCAGCAAGCTGTTATGTTCCTGAAGCAATAAAAATATTAGTTACGTTATGCCTTGGCTCACATCACCACTGCCATATTCACTCACTAATTTTATAGAAAAAAATTCTTGATATTTTATATATAAAGATTCTACATCAATGTTTTTCTTTTATTTTTAACCCCTTTAGGTATTAATTTGAATTATTGGGTTATTCAGGGGATGAAATGGACAGCAGGTAGTCTCAAGGAAGCATAGATTGTTGACACTTATGCTCTATTTAAAAGAGATGAGAAATTCCATACATTTCTCTCAAGTCCAATGCAACAATATTATCCCTTTCATTTCCAGTGAAGCTGTGATACAGAGTACAGTGTGTGTGTGTATGTATATATATATATATAATAAATATATTTTTCCCCTCAGGGGTCCTCATCTAGAGGATATGTGAATGGCGACCATAAGGTGCCCAAGCTGTGCAAAACATTTCTTCCACTTACTTGTGTTTTGCACTCTTTTAACTTTACTATCTAACCTCTCTTGGTTAACTCTTGTTTTTTCGACCCCGACGCTATTAGGGCATCCGAGGGCTAGGGAGTCCTTCCTTTCTTCCATTTCTTCTTTCCTTTATTTTCTTTTCTTCTCCAGAAAAGCCTGACCAGAGGCTATAAGGTGGCAGCCCCATCACTGGTCTTGCCTTCCTTTGGCCAGCAACCAATCGAAGGGACTACTATTATGCTTTCAAGTCTTATACGAGAATTTTCCGTAAGGGAAAATTTTCTATAGGATCGTAACAGGCCTCGGCCTAATACTTGGAAGGAAGAAGAAGAAGAAGAAGAAATATATTTTTGACATTTGGCAATGAAGGCAAATATGATATGAAAAGAAAAATGAATGCTTGAGTCGGGATTTGAACTCGAGTCTCTAAAGTCTGTACCTTTAGCGCTCTAACCAACTGAGCTACCCAAGAATTCCAAGACAAACATACAATTTTCTTATAAAATTATATTCTTGTATAAGAAAATTGTATGTTTGTCTTGGAATTCTTGGGTAGCTCAGTTGGTTAGAGCATAAGAAAATTGTATGTTTGTCTTGGAATTCTTGGGTAGCTCAGTTGGTTAGAGCGCTAAAGGTACAGACTTTAGAGACTCGAGTTCAAATCCCGACTCAAGCATTCATTTTTCTTTTCATATCATATATATATATTAAGTTATTTTATTTGAAGAGAAAAATTATATGCTCAGACCGGGACTCGAACACAGGATCTTTGGCTTTCTAGGGCAATGCTCTACCGACTGAGCCATCTGGTCAAGTTCCAATCTAAATGCAAATTTTTCTCTTATATACGCGCACCAAATGCTAGGAAACCTTTGCTTCTATCTTTGCAAATGGCAGCTTCTTTGCTGACAATAAAACAGAATTGTTTTGAAACATGTCCAAGAACAAATCAACATTAATATTGAGGTAAGATGATCAGACTAAAAATAATATAATTAAAATAACCTAAAAATATCACTTCCTAAAATTAAATATTAATTACTACTTTTTTATTGTATTCAGTGTTTGTCAGTTGTAACCTTACAGGTGAATAATATTTAATTTTAGGAAGTTATATTTTGAGGTTATTTTAATTATATTATTTTTAGTCTGAACATCTTACCTCAATATTAATGTTGATTTATTCTTGAACATGTTTTAAAACAATTCTATTTTATCTGTTCTGTTATAAAACAGAATTGTTTTGAAACATGTTCAAGAACAGACTGGAAAAGCTGAAGATAAAACAGAATTGTTTTGAAACATGTTTAAGAACAAATCAACATTAATATTGAGGTAAGATATTCAGACTAAAAATAATATAATTGCAGGTGAAAATGAGTGACTGGCAACATATTGACTACTCAATATTAGATATGAGACAATGTATTTGTGTGTGTGTGAGCCAAGTTATTTTCTGAAAGTTACAAGATAGATAATAAATAATAGAAATACACAAACCAGAAGGTTAGTACAGACATAACATGTAACATTTAAATTGCTTGCAGAACATGCAAACCAAGTGGAGAGTCTGTTGAGTCATTATTACCACACGGGCTGTCTTATTGGTCGCTGTCCTGGTTGTCTCGAGCCCTAGATCCAACGTTTCTGTTCCTGCCACAACTCGGTACACAGTGCCCGCTGCACGGGCTGCTCTATTCGCTGTTTGCTAAGCGTGTCACAAGCATCACTTTCATTAGTCATAACAACAACTCGTTCAATTCAACCAATTCCCTGGGAAAACTCACATATATCGTCTAAACTTTGGTCCCTACTTTTTAAAGATGTAACACAATTTACTACTAACTATAGTACATCTGCAAGTAATTCCACAGTGAGCTAAACTGTAAACAAAACTAACAAAAAAATTTTAACAGTGAGTGGAGAACATATTTTTAACGACTCACCTATATAATTTCAAATTTATTTGATACCGGCGGTTTCAGACAATATCTTCCAGTGGAAGCCATGATTGAAGAGGGACAAGATATTGTCTGAAACTGCCGGTATCAAAGAAATTTGAAATTATATGAGGTGAGTCGTTAAAAATATGTTCTCCACTCACTATTAATGATATAACCTCATAATGTTTACTTTCCAATATTAATTTAAAGATTTTACTAAGCACCAGTTCTGTCTCCGATTCACATTAGTTTTACTGTTATTAAACCAGGGTAAAGTTTCCATTAAATGCAGTGAAAAAATGTTCTAGGTCCCAGGTAGATACCATGTGCATGCATCAACAAATGCAAAGCGGTTTTACACTATGGAATCATGCAATTCTGCCAACGTATACACAATATTTAACAAACTTAAAAGCTAACCTAACACAATTTAAGTACTCTAATCTGTAAAAACCAACTTCAAAGCTAACCTAATGGAATTTAAGCACTATACCCTGTGAAAGAATGCAACACCCAAAAATAAATAGTAAGTTCTGAAATTCTGAAGTACATATTCTATGTTGGCTGCGATGGACGTATTCATTAAAATCAATATGGCTGCCACGTCTTTATGTTATGTATGTAGTTAAATATTGTAGAAAAATATATTGAAATAATTGTTAGTAAAAATGTAAAATTTATTGTAAATGGTGGTAAATAATTTGAAAATAAAACCCTGTTGGGGCATGCGGATGGTGTCTGCCCGACACTTAGAAAAATTTCTCACTGCGTTTAATGAAAACTTCAGCCGGATTTATATCTTCTATAAGTTTATGTAATTGTTGGCTGGCTGTGGATTAGAAGTTATGCTCCTTGCCTCTGATACTGAGGGTCGCAGTTCAAACTCAGTCAGGGATGATGGATTTTTTTTAGGATGCAAAAATCCAAGAAGTAAGTCCTCAAAGAGGGACTATAAGCCTGGTCCCGAGTCCGAAGATTTTTAAGCTCATAAAAGGTCCTTAAGCCTGAATAAAGATGCCTCTAAGCAAAATTTACCGACCTCACCATCCTAGTTCATCAATAGGTAAAAATTACAAAAAAAATCTTTCAATAAGCTCTCCGCCTTTTACATTTCTAATTTTTAAAAGGAAAATTTTAAGAAGAATATTTGGACCAAATAGAGGAACTGATAACTGTTCAAAACAAATAACGAACTAAACAAATCAATTAAAAATCAGAATATAGTAAACCATATAAGATCTCTCAGAATCAGTTGCCTGCTAGATATCTCATTGGGTTGGTATATTGACTGCATACCATTCATGACATCTATTGGGCAAATAAGCATAATTAATTAAGTTATGTAGATAGGAAATAACACTATGAGGTTTTTAATATTGTTTATTTTTTATTATTTCACTCACCTCATACTTCATAATTCATAGCAGACCCTGGGTTTCTTCACATCTTTTGTGACATTCTCAATGCTGCATCACATTCACAACTGACGTCCAACGGCCTTCTATCCTGCAGACTGACTTCCGTGCCATCTGGTGGCCGACCGAAGAATTTCCAAATCAGTCCTCTTTCTTTATAACCGGGTATTTCAAAATTCATAGTTGTATTTTCATTCTTGCATATGTAAATTTTTTCCCAAATTGTGAGTTCCTTCGGTTTTTCCAATTGTTTAAGTAATTTTGTTTTGGTTTCTATTCTATGTTTCTCTGAGCAGGCATGTGCAGCTATTGCAGATTTTTCGGTTTCTCCATTTTTAACATTTCTGAGGTGTTCTTTTAATCTTGTATTTAGATTCCTTTTTGTTTTTCCTATGTATATCTTTTCACAATCTTTACAATTAATTTGATAAATTCCCGATTTTTTGCAGTCTTCAATCTTTTCATTTTTGTTGGTTTTTATTAAATTACCTAAGCTGTAATCATTTTTCGGTGCTAATTTAATGTTGAATTTGTTGAAAATTTTTTGAAACTTGTCAAATACTTGTCCCCATGAGCAAAGAAAATTACAATATAGAGAAAGAACACATCATAAAAATTGCTAAGGATAATGGTTTTCAAAAGAAGATGATACACAAGAAAATAAATAAATTCAAAGAACAAAAAGTCATCAATGAAAGTACTCTTCAGACAGATAAAAATATAGGCAAAAAATTCAAGAAGTTCACATACCATCCTTTAGTATTTGACAAGTTTCAAAAAATTTTCAACAAATTCAACATTAAATTAGCACCGAAAAATGATTACAGCTTAGGTAATTTAATAAAAACCAACAAAAATGAAAAGATTGAAGACTGCAAAAAATCGGGAATTTATCAAATTAATTGTAAAGATTGTGAAAAGATATACATAGGAAAAACAAAAAGGAATCTAAATACAAGATTAAAAGAACACCTCAGAAATGTTAAAAATGGAGAAACTGAAAAATCTGCAATAGCTGCACATGCCTGGTCAGAAAAACATACAATAGAAACCAAAACAAAATTACTTAAACAATTGGAAAAACCGAAGGAACTCACAATTTGGGAAAAAATTTACATATGCAAGAATGAAAATACAACTATGAATTTTGAAATACCCGGTTATAAAGAAAGAGGACTGATTTGGAAATTCTTCGGTCGGCCACCAGATGGCGCGGAAGTCAGTCTGCAGGATAGAAGGCCATTGGACGTCAGTTGTGAACGTGACGCAGCATTGAGAATGTCACAAAAGATGTGAAGAAACCCAGGGTCTGCTATGAATTATGAAGTATGAGGTGAGTGAAATAATAAAAAAAAAAAAGCATAATTAAATTAACTTGGTCTAATAACTCCGAACAAAGGAGAGGCTAAAACTCAACATTGGGCTATGCCATTTCAGAGAGATTGTTTGCGATACTTCCACCTCTTCTGTAACAAAGTGTACTCACCAACAATGTACATCTCCTGCTGATGTGTGAAGTCAGCAAGAGAGAGATAAATAGATAGATATTACTTTCATTAATATTTAAAGGAAGTAATAAAACTATGAGATATGCATGGGAATTAACAGCGTATATAAGAGAAAGATTTGCATTTAGATTGGAACTTGCTCAGATAGCTCAGTCGGTATAGTATTGGCCTGGAAAGCCAAAGGTCCTGGGTTCAAGCCCCAGTATGAGCAATGTTTCTCTTTAAATATAATACTATGAGGTTTATTTTAATTAATAAATTCAGTTAGATTTAACAACTTATCTCATAATTGTACATTTCTTGCAGACTAGTTTCGATACATCTTCGTATAATTTTCAATTCCATCTAACAGTTGAATTGGCAGTTGACAATCCTGTAGATTGCTTCCTGCTCCCTCTGTTGGCTGATTGATGAACTTCCAAATTAAATCTTTTTCCTGGGATTCCCAGGGAAAAAGATTTAATTTGGATGTTCATCAGTCAGCCAACAAAGAGAACAGGAAGAAATTGAAATTCCCAAGGAAAAAGATTTAATTTGGAAGCTCATCAGTCAGCCAATAGAAGGAACAGGAACCAACCTACAGGATCACCAACCGCCAATTCAACAATTAGATGGAAGTGAAAATGATATGAAGATGTATCAGAACTAGTCTGCAAGAAATCTGTAAATATGAGGTGAGTTGTTAAATCTAACTCAATTTATTAATTAGGTAGTATTTTATTTAATGACACTTTTTAATGGCTAAGGTCATTAACACCACAATTCAGAGATGGCCTGAAAGGGGCAATAAAGTTTGCTCAGAGGTCTCTTATTTCAGGCTTGAGATTCTTTAATATGCTGTAAATCTATTACCAGGACCAATAGTTTATTCCTTCTAGAGGAAGCCATACTACAATATCAATCCATGTTTCACTTAACAGAGATTTAGGCACTCTCCTCTACAGGGAAGAATTTGAACCAATTTAGTTACACTTGTTTTTGTATAGATGTCATTTGAGTTGTCCATGGTCAGCGTTCCGCCTCATACTGACATCTAGGAAACCAAGGTAGTACTAGGACGGGAAAATTCGGTAAATTCTGCTTAGAGGCCTTTTCATTCACCCTAAAGATGTTTTACGAGCCTGAAAATCTTCAGACTCAGGACCCATGGCTTAAAGTCCCTCCCGGAGGACTTGCTCCTTGGAGCATACTCAGAATTATGTCCTGAAACAGTTGGGTTTGAAACTGCAAACCCTGGTACTAGAGGGAGCACAGTAACCACCTACACAGTAAAGAAAGATGAATGTCTTATCAATGCAAAAGTTCTAACTTGTTGTACAGTCTTTCTTGTGCCAACAGTACATTAATTTTAAAGGAAAAAAAGGGATGCAAATTTTTGGTTTACTTTCTTCACATTTTGAGATATGAAATAGAGTATTGCAAACTGGTAAAATATGCGATTTTGAAATGAACTTTATAAATCTATGAGCTATTGTATTTAATTTTCCTAGCAGAGTGTTACATTTCTATGACTGGCAAGAATAAGATGGGTGACAATTTAAGCATCTATTTTAATTTTATTTGACGGATGATTATATTTAAGTAGTTGTTGCAGAAATGGTTTATGTCCCTCAGTAAGTCTTACATACCATAAAGGGCTTATTGTTAGTGAATTGTTACTTCTCTTACATGCAATTTTTTACATTTGTAACTATGTTTCAATAAGATAATGTCTCCAGACAAGATGTTTGTTGATTATAGTTATATCTCTTAATATATGTTATAATAAATTTTGCAAATAATTGGACTGTTACATTTCTTTGGTTTAAAATACCTTAAGATATTACAAAATTATGTGTTAGTATCTTGTAATAATAATTTATAAGACAACAAGTAGGAAATAAAGTATGTTAGAAAATTTACACTATTTCATAACCAAAATTTCTTCTTAGGGTAAGTTTCCATAATCAATAAATTTGATTTTAATGAGGCTTTTGTTGCAGAAAATGTTGTGGGTAGAAAATTAAATTTATATTATAATAAATAGAACTACAATCATTTTGTTTTATTGAGAAGCCTGTAAAAAAAAAAAGGAGTATCATTTCATAAATCTAGCAATAATAGAGAACTCTGCTCTTATATATATATATATATATATATATATATATATATATATATATATATATAGGACATAGTGGAAATATGCAATGATCACAATATACAAAATTTTCAATAGAATTAACACAGATATTTAAATTTAGCAGTAACTCTAGAATATTTCTAACCTTCAGATCAAAATTATACAGATATCAGAGGACTTTTTAAATTTAATAAATAAAACTATCAAACTTTTATATGATTTTCATAAATTATTTATAAAAATCATATAAAACTTCAATAGTTTTATTTATTTTGAATTTCACACCAAATAAATTGTTGTTTTTTTTTACTACAAGAATATACTAATAGCTTTAGAATTGATTATTTACGCAGAAGTGTCAGAAAGTCAAAATTGGAACATGTCACAAATAACAAAATTATAAACATAATGGAAGCGGAAGAAAGGATAATTGAAAGAATTGAGGAGAAGGAATTAAAATGGTTAGGACATATTTTAAGAATGGATGATGAGCGATGGCCAAAACAACTATATCAATGGCAACCGACCAAAAAGAAGAAAAAGGGGAGACCAAAGTTAACATGGAAGGAAAGCATGAGGATAGTAATGTAAGCAAGAGGGTTAAGCATTGAAGATGCCTAAGATCGTAGGCTTTGGAGGTTTGGCACGGGAAGACGGCAGCAGCTGTAAAAACCCGAAAATAGATAGATCGATTTTCACACCAAATCAATTGTTGACTTTTTGTTTTTGTTTTTGCTAATGCCATCAGGTTGTTTTTATGACATTTCTGATATTCTCTCCTGGCATGACAGAATTGTAACCCATTTCTTAACACATTGGTGACCGACAACTCTTCTGCGTTCCACCCACCGCTGCTGGACCGGACAATTCTGTCAGTAGGGTGGACTTTTAAATTTTAAACCGCGCTAGCACAGTGTGGCTTTTACATCAATATATTTACAGTCAATAACAATGATGCATAAGTAAATCTTTATTAGTATTCTCACCAGACCTTCTAGTAGAAATTGAGGGTTTGATAGCGTTGGAAACATTTTCCTTTATGTAAAGGCACAGTGCAAAAGAGCATATGTAGCGAGTTTCTTTTCTTGTGTTCACTAAAAATGCGACAAAGTTTGGAGGGTATTTTTTTTCTTTCCAATCACAGTTGGTGTTAATTTATTTTTCTTAATGTCTTAGCCTGCCTGGTGGGTCGTGAGGTGGTCTCCTAGAAGTGGTTTCTTTTCTCTCTGTCTTTCCTCGTCTTCCCTGTCATCTGTTCCTAATTTCACGACTGCCAAACAAGAGGCTGTTTCAAGCAAAAAACTTCTGTTTGACATTTTGCTGTTAGGATTTTGAAATTTATAGACCCTGAAAGCATTAAAGTGTGTACAATTCAGAAGCCACAATACAACTTTCGGCTCCATTTCACTGTTTTTCTAAGGATGGAGTAATATGATAGGTACTGGTCAGCCCTGTCTACATCCTTCACATACTTGTTATATTGAAGTATTCAATAGGGCATTTTTACAACTTTACTCCTCCCACTCTCGTGTTGCCTGATGCAATGTGCTAACCATTCTTACGTCTCTTTTATCTTTCGATGTTTGTAGCAAAAGGTCCCCCTTACTACAAAAACACTTTCTCCTGGTTTGAGTTTATTTCCTGCTTCCACAAATGATTTCGGAAGCCCTCTGTTAATCTTTATTGCTTCAGAAACTCTCGTCTTTCTTTCGAGCAAATTTTCAGCTATAGCCACACTATTATAATAATTATCCTGGTGGACACGTTGCCACAGATATAAATCGGCTCCAGAACGCAAAATAGAGTTTCTTTTAATTTTTCCGCTCTGCAACATATATTTACAGGTTACATACGTATCCCGTAATCACCTAACTACCCGCACTAAAATTCCATATTTCACCAGCCGTATGTCATACATTTGTAAATAAACAACTCTTTTTGTAAAGTTGGCAATTTCATAAAAGAGAAGAGAGGGGTACAAAAGCAACTAAAAATTATTTCGCAATGAGAAGAAACAAAATTGAATGCCTCATTCAAAAGCGAAAAGGCAGGGAAGCCATAGAAAATGTAAAAGCGGAAATCTCCGTGACCGGTCGTCTAGCGCTGGCCATTTAAACACGGAGATCTCCGTGGCCCGTCACCAATGTGTTAAGTTAGGGTGCCTGGAAGGTGAAGTTCCAGTACCTCAACGATAGGTAAAGAATGATAATGAAGCACCAGGAGATCTTTAAACCTATAATTAATCTAAATCTGACCATGGTGACTACAGGTATAATTCCGTTTAAGAAAAAAATTCTTGTGGTCTGGCAACTAATCAAACATGGGACCCCATGAACTGTAGTAAGAAAATCTGATCACTAGCCCATGAGGCTAAGTCAATATTAGAAGATTGTAAATTAAAATTTTGAAAAAGGGAATCAATGATTGGAAATGCCTAATTGAGACACTACAAGATCTAGAACTTACGAGAGACAGGTTAATCAAACCAAATGTAGATGGCAACCAGTTGTTAAAAAAATTCCATATCAAACATCAAGGAGATAGTTCTCAAAGCACTAATATCAACATGTTACGGTTTGGAAATAACATAATATCTATAATTTACTATATGTGGTGACACCATCACCCATTGGGTTTACCAATGTAATCAGTCTAATTGAGTACCGGCAATAATTTTGGAAATCTTCCTTCTGGTATTCAATCAATATGTTCTTTCCAGTCATTCCTATATTTAATTATTTGGTTTGTAAGTTTGAAAATATTTAGTTCCTTTCTTATATCTTCATTAATTTTCTTATCCAGTAGAGTATATCCTGCTCTATTTATTAAAAATCTCATCTCAGCTGCTTCCAATCTTTGTTCTTGTCTTTTAGTGATTGTCCAACATTCTGATCCATACATCAATCAGGAACAACCATTACTTTATAAAATTTAATTTTTGTTTCTTTTCTTGTGTTTTAAGGGTTCCTTTAATAGTGCCACACATTAGATTAAATTTATTTATTTTGTCATTAATATCTTCAATTTTAACATATGATAAATTGAAACCTAGATATTTAAAACTGTTCACTTGCTCTAAAATTTTATTATCAATTACTATTTTTGCTCTTAAGGTATCATGCTAAAGTAAGTACATATAAAAATAATTTTTCTTGCTTGCTCTTCACCTAAGCTATGGACTATTGCAAAGCTTGTATATAGTTTACATAGGAAAAATCACCAATCAACTCTTCAAGTAGTGTAATTATGCAATGGAATCACATCATCAGCTATGGCTGGAAACATGTAATGAAGAATGAAGAATCTTCACCTAACTTCAAAACAATGAAGTGCCACTGTTTACCTAATTACTCATCTACTAAAAAAAGCTAAAGGTAAAGTGATCCTACTACAGGCCTCAAGAGGCCCTTGGGGTAGTAGGAGGTTAAAGCTCCCACTTTTTCTGGACAATCGGCACTTGATGTCTGCCGGGTTGTCAGCCTTGTGTGATGGCAGTCCTTACCCCCAGAACAAGCATCCAGTACTCATTTCAGTTAGAGGCTGAGCCAACCCCAGGGTCATAGTGCTGCCAGAAGTCTTATAACGCTGGGATATT
The DNA here is from genome assembly GCA_030220185.1 of Diploptera punctata. Classification (NCBI taxonomy): domain Eukaryota; kingdom Metazoa; phylum Arthropoda; class Insecta; order Blattodea; family Blaberidae; genus Diploptera; species Diploptera punctata. Next base: position 694,809 of record JASPKZ010007180.1, read on the forward strand.
GACATTCCTGTCCAATCGTATAGGTGACGTAGCCTTACTCATAGCTATTGCTTGGATATTAAATTTTGGAAGATGAAATTTTATTTATTATTTAGATTGTATGAAAAATAGAGTGGAGATTAAAAATCCTGACCCCACTGAGACTTGAACCCTTCTGGTTGTAGCGTAGTGTTTTAACCACTGTGCTATGGCATGCCCCCTATTCATCTACTTCAATCCTTTAAAATCTCAATGATGATGCCTGTCTCTTGTATGTTCAACATCTCAAAATGTCTGAAATATAGCTTTCTGACTATTACTTCTGCAACTCAGAATATTCGGTTTATAGTTCTCTACTTTTGTATAATTTTGATCTTCAATTTTTTTAATTCTCTGTATAATCACGGAGAAAGGAATGTGCTTGTAACTCACCCTAATGATGTCGAACAAGAAGTTGCCTGATCCACCGCCAGATCCTCCATGACCTTCAGCGTCACCTTCAAGACCTGATCCAAGTCCAGAGAACCTCTTGTCACGTGTTTCATCTGCAACTCCATCAACTTCCTCGTTTCCTGTTAAATAACATCATTATTGACTTTTTAGGAATTAAAAAACTAAAAGAAGAATATGAAAAATGGGGACTTTATATAAATATAGAGAAAACTAAATATCTGTGTATAGGGGGAAAAAATGGAAAATATAAATTTCAACAACGGAGAAGAACTAAAACCTAGTACTGAATGCACTTATTTAGGAACAAAATTAGACCATTCAGGCGATAATACAATGGAAATTAAAAATATAATCGCACAAACAAAACAAGCAATAAATGGTGAAATCAAATGTTTCTTACCTCTCCTCATATAAATCTTCTAAGTAGATCGCGATTTCGAGACCATAAATGTCTCATCTTCAGTACTTTCTTGGCGACTGATGTTATGTCGATCGGAAGAAACTCTTTTTCTTCCCTTTTTTGGTGGACCGATGAACCTCTGGATCAGGTGAAGATGAGACATTTATGGTCTCGAAATCGCGATCTACTTAGAAGATTTATATGAGGAGGTAAGAAACATTTAATTTCACCATAAATTAAACCTCATAGTGATTAATTCCTATAAAAGTTAAATAAAAGCAATAAATGCTTTAAACTCTGTTTGGTGGAGCAAGAATATTACCAAAAATAGAAAATTACAAATATATCAAACCATAATTCAGAGCATTTTAACATATGGCAAATTCCTACCAGGGAAATTAAAAGAATTTTAAATTCAGAAATGGATGTTTTAAGAAGATCAGCTGGAAAATCTAGAATGGATAGAATTTTAAATAAAGAAATAAGGGAAATTTTGGGTGTACAAGAGGAGCCAGACATCATAGAAAAGAAAAGTTTACAGTGGTATGGCCATGTCAAAAGAATGCCAGAGCAAAGATTGCCTAAAATTGTTATGGAATGGATCCCAATGGAAAGGAGGAAGAGAGGAAGATCTAAGAAAACTTGGATAGAATGGGTACAAGTGGCAATGAATATCAGAGGATTGGAGGAAGATCAATGGATGGACAGAGAGGAATGAACACCATAAGGTATTATTTATTTAAGTAAAATTGTATCACCTCACCTCATTTTTTTCTTCTTTTTCTTAGACCGGTTTTGGGAACTTATTTGGTTCCAACCTCAAAATTTTCACGACCATCGTTACATCGTTTTGAAGAGCCACCTCCTGCTCCCTCTGTTGGTAGACTGAAGAACCTCAAAATAAAAAATACGTAATTTTGAGGTTCTTCAATCTACCAACAGAGGGAACAGAAGGCAGCTCTTCAAGACGATGTAACAATGGTTGTGAAAATATTGAGGATGGAACCAAATAAGGTCCTGAAACCATCTAAGAAGAAGAAGAATATGAGATGAGGTGATAAAATTTACTTAAAAAAATCATATTTGGAAGGTTTCAGGTTCAAAGTCCAGTAGTGATCAAATGACTGTCAACCATTGCCCGTCGAAACATGCCTTGGAATTTCTCCCAAGAAGCATTATGATGTACCAAAGACATGTTCAAAAAATTATCTGCTGTTTTTAACTTCTAGGCTCAGAAATCAAAACCATGCTCCAGCAATGGCAATTAACTGTGCAAAGCAGATGAATGTTCCTGCATGAATAGCGTAGAGTGGAGTGTGACAGGATACGACGTGGGGACAGGTTATCCTGTTCTCCAAGTCAGTAGTTGTGTTACTGTAGTTTAAATGAGAGATTTGATGCTGGATTTTAGTACCTCGCTGTTAAAAGCAGCAGATAATTTCTTGGACACTGCCTTGGTACATCACAACGCTTCTTTGGGAGAAATTTTAAGGTAGGTTTTGGCGTGCAATGATTGACAGATTCCTTGTGAGATTTTTTTCCTGTTTTACTCAAGGCAAATTCTAGGTTGGAATTTCATTACCAGAGCCCATTTTATCATATCCATTATTTAATTTTTTTGTTCAATGCAACCATATTGTCATTTTCGACACTCTGGTATTCTCTCCTGGCATAGCGTTATTGTAACCCACTTCTGAGGTTGGGGCGCCTGAAAGGCAGAGTTACGCTGACCCGATGACATATGATAGCTGATGATGGTAATAATGCACCAGGAGAGGCCTTAATACTATACTTAATGAATATGTTAATGATTGCCAGATGATGTTCAGGGACTGTTTGGGCCTTAAAGTTTTCTGACATTTGTCTTATAGGTAAGGAAAAGTCCGAAGAAAACCTCATCCAAAAATCTTTTTCTGACCGGGGATCAAACCCATGCATGCTGCGTGACAAGGCAGCATGCTACCTTGAGACCGTAGTGGTGGATTGAACATTGTAGTAGGGAAAAAAGTCAAATTTACTCCTGTGAATATAATTATAAATTGAACTTTTAATCACTTAGGATTTATTGATAACCCTGTAAACAGGGGATACCATTGAATAAATCCAACTCTTCTCTTTAGCTTTTTTTAGCATTGTACAATTTTCAGTAGAATGAAGAGCTGGCCCATTGCTACAACCTCCAACCAGGAGGACTAGGTAATTTGTAATCAAGGTTGTCTTGCTCTAGCCTTTAGTGAATCAACACTAAACTACAAGGCAGTAGCTGTTAGTTTTGGTTCGCCTCGGGTATTTCATTTCCCCGATACTACCCATATCTGGGAAACACTCTCCTATCTGGGAGGCACCCGATGGGGGACTAACAACCCCACACTGCTGTTAGCAGTAGAAATGGATTTTTGGAGGTGATCGACAAGAATTTCAAGAAGGGATAAGGTCAGAAACAGCACACAATAAGGGAAATTATGCAAGTTGAAGAAAACATATTGGAAAAATAGAAGAAAAATGTTTGAAATGGTTGGACACCTCATAAGAATGGAAGAGAATACCAAAGAAGATCCTTAATTGGAAAGCTAATGGAAGAAGTGTTCACCGCTGTGGTCTCAAGGTAGTGTGCTGCCTTGTCACGCAGTGGGTTCAATCCCAGTCAGGACAGTTTTTCTTGGTGAGGTTTTTATCGGGGTTTTTCCTCACCTGTAAGACAAATGTCAGGAAAAATTTAAGGCCCAAACGGTTCCCGGAATCATATGGCCATCATCATCCTTCACCAGTGTGGAAAGCAACGTGAAGCTACCACACCTACAATTCCCTAGTAAAGCTGCAAGCATAGCATGAAAATGCTATGATTCCAGTGAAGGATCTGCCTTTGGGCAGAATTACTATGGATGGATGGAAGAAGTGGAAGAGGCAGACCTAGAGAACATTGGATGGATGGAGTGAGGAGAAGTATGGAATCTAGCGATCTGAGGGAAGAAGATGCTCTAGACAGGAACCTCTGGCGACAAATCACTTTGGGTTGAAGGAGAAACACCGTATTGTGGAATATTCCTAATAAAAAAAAATAACCAACTGGGCTAGCATGTAAGACATTAAGCGATTATGTCGATGAGTAATTTTTAAAATTTGTGTAACTCTCACCTCCGCTTGCAGCACTATCTTGATCACCAAATGCCTGTTCTGGAGCTGTGTATTGCACTCGCACCTCATTCACTTGCGACTCTGCTCCTGCGAGATTGTTCTCATCCTCTGGATTCAATTCCGACTCGGTCTGCAGCAACACATAAACAACAAGTGTTATAAGACACGCCTTCTCTTTCAAACAACACAGATCACCTATCCAATACACTTCTCTTTCATACTCCTCATGATATGTCAAAAACAAAATAGCATTTTTTTAAAGAACAGTCAAAAGTAATTTTAAAAATTTAAAATAAAATTTTATCCACCTCAACTCATGTCCTGTCTTCTAATTAGACTGGTTTCGTAACCTTAGTGGTTACATCTTCAGAAGTTACACGACTGATGTTCTATTTTTCGTTTAGCTACTGAAGATGTAACCACTAAAGTTACGAAACTGGTCTAATCAGAAGATAGGATATGAGGTGAGGTGGATAAAATTTTATTTTAAATTTTAAATTAAAACATAGTGATATTTACGATTTTATTATTAATTTAACACTTCTCATTGAAGGATAAATTATATTTGAAGAGAAAAATTTTCGCCTAGACCGGGACTTGAACCCGGGACCCTTGACTTTCCGGGCCAAGTGCTCTACCAACTGAGCTACCGAGGCGAGTTACGATCTAGACGCAAATTTTTCTCTTATGTACGTTGTAATTCCCTCGCGCCAAATGCTTGAAACCACAGCTTCTATCTTTGCAAATGGCGGCTTCTTAGTTAAGAAGACATTTATTGGGAATTTAACACTACTTTATAGCCAGTAGGGCTTCTATTGACGATTTTATTATTAATTTAACACTTCTCATTGAAGGATAAATTATATTTGAAGAGAAAAATTTGCGTCTAGATCGTAACTCGCCTCGGTAGCTCAGTTGGTAGAACACTTGGCCCGGAAAGCCAAGGGTCCCGGGTTCGAGTCCCGGTCTAGGCGAAAATTTTTCTCTTCAAATATAGTGATATTTCCTATAATAGTTCAACATGGTGAAAAGTATTTATACAGAGTGGAAATAATTTAAGTGCATGGATTTTATTTATAAATTCCTTGTGGCAAGAATAGTAAAAATGTCTTGTCTTTGGGCCACAAAAAATATCTTATGTTTTTTGCGTAAAAAAAGTGTTTGTGGTTTTTGAGCTACAAATAATGGCTTATGGTCTTTGGGCTACAAAAAAATGTCTTGTGGCAAAAAAAAGTTGTCTATGGTCCAGAAAGAAAAAGTCTCATGGGTTTGGGCCACAAAAAAAGGTCTCATAGTCTTTGGGGCACACAAAAAAGAAAAATGTCTTGTGGTTTTGAGTCATAAAGGTAAGTATTATCTCAGAAAAAAAAATGTGCAGAAATGTATTAGTGAGAGCAATAAACAAATTAAATTTTGCATTAATGGATTGCTGGAAGTGTTCAGCTGAAATTTCCAGAAAAGATAGACTGCAATTAAACAAAAGAAGATTCAAACTTCAATAATGGTTTTATAAAAAACAAATAAATAATTAGAATAGTATGATCATGCAAGAAAAAAAAGGTAGATGGATTTCAAAGAAGAAAATACTAGAATAATGTGGATTTTTGGTGTCTTAAGCAGCATGAGGGGGGAAAAAAAATGAATTTTGAAAATTGGAATGACAGAGAAATATGGAGGAAAATGACATTAGAATATTGTGTGCAGGAAGATGATGTGAAACATTATGAAACCTGCTATATATATACGTATATAATGTTATAATTACATTTTTGACATTGAGCAATGTGAGCCTAATATGACATGGAAAGAAAAATAAATGCTTGGTCGGGGATTTGAACCTGGACCTCTGAATTGATACTTCAGTGCGGTGCCACATACGCTATCCAAGACATCCTCTTCAAGAATATCTTCTTTAAGAAAAATAAAACTAACAAAACTAAAATTATGGCATTTCATGGGAAGGACCCCATACAAAGTAAAATCTGTCTCCAGAATAAAATTTTAGAGAGATCTAATCAATTTAAATATCTTGGATATTATCTCTCTATCTGGGATGAAAAGGATATCCCTGAAAAAGTTACTAGTTATAATAAAAGTTTAGGAATTATTAATCAAGTTATGAAACCATCCCTTGTACAAAAAAACACCAGATTACGTTTATATAACACTTTGGCTAGACCAGTGTTGACCTATGGTAGTGAAGCATGGACACTAAGAAAACAACATGAAAGCAGAATAACGGCTTGTGAAATGAGATTCATGCGCAGAACAGCGGGTTACACCAGATGGTATCGGAAAAGGAACACCGATATCTTAAAAGAATTGAAGACTACGCCAATTTTGGAATATATTAAACAGTACCAACTAAATTGGAAACACCATCTTGAAAGAATGAGTTCAAATCGGATCCCCAAAGCTGTTTATAATTATATACCAAGAGGACGAAGATCACTGGGCCGTCCTATGAAACGCTGGAGGGAAAATTTTCTATAGGATCGTAACAGGCCTTGGCCTAATACTTGGAAGGAAGAAGAAGAAAGAAGAAGAAAAATAAATGTTTGTGAGAGGATTGCTTGGATAGTGTAAGTGACAGTGCGTTGAAGTATCAATTCAGAGATCTGGGTTCAAATCCCTGTCCAAGCATTTATTTTTCTTTTCATGTCATATATATATATATATATATATATATTAATGGGAAGTGACTCTTTGAGGTAAATTGTTATCAATAGAATATGTATATGAATCAGAAACTTCACATATTTATATTCTATTAAAGTACATTATTATATTATTTCATTATGATAGGGAATATTGGTCTCATTTTCACAAAATACATAGGACACGTGAAATAAAACAACCCTTTCCTTTGGTATTTTTCAATAAAATACATAAGACTCCATTGTAATAAAGGTGAATCTGGTCATCTTACCTCATCAATACTCGACATTTCATTTTGATATGGTTGATATGTTGTCCATATTCGTCAGCTTGTCCAGACAAGTATTTATGAGGTAAAATGACTCCAGATTCACCTTATTTATTAAGAAGAACCGCATAATGTTACTTCCTAACGTAATTTATTAATCCCCTTGCAATGTTGTCATTTCTCATTGTTATTATTAAAAATAATATTTAGTTCATTTCACCTCATTTGTATTAAAACAGTCCATGTAATCAAAAAAATGATACCAGAGGAAAAGTTGTTTCATTTCAAGTCTCATATATACTGTGTGAAAATTGGAGTAATACTTGCCATCATTATGAAGTAATAAACCAATAAATTTTTGTACTAAATATATTTTTTCTGAGAAAACCATAAATTTGTGAATTAAAATGTATAAGACATTTTTAAAGTATTTACCACAAGGAATTCAGACTTACATATCTACATATCTAGGATGCAGTATCTCATATGAAGAAGAAAAGGATGTAAATGCAAAAATATCTAAATTTTTAAGAATTTTAGGGTTAATAAATTCTATCTTCAAGCCACAGTTAGTCCAAAAGCATTCAAGACTGAAAGTGTATAAAACACTGGCTCTTCCAACTCTTTTGTATGGTAGCGAAGTATGGACGTTGAAACAGAAGGATATACAGAGACTTAGATCTGCTGAAATGAGATATCTTCGGAGGACTGCAGGATACACACTACTAGATCACAAAAAAAATGAAGACATCTTAGAAGAATTACACATGGAATCTTTAGAAAACAAAATTTCTGATTATAAGTCAAGATGGATACAACATGTTCATCGAATGGAAGATCACAGAATACCCAAACTAATGTTAAGATATCAACCTGCAGGAAGAAGAAGACCAGGACGTCCACTCAAAAGACTTCTGGATGGTGTTTCTCTTGAGGCCGAAACAGGTCAACAAATGGCCTAAATTCGTGAATGTACTATGATGATGATGATGAATTCAGACTTAAAACCTGTGTACTTATATTATTTCCATACTTTGATTTCAAGATTATTTTGCATGAATGATAAAGCCAAAATACTTAAATATCTAGTCCGACAATAAGATAACCCAAATATCTGTGAAAACTGATATGTTTTATGTTTCTGAAATATATCGTCCAATTAATTAACTTGTAACTCTAACTTGTTAGGAGTTACTAGACACCTTTTTTCCCACAGATGTCATGAATGGTATGCAGGCAACTAAGGCATTGAAATTCATTGGAGAACTTTTTTGAAAACTCACCTCATAAATTTTGTGTTTTTCATGAAACTGCGGTTTCAAATGTAATCACATCCATATTCAGCCACAACTCTGACTGATGAATACATTTTTTGAAAACACACCTCATAAACTTCATGTTTTTCATGAAACTGCAGTTTCAAATGTAATCACGACCATCTTCATGGTTAAACATCATCAGTCGGAGTTGTGGCTGAAGATGAATGCGATTACGTTTGAAACTGCAGTTTCATGAAAAACACGAAATTTATGAGGTGAGTTTTCAAAAAATGTTCTCCGATGAATTTCAAAGATTATACCTCATAATGTTTACTTCTCAACATTAATTTTATATAACTAAGGCATTACTACGATGTTGATGTCAGTAGATTTTGCTTAGAGGCTATTTTGTTCAGGCTTAAGGATCTTTTACGAGTCTAAAAATCTTCAGACTTGGAGCCATGGCTTAAAGTCCCTGCCAGAGGACTTATTCCTTGAACTTTTCTATCCTAAAAAAAAAAAATTGGTCCTGCCTGGGTTTGAACCTGTGACCCTTAGGACTAGAGGCAAGGAACATAACCACTAGTCTACTGCAGCTGACCTGAAACTCTTACACCATTAACTTATTCCAGTAGCAAAACACATATATTTTGAAATGGAAATTAATTTTTCCAGAGAAGCTGTCTGTAGGCTACAGTTAACATAACCAAAGAGAAAAATTTGTTGATCTGAGCCTTATTTTGAAATTTTGTGCAAAAATTTCTTCCTCCACAGAGAGTCAAACCAAATGAATCCATAGCTAAGCATTAACCCTCTGCATGCCACTGGTAACATCTCTTGTGTCCGAGATTTAAATTGCATTCGCCGATGTGATCGGCTTTGCAAGTAGTTTAAGTATATTATCTGGCAGGTAATGGACAGAAGCATCAGAGCCGATCTAATCGGCTCATGACACCTAAAGGGTTAACTCAAGTCAGAATGGCTAAGCTGCATGACCATAGCGTGAGACTAATAAATACATGAATATACTCATTCAAACAGAATCCTTTTTCAGATTTCTCTGTTCAATACATCTTCTTGTAGCTCTTTTGCCCATACCATCTTGAGTCCTCCAGAAACATAAAAATCTCAATTTTTCATAGAAAGTGGATTATTTTCTCATTACAATTCTTTTACATTATCAGTATCACTTTAACCAATTACTTTTGACTGTATTGCAACATACATTTTTATTAATAAATTAATGAGTCATTTTAACATCTTACCTCATATTTCATGTTTTTCAAACACGGTAACTATAGTTTTCAAATGATCTTGTCATTCATTTTCAACCGCCATTATGACTACCGGATATTCGTTGGAATCTCCCTCTATAACGTTGCCATCTGGTGTTGATTTGACGAACTTTGAGATATCGTTGCCATCTGGTGTTGATTCGATGAACTTCGAGATGAGGTCACGTTCATCCGGAATGTCGAAATTCATAGATTTAAATTTGTTCTTCTGTATAAATATTTTCTCCCAAACTGTCAAATCCAAAGGTTTTTCCAAATCAACACCAGATGGCAACGTTATAGAGGGAGATTCCAACGAATATCCGGTAGTCATAATGGCGGTTGAAAATGAATGACAAGATCATTTGAAAACTATAGTTACCGTGTTTGAAAAACATGAAATATGAGGTAAGATGTTAAAATGACTCATTAATTTATTAATTAAAAACCTCATAATGTGTTTCCCAATTTTAACTTTGAATACATTTTTATTCTTATATGATAAATATAATACGAGGTAATAATTAACTGGTCATTTGAAAATTTGACAGATTTTAATGGTTTTTGGATATGTTGTACTTCTTTGTTATAAAGAACATTTCCTGGTGTCATGCAGTCAGTTCTATCTCGAGCATTTCCACCAATGCATCCCACTTTTTCATGCATTTGCAACATGTATAATTGTTATTGCAAAATAGGACCGAAAGAGAATGATCAGGCGGATGAACTTGTAAAGAAAGGAACTAGCATTCAACAGTCATAACCTGGCGAACTATCAATGCAAACAATAAAATAAAGAATACAATTACCAAAACTTTCCTCAATGCAGCTCAAACCATGCAGATTTTTCTATTTCTGGAATACCTGAGAAATGTGAAAAATGGAGAAGTAGAAAATCTGCAGTAGCTGTTCACGTTTGGTCAGGAAACCATAAAACAGAAGTGAACATGAACACAAAATTATTAGAACGGTTAGAAAAGCACAAATGAACTGACAACTTGGGATAAGATCTACATCCAAAAATACAGAGATAGGATTAAGAATTTTGAAATTCCCGGGGAAAAGATTTGATTTGGAAGGGGAGGGGGAAGTCAACATCCAGGATTCAACAACTGAAAGAGCTGATGATGGAATGTAATGCATATTAAAACATGTTCTCTAGAATACAATAATTTATGAGGTAAGATGTCAGACTCAGATTAATTGTTATGGTAAAAGAGCTTCATTAATAATTTGTAGTTAAGGATATGCAACCTACAAAAAGAAATTAATATAAAATTATAGAATATTCACCTGATGAAAGTAAATGCATGGAAGAGATTGTGCAAAGGGAGAGCTTATATTCATCAAGATGGTAGAGTTGTTGAAAATTGCCTATAAACATTTGTTGCACTATTGTCTATAGGAAACCAGATACAATAAGAGTAGTTAAATCTCTTAGACTGCGAGGGCAGGACATGTGGAATGAATGGGGAATGAAAGAGGGGTATGGAAACTTTTATAGGAAAATTAGAGGGAAAACTCCCAGTTGGTAGGCCAAGGATGAGGTGGGAGAATAACATTAACCATGATTTGAAGGAAGTAGATTATGCAGAAGATTATCAGAAAACATTAGTTCAGACTCATAGGCTAGTTGTCAGTTTCTGACTATAGTTCATGAGGTCCCGGGTTCGAATCCCGGTTAGACCATAAGAATTTTTCCTTAAAGGGAATTATTCCTGTGGTTGCCTATGGTCTAAAATTTAGGTTAAGGACTCTCCAGGCTCTTCCTTATCATTTATCATCCGTCATATCATCGGGGTAACGTAACTCCACCTTCTAGGTGCCCCAACCCAAGGAATGGATTACAATTTCGCCATGCCAGAGGAGAAAGCCAGAAATGTCATAAAAGACAAACATTGAAGAGAGACAGAGAAAAAAAAAACTATCTGCAAATACAGACACAGAACTGACTTTGATGTACCAGGAAATGCAATATATAACAAGAACATATCCTTTTTAGAGTATTTTAGTCAAAATTAAAGACTCTTAAAGTAATACAGTGAAATTGGTAGATTGTCTTAAAAATAAATAACACAAAGCCAGATGGCACATGCTTATTCTAGCACAGTGCAAGCTGCATGCAGTGATTCACATGCAACAGATCATAGCAGCGTTTTAATGTAATCACTTCATTAGTATCATAATTCATTGATGATAACATTAAATAAAATCATTTCTCTAAATATACCCATAATAATAAAATCACCAACAAATCTAGGGATTATGATCCTTCTTCTTCTTCTTCTTCCTTCCAAGTATTAGGCCAAGGCCTGTTACGATCCTATAGAAATTTTCCCTTATGGGAAATTCTTGTATAAGACTTGAAAGCATAATAATAGTCCTTCGATTGGTTGCTGGCCAAAGGAAAGCAAGACCAGTGATGGGGCTGCCATCTTATAGCCTCTGGTCAGGCTTTTCTGGAGAAGAAAAGAAAATAAAGAGTTAACCAAGAGAGGTTAGATAGTAAAGTTAAAAGAGTGCAAAACACAAGTAAGTGGAAGAAATGTTTTGCACAGCTTGGGCACCCTGTGGTCGCCATCCACATATCCCCTAGATGAGGACCCCTGAGGGCCTTAATATTTAATTTTAGGAAGTTATATTTTGAGGTTATTTTAATTATATTATTTTTAGTCTGGACATCTTACCTCAATTGAGGTAAGATGTCCAGACTAAAAATAATATAAGTAAGATCCTTATCTCTAGTTCTCAGGGTCATGATTCAAACCTGGCTGGGGTAATAGATTTTTTAGGATAGAAAAATCCAAGGGACAAGTTGTCCAGGAGGGACTTTAAGCCGTGGTCTTGAGTTTGAAAATTTTTGGGTTTGTTAAAAGAACCTCAAGACTAAATTATAGCCTCTGAGCAAAACTTAATTGATATTTTCTATCCAAATAATATCTTAGTGGTTACTAGGTGCCTCTTTGAGGAGATTAGCTAACCACTTGTCCATTCACTGATATTTGTAGGGAAATAAGAGTGACTAAGGTGGCAGCGGTGGACTAGTGGTTATGCTCCTTTTCTCTGGTCCCGAGGGTTGTGTGTTCAAACCCGGGTAGAGTCAATGGATTTTTTTAGGGTGGAAAAATCCAAGTAGCAATTCCTCCGAGAGGGATTTTAAGCCGTAGGTTCCAAATCTAAAGACTTTCAGGCTCATAAAAGAACCTTAAGCCTGAATAAAGAGGCCCTAAGCAAACGACCTTCATCATTTCTAGTAATACCTTAGTTTCCTACTAGATGTCTTATGCTGACCATATACCATTCGTGACATCTGTAAGGAAAGAAGTGTAACTAATTGAATATATGTGGGAAATAACATCATGAATTTTGAAATTCATGGAGAAAGGGAAAAAAAAAATTGATTTGGAAGTTTATTGGTCAGCCAACAAAGGGTGCAGAAATCAATTTGCAGGAGGGACAACTGCAAGAAAACAGTTCTGATGCATCAAGAATTTTGCACAGATAGCAATGAAACCGGTCTGCATAAAAATTAAGAAATATGAGGTGAGTCAAAAAACACAACTCAAAATAATTAAGCATAACTAAATTAACTTGGTCTAGAAATTCCTAACAAAGGAGAGGCTAAGGTCCAACATTGGGTTCTTATGTCATTGCAGAAAAAAGTAACCAAACTAGCTTGGTTAAAAATTCCTGTAAGGGAGTACTCTTGCCCCATGTAGAGATGTATGATTGTAGACAGCCAGAGAAACAGGTAAGGAGTTCAGGCATATTAAAAGGAGAGAATAAAGTAGAAAGTAAAGATCCCACAACAGGCCTGGAGGCCCTTGGCGTAGTAGGAGGTTAAGGCTCCCACTTTTTCTAGACAATCGGCACTTTATGTCAGCCGGGTTGTCAGCCCTGCGTAATGGCCGCCTTTACCCCCAGAACAAGTGTCTGGTACTCATTTCCATTAGAGGCTGAGTCGACCCCAGGGCCATAGTACCGCCAGAGGGTTTGGGTCAGTTTAAAAATCCTGACCCCAACGGGACTTGAACCCTCGACGCTCTGGCTTGTAGCTCAGTGTCTTAACCACTACGCTACGGCGTGCCCCCGAGAATAAAGTAGATGGCCTAACAAAATTTTATAACGGAATCCACCAAAGATGAAGGTAATAATATTTGTTTAATGATTCTTTTTAATAGCTAATGTCATTAGCTTTGCAAATTCAAAGTTAGGCATAAAAGCGTCTACAAATTTTGTTCAAAGGTATTTGATTTCAGACTTGAGGTTCTTTTAGGTGTCATAAACTTACGAGATGGGACTGACGGTTTTTATTTCCTTTTGGAAGTGTTGACAATAAAATCATTCACAAAGAGGAGAGCAGCAAGATCTACACTTCGCTGGACGATGTAGATAATAAATGAAGGGCTCGGCTGTAAAACATGGTAACTGACAAATTCTTGAAAATTGAGTTGTAGCAAATAAACTGTGATATGTGACCTCCTGAAGCATTTTGTGCACATAGTTTTTACATCCGTCAATAGATGGCAGAGGTATTGTCACAGTAAATAAAACTATGTGCAACAAATGTTTCAGGAAGTCACATATCACAGTTTATATGCTACAACTCAATTTTCAAGAATTTGTCAGTTATCATGTTTTACAGCCAAATTATATTGGAAACAAAGTTAGTGAAAGGTATCAAAATACAATAGGCTTGTGGAAGAGAATCCTGATGGAAACCAAGGCCTGACTTGGGGGAAAGTACTGCGGCTGATAGATTGTTTTGAAGCCACACAATTTACGTAACTTTTGCTATGGCATATGTTTAACTCACATGAACTAGAAATATAGCAAAATGTGGTAAAAATATATTGATAAAATTTATCTGTTGGTGATTTTATTATTATAGATCTATTAGAGAATTTCTTAAAAATAATTTTTATTCACAAAATTCAGGATTTTTTTATAAAAAAAATTGTATCAAACTTTTTAACAATATTTTAAATACAATAAAATTTATAAACAAAATTAAATAAAGAATAACTTTTAGAATTAAGATAAACTATGTTGTTAGAAGCAAGAAAATTAACGCTAGCATCCATTTATAATTACAATTATTCAGTAATAATGTAGTATGATAGAAATTAATTTAGTCTAATGCTAAAAATCACCAAACATAGCTAGAAAACAAACAACAGAAAACATGTCATAAATTTATACCTATACATTTTTGTTAAATAATATATTTTTCCTGAATTTTGTGAAATGTAAACAAAATTATTGGTTAATCTATGATTTTTTAATTATGATTATGCTTAACATGAACACTTTCAACACATATCAATTAAAACATTAAATATTAATTTGGATTCAGCTGAAATTTGCTAACATTTAATTACACCATATTTCATAATGACCCCATAAAATAAAATATATTTTTATTTAAATTAAATTAAAGATCATGGGGAAAAAACAATAAATGTCTCAAAATAATGAAAATAGAGATAATTATGACATCTGGTCAAAATGTTTTGAATCTTTCAATTTGCAGTGAAAAACATTGGAAAAATTGGAATGTCCCTATGAAATCAATACTAAGAGCAGAATTCATGAAATTATCTTTATGCAAAGAGTGACTCTTTCTCCCTCTCTATGACGTAGAGGGGAGGGGAAGAGTCGCTCTTTTCATAAAGATGGTTTCATGAATTTCGCCCTTAAAGTTTTTAATCAAAATTACAGTCGGGAGTAACACTATGAGGAAATTTTCAATTTATAAATGAGTTGTATAAAATTTTCTTACATCTCATCCCATAAATTTTCATGTTTTCACAATACCAGTTTCAAAGGCATTTTGCTTTCATCTTCAGTCAAACTCTAACTTGCCTGAAGATGATGGCAAAATAGCCTTTGAAACTGGTATTGTGAAAAGACAAAACTTTATGAAATGAAATTTAAAAACATTTATCCAATTCATTTTTAAACTTAATGTTTAATTATGCTGGGGAAAAACAAAGATTCTTTAAATATTAAAATTAAGTTACCTCAATTCTTGGTTTTTGTGACATTACTTGTTTTTTTCCTGTGGTCTTCAATTATAATATATTCATCAAATATTTTTAAACAAAAATATTACATTTAATTATCCGTACTTACATTCCGTAAACAGTAACTCAATTTAAAAAAAAAAAATATATACAATTCTCACATGATTGATTGATCTGTTATTTTAATTGTAAATAGTTGGATCACTCGAAACATGGTGTATTAAATTATCGAGATTTTTGTACACCAGTTTAATATGATAATGTTACTGGTGTAACAGAGCAAACACAAGGCAAAAGCAAGTTAAGCTGGCTACAAAAATCTTGATAAATCAGACTCATACGACACAAATATATTCCATTCAAATGAATATAAACAAGTTTACAACATATTTTAAATCTATATTAATTTATTGTGCAGAAACATGGACAGGATTTTAGTAGAATTCAGAGAACAGAGATGAAGTTTTTGAAAAGCATGCTTGGAAAAAAACAGAATAAATAGAATAAGTAACCATAAAGCAAGAGACAATTTTAACAAGAATCAAATAATCAAAATTCATATCAAATTCCGTTGAGGTGAAGTCATATGATGAAAGTTAAAAATTAAATTGTACCTGTTGGTAGGTGCTGTCGTCCTCAACTTTCTTAATATATTGTATATAAAATTAACTGGAGCGCTTTCTGAAGTTATCTTCCATCTTCTGCAGGTTGAGCTTCCGCTACTCATTGTTGTTGTGTACGGTGATGTATACTCCGTTTGTAGCAGCAACTGAATTCTTTTTTACGATCTCGTATAATGGGTTTGACTGGGGTGCATTCTCATTAAGAAGTGAGGTGTTGTTTGTTTCTCACTTCTTAATGAGAACGCACCCCAGTCAAACCCATTATATGAGATCGTAAAAAACAAGTCAGTTGCTGCTACAAACAGTTGGAGTATACATCACCGTACACAACAACAACGAGTAGCGGAAGCTCAACCTGCAGAAGATGGAAGTTAACTTCTGAAAGCACTCCAGTTAATTTTATATACAATATATTAACAAAGTTGAGGATGATGGCACCTACCAACAGGTACAATTTAATTTTTAACTTTCATCATAAGAATCAAATAAGTCGTGAATTCTTATGTCATATATCTATGTTTTTTTAACACAGAACTGCATAGATGTATAAGGTAAGAAGAATTCACAATTTAATTTGATTCTTATTAAGAAAACCTCATAATGTAAAAACTCCTAAATTCATTATATTAAAGAAATTTTTAAATTGGAAAAAACACAAGATGAAATGCAGGATAGTAGAATAAGAAGATGTGGCCACATTAAAAGAATGAATACTGGAAGAACACCAAGATAGGTATTCCGAAATTTAGATTAAGGGGGAAGAGATCAAAATGTTGGTTGAATTATACATAGATTGAACAAGTTAAGAAGAATGTTGAGAAAAGAGGAGTTATGGAATGTTCGTGATAGATGGAGGCTTTTGTCCAAAATTTGACTGTTGGAATGAGGGGGGGGGATGTTAGACTAGATAGAGAAAGAAAAACAAATTATTGTTACAAAGTTAATGTATCTTTGATTGTAAAATTTAAAGTACATAAAATAAAAACCTCAATGCAGATAATTTATATGTAGTAGTAGTAGTAGTAGTAGAAGTAGTAGAAAAGTAGTAGTAGAGTGAATTTTTGCTTTATAGGACCTCTGGATAACAGTATTATTTGTGTGCTAAGAACAAACTTAAGATTAAATTTTCTCCAATCTAAAAATTAACTTATGTCAAACTATCATTGATACAAACTGATCTTAAAACTGAATCAGTAAGTTAAGTCTTTAAGATTGGAGAAAATCAAAACTTTAGCAGGAACATCAATGTAACAAATAGTTATGTTTTTAATAATTCTTCACAGATTAAAACTTGGTTAAAATTTCAATTCACAAGCTTCCTGCCTCTAACTTTAAGGCCATCTTCTTGGGAAGTGAGTAGAATGTTAATGTCTATTGATACTATATATATATATATATATATATATATATATCCATCCATCCATAGTAATTCTGCCCAAAGGCAGGTCCTTCACTGCAATCATAGCATTTTCATGCTATGCTTGCAGCTATACTAGGGAATTGTAGGTGTGGTAGCTTCCCGTTGCCTTCCACACTGGTGAAGGATGATGTTGATGATAATGATAGGATGATGATGATGGCCATATGATTTCGGGGACCGTTTGGGCCTTAAAGTTTTCCTGACATTTGTCTTATAGGTGAGGAAAAACCCCGATAAAAACCTCACCCAGAGAAACTGCCTCGACCAGGGATCGAACCCGGGCCCGCTGCATGACAAGGCAGCATGCTACTTCGAGACCACAGCGGTTGACACTATATATATAGTGTCACTGCTATAAAGTAAAATTCTCTTTAATTTGCTTACTTGTTATATAGTAGGCAATAGAGGGCAGTGAGACTGAGTTCCCGCTATCTCTCATGATAGATAATATATATATATATATATTTATTTATTTATTCAATACCACCACGTTGTCATTTTGACATTCTGATATTCTCTCCTGGCATGACGTTATTGTAACCCACTTCTGAGGTTGGGGCACCTGGAAGGCAGAGTTATACTGCCCCGATGATATATGATAGGTGGTGATGATGGTAATAATGTGTCAGGTGAGGCATTAATCCTAAACTTAATGAGTATGTTAATGATAACAATGGCCAGATGATGTTAGGGGGATGTTTGGGCCTTAAAGTTTCCTGACATTTCTCTTACAGGTGAGGAAAAAACCCATAAAAAACCATCACCCACGAAACTTTTTTCCAACCTGGGATCGAACCCGGGCCCGCTGCATGACAAGGCAGCACACTACCTCGAGACCACAGCAGTATATAAAGGAAAAATAAATGTTTGTGCTAAGATGCCTGGATAGCATAAGTGGTAAGTATCAATTCAGAGGTCCGGGTTCAAATCTTGGTTCAGGCTTTTATTTTTATTTTCATGTCATATAATATATATATATATAAGTCCACCACTGTGGTCTCGAGGTAGCGTGCTGCCTTGTCACGCAGCGGGCCTGGGTTCGATCCCTGGTTGGCAATTTTTCTGGGTGAGGTTTTTATCGGGGTTTTTCCTCACCTCTAAGACAAATGTCAGGAAAACTTTAAGGTCCAAACGGTCCCCAAAATCATATGGCCACCATCATCATCATCATCATCCTCCTTCACCGGTGTGGAAAGCAATGGGAAGCTACCACACTTACAATTCCCTAGTAAAGCTGCAAGCATTAGCATGAAAATACTATGATTGCAGTGAAGGACCTGCCTTCGGGTAAAATTACTATGGATGGATATATATATCTATCCATAGTAATTCTGCTCAAAGGCAGATCCTTCACTGCAATCATAGCATTTCCATGCTATGCTTGCAGCTTTACTAGGGAATTGTAGGTGTGGTAGCTTCCCGTTACTTTCCACACAGACACACACACACACACACACACACACACACACACACACACACACACACACACACACACACACACACACACATATATATATATATAAATAACATATTCCTATCACTAAAATGTGAAGTATGGCATACATATGTGTGTGTGTGTATATATGTGTGCATGGGTCACTTCTCTGCAAGATGGCCTTGATGATAGTTTGAAATCTCAGTAAGTAAAAATTAGCCCTGAAGAAAATTTGGTTAATCAAAGTGGAAAGCTTTATATTTTACAATTATCATTACTAGATAATGATACCAATAGCTTCAATGAATCATAAACAAGTTTTAATGTGGTCCTATTCAGAAAAACCCATACTAGGTAGAAAAAATATAGTTTGAAACAATGCCTAAATTCTAACAGTAATTAGATAAATTGAAATTAAAAGAAATAAAGAAAGAAAGAAATAATATGTCCCGCGCCGTAGCCGAGCGGTTAAGGTAGGAAGTCTTGGCGCAGAGCTACGGGACTTGCGCTGGTTCGAGTCTCCATGGGGGAAGAAATTTTCTCATGGTATTTCCGCCAGTATGGGACCGGTGCCCACCCAGCATCGTGAGGCAATTGGGTAGCTACAATAAGTAGCGGCTCCAGGTTGAGGAACCAGCTATAACGGCTGGGGGACTCGACATGCTAACCACATGTCACCCCTACACTGGCTGTTGATCATCTACCTCTGTGATTGACACATGTGGATGTGAAGGGCCAGCAGCCGGCTGGTAAAAGGGCAACCGCTGAAAAGTGGAAAGACCCTCAATCGGAATTGGAGAAATAATATCAGAAGAAATTGAATAAGAAGTTTACAAATTTTCACACAAGGAATATTCATTCATAGATAATTTCAATTGATTTATTTAATATATTTCTTGATTTTTTATAAATAGATTTAAGATGACTATTTGTGCTACAAAACTAATTGCAACTTCAGAGAGTTTAAATCCTACATCTCCAATTTTTACCATGAATATGAATTGGATATCTGTTCAGTCGAGACCAATGGCTTTCAACTTCCCCTCTAATTTCCCTATCACTAAAAAAAAAAGATTCAACCATGGGTACAGGGTAAATGTACTAACTCTAAATCATAATATCTGATATATAAATAATTTTGCTGATATGATGATCTTGATGAAGATTTTCGGGCTGTAGGCCGTGGTTATGAGGCTTGTAGTTCCCCGACGTTTCGCCAGAGACTGCATCTGGCATCCTCAAGGGTTGTCTTGAGGATGCCAGATGCAGTCTCCGGCGAAACGTCGGGGAACTACAAGCCTCACGACCATGGCCTACAGCCCGAAAATCTTCATTAAGATCATCATAGCAACTCCGGCCGTGAAAGTACACGTGAATACAATTTTGCTGATATTATTTCTGTTCATAGATTAATATTTTTTTCCATATTTAAAATTTTATCTTTTTACAAAAATCCATAATTCTTGGTTAAAAACAACCCAGATAGGCAGGTGGTATTTTATTCAACAATGCTTTTTAATTACTTGAGCCATTGGGATTACAATTCAAATCTGAATATGAAACGGCCAATAAATTCTGCTAAGAGGCCACTTATTTCAGGTTTGAAGTTATTTCAAATGCCATTATTCTATGACATGGGACCCATGGCTATATTTCCCTTCCAAAGGAAAAATATAGCCCTTAAAAAATCATTAAAATATATTAAAGAGTTCACTATAATGATTACTTCAGAAAAATAAATAACTGATTATTTTACTGTGAAAAATTATTTTAATTTTTTGATGTCATATTTAGTTTAATATATTCCAGTCCTGGACAAATTAATTTTTTTAAAAGAAAAATTAATGCTTGAATCGGAAATTGAACCCTGGACCTCTAACTTTATGTGTCAGCTAGCAGTCCATTATACTATTCAAGATTCTATACAAACCTCAAATTTTCTTTCCTCTTATACAATTATCTTACGTCCGAAGGCAGATAGCTAGTGCTATTAACACTACCATCAGACAACTTCTATTCAAAGTATTTTTAACGAGAATTTTACATTACTTTTAAGCAGCAAAGCTTAATATTTTGATGTTATATTAAGTCAAATCTGTTAAAGAAATATATATATAACCCAGAGAGACAGGTAGGAAGAGAAAGTATGTAAGTAGAAAAGACGGAAATAACAAAAGAATAAATGAAGAAATTAATACAGAATTTGTAAAGAAAAATTATTAATTTGTTCATCATTGCAATAATTGTAATATCAGAAAAAAATGAATGCAGTATTACTTAATTATTTTTTAAAATAAAAACATATGTTTTATAAATAATTGAGATGTAAATAAATAATTAATTAGTAACAATTAAAATTTAGAAATATTATTATCAGCTAAAAACAGAAGTCTCAGTCCAGCTGACATATTTTATAAAATGCAAGTGAAATGGGTACCAATGCTATCTTCATTCAGAAGAAATAAATGTTGAGACCTGATTCTCCAGGCTAACAACCATAAAAAATTATTAGGATAATTGGACAGTGTTATGCATCAACCGGCTATGTGCCATTATGTAAGTTTTGAGAAAAATACATTTAAATTTTAAGTACATTTTCATTATTTATTGCAGCGCCAAACTTATAATATTGGATGCTGGAAGTTATTTTCCTTGTTTGACAGTTATGCATCAACAATGTAAGGCAGGAATGTTTGGCACTTAGCTTCGTGATGCAAAAATCTATATTAGGATTTATGAAGAACTGGTTTCATAGCCATTTTTTTATAAAACATAGAATCTCTGAAGGGCTCATGGCATTTACATTTCTTTAATAATAAGACTATATTTAAAGATTTGGTGCTAGAAGTCTTACTTCATGAGCCAATGCAACAGATGGCATCAAATTTTTTTTTTAAATTGAGCTTAGCCAGTTATTACATAACATCATCCAATTGAGGTATTGGAAATATTTTATTCTTGTTTATTTTTTATTATTTCACTCACCTCATACTTCATAATTCATAGCAGACCCTGGGTTTCTTCACATCTTTTGTGACATTCTCAATGCTGCGTCACGTTCACAACTGACGTCCAACGGCCTTCTATCCTGCAGACTGACCTCCGCGCCATCTGGTGGCCGACCGAAGAATTTCCAAATCAGTCCTCTTTCTTTATAACCGGGTATTTCAAAATTCATAGTTGTATTTTCATTCTTGCATATGTAAATTTTTTCCCAAATTGTGAGTTCCTTCGGTTTTTCCAATTGTTTAAGTAATTTTGTTTTGGTTTCTATTCTATGTTTTTCTGACCAGGCATGTGCAGCTATTGCAGATTTTTCGGTTTCTCCATTTTTAACATTTAAATGTTGGACGTCAGTTGTGAACGTGACGCAGCATTGAGAATGTCACAAAAGATGTGAAGAAACCCAGGGTCTGCTATGAATTATGAAGTATGAGGTGAGTGAAATAATAAAAAATAAACAATATTAAAAAACCTCATAGTGTTATTTCCTATCTACATAACTTAATATTTTATTCTATTGAGAGGGTAAATTTGAAAGGTTGAATGAATTGGCAAAAAACATATGGAATGAGAAAATATTGTATATATCAGGATAGATACTGACACCAGGATTGTTTGAAAAGCTACCTGAAATGACAATAGACAAGAGTGTAGAGAAGAGGCAATGAAACTAAAAGGAAAAGTTAAGAAGAAGAAGAAATAGATAAAGAAGACAAATTGTTAATTTAAATGTTAAATACATTAATTATTTCAAACAATACAACATTAGAATCAATTTAATTACAAATAATAGATTGAAAATATTGGGCAAAAAAATGTAGGCCTAATCATAAAAAAATTCAATGCAACTCACAGAATGCCCATAATGTAGATTCATGATTTTTAGTTAATATTTGCAGAATGTTTATGGAAACAAAATTTTACATCTAATTTCATTTGAATTCTATAAATAATTAATACTTTTCCTTAGTAAATTCAGTGAGAGTAAATTACCTGTTAATATTAACGCCAAGGTGAGTTTAAATAGGCCTTATATATAATTTATACATTATGTATAACAAATGTTTATAATATCAGTATACCTTTTTACAGGAGGCTCACCGTAGCGTGGGGGCACGCCGTAGCGTAGTGGTTAAGGCACTGAGCTACAAGCCGGAGGGTCGATGGTTCAAGTCCCGTTGGGGTCAGGATTTTTAAACTGACCCAAACCCTCTGGCGGCACTATGGCCCTGGGGTCGACTCAGCCTCTAACAGAAATGAGTACCAGACGCTTGTTCTGGGGGTAAAGGCGGCCGTCACGCAGGGCTGACAACCCGGCTGACATAAAGTGCCGATTGTCTAGAAAAGTGGGAGCCAACCTCCCACTACCCCAGGGGGTAAAATAGTATATTAACAAATCATCTTTTGCAGAGAAAATTTGAGACAATTTAGATTATCAGATTTATATTTACATATTACCATCATACATAAACAAATTGATACTAGTAAAATTCATGGGACTAGTCCCAAAAGGCCTACAGAGTGTTAAAACATCTTAAGTTGAGGAGACGTACCTACAAGATGACATTTTATAGTTTTTATTCGTATATTCTATTATTGATACATAAACAAAGTTTAGCCACAGTATCAGAATTTAATTTTAATAATATTGGACCTATATGTTGAGAAAACAAAAGAAAACATTAAAAAAATTAAATAAAAAGTTTAAAAAAATACTTTACTATATGGACATTCTGTGATAAAGTAATCTAAACAATATGGACGAACCTCCTTTAATTTTAAACAGTTGGTAAAAAAATTATAAATGTAATCTAAATAAAAAATTAATGTATTTTATGCCTTTTGGGCTAAATGGTCATGGTATGGTTTTATTAACACTCAACGTTTCGTCTACTACTGCAGTAGACATCTTCAGAAGATTCTGCGTGCTCTTTGACCTCTTAACTCTTCAAATGTCGGCTGCAGGTCAAAGAGCATGCAGAATCTTCTGAGGATGTCTACCGCAGTAGTAGACGAAACATTGAGTGTTAATAAAACCAGACCACGGCCATTTAGCCTGAAAGACATAAAATACACGAATCAAAATACCTGCCTTGAAAGTCTACAATTTTACATAAAAAAATAAAATAACAATGAAAGAAATTATTTATGGATTATCAGTATTGTAAGGAAAACAAACTGGATTTTTGGATAAAGGTAAACAACAATAACGGTAATGTATTTATTTAAAATGAAGTCATAGAAAACACTGTAATTGTCAGTAATGTGTCAGTAGAGCATAAACACAAGTCTGCAAACTGTAGAGTCCTGTAGAGACAATGCATACCATAATTATTATGTCAATTGTTGAGCTTTACGATCCCTGTAACCATTGTTATTAGAGCATTATTCTTTAGCGTTCATTTAATATCAATGCATGATACAATCACTACAGAAACATCTAAAATATAAAAAATTTATACAACTTGGTCAAATTAAAAAAAAATATTTTACCAAATTACGGAACAACAAAATTCTATAAACATATAATAATCATTGAAATAACCAAAAAATTCTTACAGAAGATTATTGGAGCACGTGAAGATCTTATAATTCAAAACAGATATTTTTTTGCAGTTCTGAATTTTATCCAAAAATTATGTTTTATTTCCACAAACAACTATTTTGCTTAAAATTCTCTTGATTTCTCTTTATAAGTTGCAACCTTACCATGATCTTATGTATGATATTTTTAGAGTGAGATGTAAGAGACGAGAAAATTCAAGCAATATAAGTATTAAGTCAAATAAAAAGGAAACTGTTCCATGATGCAAATGGTTGGACACTTTCTCTGGGTCCTGAGTTTGGATCTTGGTCACTTCGTGTGGGGTTCATAATGGACTAATTGGAAACAGAACAGATTTTTCTTGCCAAAAATTTCACTCCACCACTTCTCCATACTCATGTCATCCATTTTATTAAATATCTTCTCAAAACAAATAATTATTACGAATTTACATTAATCTTATCCAGTTCAATAATAGTTAAATATAAATATTATTCTTTCTTTTCAAAAAAGTATTTATGCATAAAATAAGGAAAATTAAATTTATATTTTCTTATAAAATGATAGAAAATAAAAAAAATAAAAAAAAATCTGCCCTTGTGATGGTGTGATAGGTCCGTTAACATCCTTGTATATCGCACATCTTTAATAATATAGGAATCATCTTATATTTGAACCCGCCATTTTCCTGAACACAACTGAAGATGAAGCAAAGATGCTTTCAAACATGTCTTACAAGAAACAATGAAATATGAGGTAAGATAAAGGCAGACTCAACTATTTATAAAATAAGTATTAATAATATTAAACCAAAAATAATAAAAAATATATATATATATATATATATATATACTTCTTGTGACAATGAAGACGTTATGGGACAAATTTATGGTTGTTGAAAATATGGAAAATGACATTATCAGATCTACAGCAGCTGCCAAGAAAACATTACCAGAAAATGGTACCAGCTGAATTTACACACAAAAATAAAAATCTTTATTTATTAGTTGATTTATCTTCAAATGCAACTTTTATGATACCAGTTAACCTAGTTACGTTTACTATAATTTAAAATAATATTAATAAGCACTGTTATTTTTTTACATAACAATTCATGGATTTTAAATCTGTTACTACTGTTTATTTCAAGAATATCATATATGGTTCAGCAATGTGAATTGCCCTTTCACATACATTCTAGTTCCATCTTGTTCTATTTCTATTGCACAAATTAAAAAAAAAACATATGTATTGTCTCTATATTATCCAATGTTTTTGTTTTCCTTCTCTATTGTCAAGTATACTTCGTCAGTTTTGGCAGACCCTATTTGGGTAAGATTGTTAAATAAAAAATACATAAATAGTCAAGTGGAAACATATTTCAGAAATAGTTGTCTTAGTACAAGATTTCACAAAATAAATTGTTGTAAACATTTAAAAAAAATGATGTGGTAAACCACATTTGTATTTTCAGATATTTTTCTCTTCTGAAAAATTCTATAATTATTATTTTTCAGATATAAAACAAACACTGATATATATAAAACAAAGAAAAAGTTATATTTATAAAATTTATATAAAAAATAAAAGAAAGATTGACTTATATCTCAAACATACAAGTGCAGCTCTTCTATTTAAAACACAAGTCCTTCATATGTGCAAGTCTGGTTAAGATGTCGAAGTTGAAGTTATCACTTGTGGCTTTGTTAATATTGTTGTTTGTCATATGCGTATATGTAAATTAAACACTTCAAGTCATGTACAATATATATATATATATATAAGAGGAGAAAGGAAAATGCAAAATTAGTTGAAGGATTTTGGATAATACAAAGCAGTTATGTAGATAGGAAATAACACTATGTAGTTTTTTAATATTGTTTATTTTTTATTATTTCACTCACCTCATACTTCATAATTCATAGCAGACCCTGGGTTTCTTCACATATTTTGTGACATTCTCAATGCTGCGTCACGTTCACAACTGACGTCCAACGGCCTTCTATCCTGCAGACTGACCTCCGCGCCATCTGGTGGCCGACCGAAGAATTTCCAAATCAGTCCTCTTTCTTTATAACCGGGTATTTCAAAATTCATAGTTGTATTTTCATTCTTGCATATGTAAATTTTTTCCCAAATTGTGAGCCTTCTGCACATGCCTGGTCAGAAAAACATAGAATAGAAACCAAAACAAAATTACTTAAACAATTGGAAAAACCGAAGGAACTCACAATTTGGGAAAAAATTTACATATGCAAGAATGAAAATACAACTATGAATTTTGAAATACCCGGTTATAAAGAAAGAGGACTG
This sequence comes from Diploptera punctata, assembly GCA_030220185.1. Classification (NCBI taxonomy): domain Eukaryota; kingdom Metazoa; phylum Arthropoda; class Insecta; order Blattodea; family Blaberidae; genus Diploptera; species Diploptera punctata. Next base: position 721,600 of record JASPKZ010007180.1, read on the forward strand.
ATTTGGAAATTCTTCGGTCGGCCACCAGATGGCGCGGAGGTCAGTCTGCAGGATAGAAGGCCGTTGGACGTCAGTTGTGAACGTGACGCAGCATTGAGAATGTCACAAAATATGTGAAGAAACCCAGGGTCTGCTATGAATTATGAAGTATGAGGTGAGTGAAATAATAAAAAATAAACAATACAAAGCAGATTAAATCAATTTCTTTAAGTTTCTAACAGTTACTTTCATATATTTGCTAATAGAATAAACTTGATACAAAAGTTGAATGCATTAAGTACACGTATAAGAAATGTTGTAATGTGCAAAAACAAATTTAATTCTATGCCTCATTATGAAAAAATATACTGTGGATGTTACATAAATGAGAAGAATAATAAGAAGAAAAATACAGCAAACATGCAACTGTTATCCTATTATATAATTTTTGCAAGGATAAACAAAAAGTACAGTAAATATGTTAATAATTTTGTATAATGCTCATATTATATATATTTTTTAATATACAACAAAAGCTGAAGGAGGGTGTTAAAAGAATGAGAGGAGTAAAAAAAAAAACAAAGAAGGAAAAGATAATAAGCTAATAAAATAGAGAAATTGAGACAAAGTATACAAGCATTATGATTGGCATGGAAGAGGAAGCGCCAGAAAAATGGGAAAATGACAGAAAGATTATGATTATAAATGAGAAATTAAAATATATACCGGTATATAAATGTGTATAAGAATGCCAAAGGGAAGATTGCCGAATGATATTTTGAATTGGAAGCCACAAGGAACAAGACCAAAGGGAAGACCCAAGGATCGATGGGAAGATGACGTAATTGAAGATTTGAGAGAGATGGGGATTTTTGATTTGAAATCCACTGCACAAGATACGAAGAAGTGGCGTAAACTGGTTGAGAAGGCCAAGACATTCCACTGGAAGTCGTAGAGCCTGACGAAGAAGAAGATATAAATGTGTAGAAAGGAACTGATTTTTTTAAAATTTCAATTTATGAAACAATTATTATATATCATTTTAAAACCTCTGATGCTCATTAATGTAAAAATTTATACAACCTGTAATATTAAATTACGTTAATAGTTTTACTATATATATGTACAGTATAGTGAATGAAAAAATGGTACCTTTTTACACATTTACCAATAATGTGAGAGGAATAGAGATAAAAATACAAATGTATGTATTCTAGTGCAAATGACAGTCTATAGTAATTTAAAGAGAAATATAAAAAAAAAACATACAAATTATTGCAGCAATATGTGAATAAAGACACACACGAACATATATATATGATTTTTTCCCAAAGAAAAAATAGAAAATACATGAAAATTGAACAAGAAGTTGAGGTAGAAATCCTAACAAAACCATATTATATTTGAAGAGAAAAATTTTCGCCTAGACCGGGACTCGAACCCGGGACCCTTGGCTTTCCGGGCCAAGTGCTCTACCAACTGAGCTACCGAGGCGAGTTACGATCTAGACGCAAATTTTTCTCTTATGTACGTTGTAATTCCCTCGCGCCAAATGCTTGAAACCATAGCTTCTATCTTTGCAAATGGCGGCTTCTTAGTTAAGAAGACATTTATTGGGAATTTAACACTACACATAAGAGAAAAATTTGCGTCTAGATCGTAACTCGCCTCGGTAGCTCAGTTGGTAGAGCACTTGGCCCGGAAAGCCAAGGGTCCCAGGTTCGAGTCCAGGTCTAGGCGAAAAAAAATTTCTCTTCAAATATAATTTATCCTTCTATGAGAAGTGTTAAATTAATAATAAAATCGTCAATAGAAGCCCTACTGGCTATAAAGTAGTGTTAAATTCCCAATAAATGTCTTCTTAACTAAGAAGCCGCCATTTGCAAAGATAGAAGCTATGGTTTCAAGCATTTGGCGCGAGGGAATTACAACGTACATAAGAGAAAAATTTGCGTCTAGATCGTAACTCGCCTCGGTAGCTCAGTTGGTAGAGCACTTGGCCCGGAAAGCCAAGGGTCCCGGGTTCGAGTCCCGGTCTAGGCGAAAATTTTTCTCTTCAAATATAATTTATCCTTCTATGAGAAGTGTTAAATTAATAATAAAATCGCCAAAACCATATTAACCTTTTCATTGCTGAGATATTTCCAGCCTTTAAAACCCTCCTTGCTCAATGCAGGGAGAAATATGGAAAAAGTTTATTTAGGTTCCTAAGAGATGGCAGTATATGCCTGTTTAGTTTGAAAGCAATGCAATACGTATTATATAACTAGCAGGCGTTTGAAGTTGAGAATGGATATACACACCCATAGCACGACAAGCATTTTCTTTGCCAACGCATATACCCGTTCGTAGCAGTGTAAAGGTTAACAATACATACATAACATTGGAAGATGGCTATAAATTATGGTTACAACTTAAGGGAAGATGCTAAAAAACTAATAACAATCCATATCAGAATTAAACTTGAAAAGCTAACCAAAATAATTCAACCTAACCTTATATTTGTCCATTTTGTATAGCATATATTATTGTTAATTGTTGTTTGAATATTCATAGATTGTCATTTGCACTACAGTACCACCAAATTTAAATAAACTGTTATGAAATGATTAAGGAAGTTGTTAATATTAATTTGTTAGTAATAAAATACTATGATTATGTATTTAACCTATAGATATTATTATCAATCATGAAATTATGATTAATTATTAAGTTTTTTATTTTACACAATTTAAAAATCTGCATTGTCTAATTATTCTTCTACATGAAATATGTAACCGCACACACACAAGAATAAAACAATCACACAAAGAATTTTAAAAATGATTTAAAATAATTATTATAGGAATGATATATAGAGGAAGAAATAAATAAAAAAAACAAGCAAATGAAATATGACTGCTATAAACTTCAAATTTGTTTATGAATCAATTAACTAATACATAATGATATTGCAAGCATACCAACACGATGCAAGCTGCTTTACCACATAATACATTGTCACAGTACATAACAAGATACGAGGAGAAAGACATTTAATATATTAAGCAAATGAAACATGACTTACAAATTTTAATTTTTAATATATCAAATGAATGAAATGAAAACATAACAAATGCATGATAACATTCCATGCATAAAAACATGATGCAAGGCTGGCATATAGCATATTATTGTCACAACATAAGAGGAGGAAGATATTATATATTAAGCAAATGAAATATGATTCAGAAATTTTAAATTTTTGATGTATCAAACGTATGAAATTAAAACATAAAAAAAAAGCATGATAACATTCCATGCTTAAAACACGATGCAAGCTATTTAGTGTATAGTATAGTATAGTGTAATGTAGTGTATGATTGTTTTCTGACTTCTGTAAGTGTTAAAAATGGTTAGCAACATGCTTGTTAGATTATCATGGCCAACTCACATCTGTTTTAATCAACATGTGCACCACATTGAACTTATTCACAATGTATGTAATTCCAAACAAATAACTAATTCACTGGCTCTATCGAACCTGTAGGTTCATAACCACATGGACATAAGCTCTCCATACATCCCTATCCTGAGCTAACGTTTTCCAATTATCCCCTGTATAATCTACTTCTCTCAAATCATGGATAATGTTATTCTCCTGCCTCATTCTTGGTCTACCAACTGGGCATTTTCCCTCTGGTTTTCCTACTAGAAGTTTCCTTGCACTTCTTTCATCCCCCTATATATGCCACATGTAATTCCAAACAAATATTATACAGTAATTTGTTAAGATTTATAAAAAGTGTTACATTAATAATATCGTAGAAATAAAATTTATAACTATTACTAACATTTGGTTTTTATCATCATCATCATCATCATAGCACATTCACGAATTTAGGCCATTTGTTGACCTGTTTTGGCTTCAAGATAAACACTATCCAAGTCTTTCCCTGTATAATCTACTTTCCTCAAAACATACTTAATACTATTCTCCCACCTCATTCTTGGTCTACCAACTGCGCATTTTCCCTCTGGTTTTCCTACTAGAAGCTTTCATGCACGTCCTTCATTTCCTGTTCGTGCCACATGTCCTGCCAATCGCAGTCTACAAGACTTAACTGTTCTCATAATATATGGCTTCCTATAAAGACCATGTAATTCATCGTTATGCAGTCTTCTCCATTCACCTGTCTGTTCATCTCTCTTTGGTCCAAAAATTTTCCTAAGAACTTTATTCTCAAATACTCGTAATCCCCTTTTCTCCCTTAAAGTAAGAGTCCATGTTTCGCATCCATATAATATAACTGGGAGAATAATACAAGATAAAACTATCTATATGATAATTCAGTATTCCATAGCATTAGTCTGAAATCATTTGTATGGAAATTCAAATACTTAAACATAATACTGTTTTATGCCTCGGCATAAATGTCTTCATATTGATTGTTTCAGATCTCTATTTTAACCACAAATAATTAAATCACTTCTGTGATTGACTGATCAAAATTGTATATTATTCTATCCTCTGGGCATTGTCAATTGTGAACTGGAACTGATGCAATCTATTGAATGCACATGGATTCAATGTGAGTGGGCCATTTCTGTTATATGCTTATTAGTATTATTATATCTATATCATTGTCTTGAACATGCATAATCAAGCAGTATGTTAATGTATAAACTACATAAATTTTGTGTTTATTTACTATGGCAACAGTAATACGTGTTTTATTAAGTATAATACAATTTTTTTTTAAAATTCATGTTGGGTAGTAAACATTATGAGGTTATATCATTAATAGTGAGTAGAGAACATATTTTTAACGACTCACCTCATACAATTTCAAATTTCTTTGATACCAACGGTTTCAGACAATATCTTGTCCCTCTTCAGTCAGGACTTCCACTGATGAAATTCTCTGGGAAGTCATGACTGAAGAAGGACAAGATATTGTCTGAAACCGTTGGAATCAAAGAAATTTGAAATTGTATGAGGTGAGCCGTTAAAACTATTTTCTCCACTCACTATTAAAGTATAATACAAATTTATTATTACTATTATTATTATCTTTAGGCACAGAAAAATGTGTAAACATTAAAAACCTGTATATAAATAAAAATTATTATTATTACTATAAATAACATTTACTAATGTTCTGAATTGACGGTCATAAAATAGCCATGGGCAGAACTCATCTTCTAGGATGAATGGGTTATTATATAAACTTATATTAAAATGTTAATTATTATCATCATGACAGAACAACAGTTTTGAAAATTCTGAAGATAGAATAATTATTCTGAAACTGGTCTAAAAGAATACAAAATATGAGGTGAGACAATTATTTTTAATATTAAAGTATTAATTAATATTAAAAAATATTTTATAATCATAAATTTATGTTCCCCAAAATCATATGGCCACCACCATCATCATCATCATCATCATCATCATCCTTCACCGGTGTGGGAAGCTACCACACCTACAATTCCCTAGTAAAGCTGCAAGCATAGCGTGAAAATGCTATGATTGCAGTGAAGGACCTGCCTTCGGGCAGAATTACTATGGATGGATGGAAATTTATGTAATGTATTAAATTATAAATGTATTAAATTTTATATTATATTAAATTATAAATTTATGTAATGTAATTTTAAAATAGCCATAGTAATATGCAATCATTAGTGGTTAGGTTGTATTTACATTGTTTTGTTAATTTGAAATGTTAAATGCTACAAGGAGCTGATGATAAAAAATAACAGCATGATGCTGATATGTTATGGTAACTGTTGAAGGTTGATAAAGCTTATTATTTACACTGAAATAGCTATGATCAAACCAAAATAACAGCAATGCAAATGTAAGTAGTATTTTGTTTAAACTATTTCTTTAAAAGTACCGTAACCAATTTTCATAATTTAACATGAAATCTTTGGTATCAATCATGAAAGTTAACTAAGAAAAAAATCTGTATGCATTAAAATAATGGCATGATTTAGTAAATTCTAAAACTTACATGCTAATTTTTTTAGTAAAAGCATTTTTTATTGTTGTCATATGAACAGTTTTGTCCTCTGATGATCTTGAAGAAGATTTTCGGGCTGTAGGCCGTGGTCATGAGGCTTGTAGTTCCCCGACGTTTCGCCAGAGACTGCGTCTGGCATCCTCAAGGGTTGTCTTGAGACTGGCAATTCTGTCCGCTGTCTGTCTTATTTATACGTTCACCGCGATGTGTTCGTAAGTTGTATCTGCCTTCTGATTGGTCAGCATTAGGGACTTCCATTGCTCCAATGAGATTGCTGTTTGATGGTCTAGTCGACTGTACGTTATATCTGTCTTCTGATTGGTCAGCGGTAGGGACTTCCATTGTTCCACTGAGATTGTTGTTTGATAGTCTAGTCGACTGTGCTTGTAGAGGTTTACATTTTGCGTTTTTTAGAACCGGTATCCATACTTTGTTGACTTTTAATGATTCTTCTTTTCTGTTGAAACTGTTATTATGTTTGAATATTTTGATGGCTTCTCGTTGTAGACGGGTAAAATAGTGTGCAGTTAGATAATATGTCTGTATTCTGGTATTGTACCCTGTGGCCATTATATATTAGTTTTGTCCTCGTTTAATTTCGGGTCATTCTCATCTGCCCATTTTGCAAGTCTATGAACTGACAAAGGAGCTATTTCTCATAGAAGAGCTCCGATTGAAACTGTTCCTGCCATCTACAGCGAGCTATAATACTGTACTAAGAGAGCTGCAGCTGAAAAAAGAATCCATTTGGACCGATTTCTACAACACCGATGCCATGATCTCAGAAGACTGGAAGAAGCCGAACTACGAACTACGACACCTAGTGACCCGGCTAGCAGTACATGGCTTCCATCACAGACTATGCAAAACGAAACAGTTTCATGACCCGGGACCAGAATGCATGTGCGAGCGATGCGGCATGTTATGCGAGAGATACCATGTGCTAAAGTGCAAAAACAGAGGGCAATCTCTGACAGGATTCTGTATGGACAGATAAACTAATCTTTGTACATTGTGCGCTATACATTATTATTTATTTTTTATTGTTGTTTAATATAATTATTTTATGTTATATATATATATATATATATATATATATATATATATATATATGCAATTTCCTACAATTAGTTTATACATTATGCCATTTTTTCTTTTTAATTAATTCAATTACAAAAAAATTAATTTACAACTTTTGGAGCTCTAAAATTTATTGCAAACAAGTTTTAAAAGAAAATGTTTATATGATGGATATATACAAAATACTACAAGGCCTCAACATAGAACTTGTGTTCTTCATGTAATTTCAATATGGCTACATCAGCATTCCGTCACATATACTCAATACCACTACCTTCTTAATTATAGTTTGTTTGTAAACATACAGCAATATATAATTTTTCATCATCATCATCGGGTATCATGGCAGCTGCCACCGTCTTCCGGAAACCAATAGCCATTCCTCTCTGTCCATCCATTGATCTTCCTCCATTCCTCCGATATTCATAGCTGCTTGTACCCCTTCTATCCAAGTTTTCTTCGGTCTTCCTCTCTTCCTCCTTTCCATTGGGATCCATTCCATAACAATTTTTGGCAATCTTTGCTCTGGCATTCTTTTGACATGGCCATACCACTGCAATCTTTTCTTTTCTATAATGTCTATGATGATTTTTTGGGAAATACTATCATATGTCTTGGTTAAATCGACATAAAGCAAATGTAAATCTCCGTTAGTAGCTCTTTTTTTTTCTATCATTTGTGTTATGCAAAATATATTATCTGTGCATGACCTACCACTTCTAAAACCAGATTGTTCTTCCATTTCTTTATCCTGGTATTCTATATCAACCATTTTACTTAGTATATGTCCATATATTCTACTTAATGTACTCGTTACTGATATGCCTCTATAATTTTCACACTTTCTCTTGTCTCCCTTCTTATGTATCGATGTTATAATAGAGACTTTCCACTCTTCTGGCACTTCTTCACCATTTATTATTTTATTAAACAGTACAGTGATCATTTCCAATAACTTCTGACTGCCACTTTTAATCAATTCTATAGCAATATTTCCTGGGCCGGCATTACTACCATTTTTCATTCTCATAATTTCCTTTTTTACAGTATTTATATCAATTTCGATTATGTTTCCTGTTTCCGATAAATCGTCATTTTCTCCCATAAATTCTTTTCAGTCCTCTACTAAAAGTTTTTTGTAATATTCTTCCCATTCATGTATCCCTATTAGGTTGAGAAGATTCTGATTTCTATTCGATGAACATATACATTTTATAAATTTCCGTGATTCAGAACTCTTCTTGCTTCCTAAATATGTTTGTATTTCTGTACATTTCTTATCCCAAATCTCGTTTCTGTGTTTAGTAACCATTCTTCTCACTTTTGCTTGTGCTTTTTGATATTGTATTTTGTCGTTCTGGTACTAAGCCATTTTAAAAATAACTGTTTCTTATTATGTATTTCTTTCTCTATTTCATTGTTCCAAAACAGTGCTGTCCTTCCTCTATAGTCGTCTTTCTCACCCAATGCTTCATAGGCAGCTTCATGAATGCACCTTTTAGGTACGGATACATTTCTTCTGTATCTCTGAATTCATTCTGTGTTAAATTTTTTATTCAATCTTTGTTGATATAAATGCTTTACACTTTTGTTTCATATAATTTTTATAGACATTAATACAAATGTAAAACAGTATATTAAATTATGTGGTACTCCAATTTTAAATTTGGTTTATTTAAGTACATTAATAGTAATTTTTCTAATAAAATATGGATTTAGAATAATTCACCTACCCCCCATTTCCTAAAAGATCAGATATCTATAATATATTGAAAACTCTGCAGATAGAAACAATATATGACACCAACTAACTCACTGGTACTATCAAATATGGGTGTTCATGGCCCTATGGATATAAACTTTCTATAAATCCCTAACCTGATATTTTCTAACCATGCCTTGTATAATTTACCTCCTCAAATCATGGTAAATATTATTCTCCCACCTCATTTTTGCCCTATCAACAATGTACGGCAAAAAAATGTATCATGAAATAAAATACATAAAATAATTTGTGAAAATATTATAAATTTGAATATTGATCACTTTGATATGAAAAGAGTCCGTGCAATTACTCATTAGTTTATTTATATAGTTAATATTATAATATAATTTAGATTTACAATAATGTACTGGCTACAATATTAAATAAGTAAATATTTTGGCTCAACTGCACTTTTACTGGCGCTTGATTTTTCAGTTATATTGTTGTAAACTATAGCTCTTCTTCTGTATTTACTAACATTATTTAATATTTTAAACTTTTTCAAACAATTTTTATAACATTATTAGAGAATTTTGAAGTATTAATTTAAATATGCAAATCACACTATTATGACACTGTTAGACAATATTGTGATGCTGCTATTTTCTCCACAGAGTATATTACTTAGTTTATGATTATTTTTCAGTTATATTGTTGTAAACTATAGCTCTTCTTCTGTATTTACTAACATTATTTAATATTTTAAACTTTTTCAAACAATTTTTATAACATTATTAGAGAATTTTGAAGTATTAATTTAAATATGCAAATCACACTATTATGACACTGTTAGACAATATTGTGATGCTGCTATTTTCTCCACAGAGTATATTATTTAGTTTATGATTATTTTTCAGTTATATTGTTGTAAACTATAGCTCTTCTTCTGTATTTACTAACATTATTTAATATTTTAAACTTTTTCAAACAATTTTTATAACATTATTAGACAATTTTGAAGTATTTATTTAAATATGCAAATCACACTATTATGACACTGTCAGACAATATTGTGATGCTAACTGCTATTTTCTCCACAGAGTATATTACTTAGTCTATGATTTTTCTATCGCTGTTTTGGGTTATCACTGCTTAGATCAGCATTAGGGAGTGATAAGCAAGTGTACATCCATTTTTAATAAACGTTTGGTAATTTTAATATTATTAATATATTTTTTAACATAGATTTGGGGATTTATTGCAAATATTGGTAATTTTATTTCATGGCGACAGATAGTATTCGAGGATGATAATTGATATGTGGTTCGAATGTTGGTTATCGCTGGCTCTATAAACCCTGGCGCATGCGCACTGTTGTTCTACAGGACTTTGAAAATATTTCACACTAGTTTAAGTGCAGTTTTTCCAATATTTTTTTCTTGTATAGGTTAAAAAAGATAGGTACCTTGTTAATTTAGGTCATATCTATAAACCTAGGTAATTGTGCAGTTAAATTTAAACTATATTTGAGGAGGCAATGAAAACTTATGATCATTCATCACAGTAAACGTGGAAAAACAAACATGTAGTGGCATAGCATTTGTCCATGCTGAGACCTTATAGTATACAACATAGACAACATACAATCTAAGAAATTATCAAATAAATCTACAATACATAATTATTGTATCTAAATTGTTGTTACATACTGTATTATGTATAACCTCACAACTTAGTTACTGTGGTATTTTAAAGAAATAGTTCTTATTAACAAGCAAAAAAATGATATTTTAAGCACAATAAGCATATATTTTAAAATGTTTATAGCATGAAACATGAAACGTATATTTGATGACAGTATATAGAAACTAGATTATAACTTACTGTCAACATAGAGCTGTGAAATTGTTACTTCAACAATAATTAATTCTATGAGTTTACATATAAAATGAAATATTTACAAGATGATCAAGTTGTGCAGTGAAACTTCAATAATGTTTTCTGGCTCCCTCAATGGTTTAGATTCACAATTGGACCATCTAAAACCACTAGGTGTAGGAGTTCACTTGAAGTGAAAATTCTAAAATTGCTCTGGCGGTCACATTTTTCGATGTTTTATAACGAAATTCAGTATATTGTATTAAAATAAACCAAGGTAGGTATTATCCAAAATTAAAAACTGACTAGCATCTGCCATGTTTGGTTCGTCTCAGTGTATACCATACAATTTAATTAACCTTTAATATTTCATTAATTAAATAAAAATAAAACGTAGTTTTATTTGATTTTCATATTTATTATATAATTCAGTAACAGCTGTTTCGGTACACTGTACCTTCTTCAGACATGTTAACAAATTAATAAAATTAACATAATTTGTTAACATGTCTGAAGAAGGTACAGTGTACTGAAACAGCTGTCACTGAAAACTATGTTTTATTTTTATTTAATTAATAAATATGGATTTTCATCAAGTAAACACAAACTCAATTGATTATTTAATATTTCATTTATTTAGGTGTAGCAATGCATGCCAGGTATTAGCTAGTAGTTTTATAAATTAATGAATCTACATATAAAAATTGCTTACTATTCTCAATTAAGAATAACAGTAATTAATTAAATTAGTCGCCATAGCATTGTGATTAAGGCACTGCGCTACAAGCCGGAAGGTCGAGGGTTCGAGCCCTGTGGGGGTCAGGATTTTTAAACTGACCCAAATCCTCTGGCGGCACTATGGTCCTGGGGTCGACTCAGCCTCTAACAGAAATGAGTACCAGACGCTTGTTCTGGGGGTAAAGGCGGCTGTCACGGAGGGCTGACAACCTGGCTGACATCAAGTGCCGATTGTCTAGAAAAAGTGGGAAGCCTTAACCTCCTACTACCCCAAGGGCCTCCTAAGGCCTGTTGTGGGATCTCTTTACTTTACTCTAGTAACTTTCACATTTTTACAAATAGCCAGCAGCCATTGACTAAACCCAAAATGCAGGGGCAACAACTTTTGAAATGAACTTTTATAAGATTCATGATGTGTTCCTTTGAGGTATTATTAAAAATTAATATAAAATTATGGAATATTCACCTAAAAGGTCCGTTTCCTCAACTTATTTAATTATTTAACTGAATGCACAGAGAAAATAATCCAGCAAAGATAAACGTACTCGAAGAGATGGAAATCATGAAAGCAGCTCACAACAACGACAGCCTGATAAACGAAAATGAACCCAATACATGCAACCCCCTCTACCAGATCTTCAGTGAAACACCAGTTTTGAATCCTGGCGATGATGGGACAAGTCCAGAAAACGCTACAGTTAAATAATTAAATAAGTTGAGGAGACAGACCTTTCAGGTGAATATTCCATAATTTTATATTAACTTTTGAAATGTGAGACCTAATACAACAGTCAAAAAGGGAAAATGTAAAATAAGATAGGATCAGTTAGCTTTTGAGTTTAAGACTAATATGTTTAAATGTGAAGTAAAACATAAATATTATTTTGATTTTTGTCCCCTATTCTAGAATCGCTCCCAGTTATGTCATTAACCAGCAAGTAGTGCAGAGCAACTTTAATAATAAGCAAGTATTACAACACTGATTACATGGGAAAGGCTCAACTGCACTTTTACTAGCGCTTGATTTTTCAGTTATATTATTGTAAACTATAGCTCTTCTTCCGTATTTACGAACATTATTTAATATTTTAAATAATCAATTGAGTTGGTGTTTACTTGATGAAAATCCATATTTATTAATTAAACTTTTTCAAACAATTTTTATAACATTATTAGACAGTTTTGAAGTATTTATTTAAATATGCAAATCACAATATTATGACACTGTTAGAAATATTGTGATGCTAACTGCTATTTTCTCCATAGAGTATATTACTTAGTCTATGATTTTCCTATCGCTGTTTTGGTTATTGCTGGTTGGATCAGCGTTAAGGAGCGATAAGTAAGTGTACACCCATTTTTAATAAACGTTTGGTAATTTTAATATTATTAGTATATCTTTTTAACATAGATTTGGGGATTTATTGCAAATATTGGTCATTTAAATTTCTTTGCGACAGATATAAATCGAGGATGATAATCAATATGTGGTTCAATTATGGGTTATCGGTGGCTCTATAAACTCTGGTGCATGCACACTCTTATTCTATAGGACTTTGAAAATATTACACGCTAGTTTAAGTGCAGTTTTTCCCATGGGAAATTTACTGCTTTATTATGAGTCAACCTGGAGCCTGCAACCTAATCAGCACACCCCTGACATTTTTAAAATTTATTTTGTACAGTCAGCAAATACAGTATATTAATGAAACTTGATGAAATATAATAGCTGGAGATCTAGCATACTGAAGTTTCACTGCACTGATATGAATAAAAGGTTGAGAATGCATGGTGTAGGCCTATAGAAATTTATACATTGAGAGAGAGAGAGAGAGAGAGACATAGGTAATGAAAATTGTAGTAAAGATTCAAGTATAACATCAAAGTTGAAATTTGTGTCTTGACGTGAAATTAACCAATCACAGAAAAATACTTGAGTCATAAGCTATAACTTGCTCTTTGCCTTGTATTGTAGAGACACTCTACTTAAGCATATTCACAATAGCACACAGACTTAACCTAGATATTACAACCAACCACACAAGAAAGCTGTTACTACTCTAACATGCACCTGAAATATTAGTAAGTGTTGTGTAAACATATCTCCAGTCAACAGTACATTGGCAAATAACACTAGAAATTATATTTCAGTTTTAAAAGTGAGGTTAAAATTCACTTACATTCTCTATTATAAAATATTTTGTATTTAAAATATACAATTATTTCACATTATTAATGTAAATTTGTTTTTTCACAATATAGTTAAATTTAAGACAAGTATAACCAAGTATGTTTTATAACCATTTTAAAATAAGAATATGACCACAGAGTAAGATATGAACCACAGAGTAATAATGTGGAATGAGAAATTGCATTTGGTGACACCTGCTGGAATTTCTATTAATCTTAACATCTCAAGAATATTATTTCAAATGTACTTTGTTTATTGATAGACATCAGACAATATTGTTCTATTGTATAGACATTCTTTTTTATGTTTTTACCATAAATAATTTTGCATAATAGATTCTTGCTTTTAAAATTACTGAAGCCATAGTAAAACAGTTCAGTTTATGTTCCAATGATGATTTTTTAAAATTTTTTCCCGATGCCCAAGGTTGTCATTTCGACATTTCTGGTGTTCTCTCCTTGCATTGGTTTAATTTTAACCCACTTCTGAAGTTGGGACGCCTGGAAGGCGGAGTTACATTACCCCGATGATATAATGGATGATAAATGATAATGAAGTGCCAGGAGAGTTCTTAACCTAAACTTAACCTAAATTCCAGTCCATGGACAACCACAGGAATAATTCCTTTTAAGGAAAAATTCCTATGGTTTGACTGGGAATTGAAACCGGGACCTCATGAACAGTAGTCAGAAATGCTGACCTCTAGCCCATGAGGCTGCAATATTGTGTATTAAATAAATAATTTTCAATATATTATTATTAATTGTCTCACTTTGTATTTGGTAGATTGTTATTATTAGTAAACAAACATTTTGAAAAAAATTGATTATTAATTAAATCTGACAGGAAACTTAATAGCACTATTATTTTATAAGGAAAGATGACTAACTAACTCTCTGGCACTATCAAACCCATAGGTTCATGGCCATGCAGACATAATCTTTCCATACATCCCTATCCTGAGCTAATGTTTTCCAATCATTCCCAGTATAATCTACTTCCCTCAAATCATAGTTAATGTTATTCTCCCACCTCATTCTTGTTCTACCAACTGGGCATGTTTCCTCTGGTTTTCCTACAAGAAGCTTCCATGCACATCTTTCATTCCCATTTGTGCCACATTTCCTGTCCATCACAGTCTATGAGACTTAATTGTTCTTATTATATCTGGCTTCCTATAAAGACCATGTAGTTCACTGTTTTGTAGTCTTCTCCATTCACCTGTCTGTTCATATCTCTTTGGTCCAAAAATGTTCCTATGAACTTTACTCTCAAATACTTGTTATCTCCTTTCCTCCCTTAAAGTAAGAGTCCATGTTTCGCATCCATATAATATAACTGGTAGAATAATAGTTTTATATATTTTCAGTTTAACATTTTTTGAAAGGAGTTGGGACGTCAATAGTCTCTGTAATGCATAATAGCACACATTTCCAGAATTGAGCCTATGTTTAACCTCTTTGTGAATCTCATTCCTATTTGTGATTACTGTTCCTAGGTATTTGAATTCAGCCACTTCCTCAAAATTTCCCTCATTTGCCATTAGCTGTCCATTTCCATCATATAATACATTTCTATGTGTGACCATATATTTAGTTTTATTGATATTTACTTCCAGTCTCAATTTCTTAGTGTTCCTCAACAGTGTGTGCGTGTTGGCCTTTAGTATCTCCTCGCTATCGCCCAATAGTACTACATCATCAGCATAAACTAACGGCTTATTAAATCCATTTAGTTGTAAGCCTTCTTTATCCTCTAAAGATTAGATGGCATGCTCTAGGACAAAATTAAATAGTAGAGGAGATAGTGCATCTCCATGCTTCAACCCATTCTGGATTTGAAAAGTATCCGAGAACTGTTTGCCTACACGCACCCTACTCTTTGTGCCATTTGTATAAGTGTAACTAGCTTTTTAGGATTTCCGAACTCCAGTAGGATACTATATAACTTCTTTCTCTTAATTGAATCTCATGCCTTTTTAAAGACTACGTATAGTTGATGTACAGTACCATTATATTCCCATTTATTTTCTAAAATCTGTCTTAAAGTAAAAATCTGATCTGTAGTAGACCTGTTTCTTCTAAATTCACATTGATGATCTCCTAGAATATCATCAATGTAAGGAGTAAGTCGGGGGCACACCGTAGCGTAGTGGTTAAGGCACTGAGCTACAAGCCGGAGGGTCGAGGGTTCGAGTCCCGGTGGGGTCAGGATTTTTAAACTGACCCAAACCTTCTCGCGGCACTATGGCCCTGGGGTCGACTCAGCCTCTAACTGAAATGAGTACCAGAACGCTTGTTCTGGGGTAAAGGCGGCCGTCACGCAGGGCTGACACCCCGGCTGACATCAAGTGCCGATTGTCAAGAAAAAGTGGGAGCCCTAACCTCCTACTACCCCAAGGGCCTCCTGAGGCCTGTAGTGGGATCACTTTTTAAGGAGTAAGTCTGCTTACTATTTGTTAGAATTTTATACGAAGTTGAAAGGAATGAGATGTTGCAAAATATTTCCTTTCTTATAATTTGGTACGATAAAAGGAAAGATGATACATTAAAAAAGAGTATGATAAAACCTTTTTTTATAATCAATATTTATAATGATCACTAAAATAAAATTGGCAGCTCCATGGTGCATGTGGTTATATACTTGCCCTCCACCTCTGAGTTCCAGTTCACATCTCGTTCATGGCATGTGGGATTTGTACCAGACAAAACCAGCCCAAGGCAGGTTTTTCTAGGGTTCCTCCTGTTTTCCCTGGCAAAAACTTCATTCCACCAATTTTCCATACTCATATCATCCATTTTGTTCACTTCATCTGCCCTTTTGATGGTACAACAGGCCTAGTCAACCGTCATCAAACATTCCACCTTCAATAACAGGGGCTTCATTTCACCTCCTCACTCGATCTGACATTATACCAGATATTAGTAAAGGGTTTAATTTTTTACTAAAATAAAATTGTGACATGCTTCAGGTTCCTGTGGATAGATGGCATTAATGTGCTTTATTTTCAGTTACACACTCCTTTGGCAGAACTTATTGTGTAATGAGCATTTGTACTATGAAAAGAGAAACAGTAGGATGAATTTATACAAGTGTGTTGTATAAGGGATAACAATAAAGAAAGGGGAGAAAATGAAAATTCATATTTCTACAAAGAAATTGTCATGGCTACATCTAAAAGAGAGAAGAAAATCGCACTGTCTAATTCTCCTATTTAAGATCTTCTATGCCTCGATTCCCAATTATTTATCATCCCGTTTCCAGTATCTATCCTCAAACCATAACTTAAACACAAGATCACAACATAGTCTCTTGCTTAATATACCGCAACATAGGACATCACATCACTCCATGTCATATACCATCTCCACTTCTCGCAACTGGAATTCCCTACCACAAGAAATAAGGGGCTGCCGGACATTGGCATCTTTTAAAAGAAATCTAAATTTATATCTGCTCTAAACTCGACTTCATTATTATCCAGTGTAAGATATATATATATATTAATTGGTGTTTCCCGTATAATGTACCATATTATTATTATTATTATTATTATTATTATTATTATTATTATTATTGATTATTATTATTATTATTATTATACATTATTATTATTATTATCGTATCATTATTGTTATTACCCTATAAAATGTTGTTTGTACATGACATTTACATTGTTACATTTATTGTATCTTTAAGTGTTTATAATTAGTATAGTGTATATCTATATTTGTCGAATATTTATTTGTATTTGTACTGGTTGAGTGGAAGAGAGGGCCTTATGGCCTTAACTCTGCCAGAATAAATAAAGTATTATTATTATTATTATTATTATTATTATTATTATTATTATTATTATTATTATTATTATTATTAAAAGAAGTTATAAACTGTTTTTTTTTAGTTGGAGAGTATTAAAACAAATTTAACTGTATAAGAAACTCTGCTATGGTACCTGACATAACCCTAGTAAATAATATACGCTGAAAGCATGGGTTAACCATTTATTATATGTCAATGAGTCCACTGCTATGGTCTCGAGGTAGCGTGCTGCCTTGTCACGCAGCGGGCCTGGGTTTGATCCCCGGTCGGGGCAGTTTTTCTGGGTGAGGTTTTTATCTGGGTTTTTCCTCGCCTGTAAGACAAATGTCAGGAAAACTTTAAGGCCCAAACGGTCCCCGAAATCATATGGCCATCATCATCATCATCATCATCATCATCCTTCACCGGTGTGGAAAGCAATGGGAAGCTACCACACCTACAATTCCCTAGTAAAGCTGCAAGCATAGCATGGATGCTATGATTGCAGTGAAAGACCTGCTCTCATGCAGAATTACTATGGATGGATATGTCAATGTCATATCAATAAAACAGTTGAGAATATTTCAAAATTAAATGGAATATAAAGAGAGAACTTTTGTTTTATATACAATTAAGGCAATTATGACTTTAAAAAATTCAATTTTCAATATTTTTTATTACCATATATATATATATATATATATATATATATATATATATATATATATATATATATTTAGTGTAACTTATTGTCAAAATAAAAAACAAAAATTGAAAATAACTTAGAAATTTACATTCCCATGACACTAACCTTGAATTTAAAATATATATGTTATATTGAAGATTTTCGCGGATATAAGTATGAATAAGAAAGTTTTCTTGGGTTTTCCGCGTCTTGGATTCAAGTTCGGCCCCTGGCCACTGACTCCGACGTTTCGGCATCCCACATGCCATTATCAAGGAATGATTCCTTGATAATGGCATGTGGGATCATGCCGAAACGTCGGAGTCAGTGGCCAGGGGCCGAACTTGAATCCAAGACGCGGAAAACCCAAGAAAACTTTCTTATTCATATATATATATATATATATATATATATATATATATATATATATGAATAAAATAAACTTTGAACTGAATTATAATAGAAATATAAATATAGTAGGGTCTACATAACTCTTTTTGAAAATACAATAGAAAGAAACATTAAGAGGTTTTACTTAATAAAACATACAAACTTTCTACTACGTAACTTGTTACATAATAGACTTTTTACACTTTATGGTTTAAGGAAATTGTGAAGAAGATATACATATATGGAATGTTCGTGTCATTTGATGCCACATAAACTGTTCACTGGAGACATGCTTCATTATATTAACTTAAGTAACTTTGTGTCAACTTCAGTAATAGATATAACAGAATGATTCAAAATATGTTAATCATTTAATTTCATTTGTTTCTGTAAGCATGAATCTTGTTTTACTGTTTAAAATCTATAACTAAACTTTACAACATACCTAAACTTACAACTTAATTAAAAAAAAATCAATTTTTAAAATATCCCTATAATCTAAACTATGTTACATGAGAAAGTATTTTTACATCTTAACAATTTCCAGAAAATAGTAGAATTTACAATGTAGTATAAAATAAAATAAAATAAGTTAAAATACCTTCTTAGGTAAAATCCGTCGTCCTCAACTTTTAAAATATGTGATCTTTATGCCTGTAGGCCTTTCAGAACATCTGTCCCATCTTCAGCAGTTCATTCTTCGCTACAGCATCCAGGTTGATGTTTGATGCTGCTGGTCCTAATGTCGTGACTCACGACAAAGCCACATTAGGACCAGCAGCATCAAATATCAACTTGGATGCTGTAGCGAAGAATGAACTGCTGAAGATGGGACGGATGTCCTGAAAGGCCTACAGGCATAAAGATCACATATTTTAAAAGTTGAGGACGACGGATTTTACCTAAGAAGGTATTTTAACTTATTTTATTTTATGACTCTCCACCTCAACGGTTTTAACAATGAATTTTATTAGTATTTACAATGTAGACTGGCTTACATTATTCTACACTTAGGGCCGCATGCAAATACATTAGTCGCTACTCAAATTACTTCCAATCACTGGTGAGCTGACTTTCCGTGAACAAGTGCAAAGATCGAATTAGCTACCCACTAACTGGTCATGCATGAAGTCGTCATTTTCGTAATATTGGCAAGAAATTACCCAGAATTCTCAGCGATAAAACCACTTCCGTTATTTTCGTCTGCTAGAGGAACGCATTTACGCTTGCGTCCCGCAAATAATACCGTACACGACGACGTCTGCGTCGTGCAATATTACGCCGGTTCTCTTGTTCTTCCAGTTGAATTCTTTGGTAGACGCTATCAAATTCCTCTTCTCCGCATATACCGAAAACATGATCAAAGTCTTCAAGGTCCGACATCTTGGATAAAGCAGCAAGGTTTCAAAGTACATCGGTTCCCATCGGGATTCTCACGATTTGTTTCTCTCCTAAGTCACCTCGCCAGGTAGCTTAGGAATTTCAACAATTATTATCGCATGAACAGATTTTTGAGTACGCAAAAACGTATTTGGACACAACTTTCTCAGCAGAGAACGACTTTTACGGTCTAATGCGTTCATAGATTCGAGCCTTAATGTTATTCTTAATTATTCATTTTATTTATTCCCAGGTTTTACAATGTATTTTACATCTACCTGTAAGCATTTCAAGATTCAATAGCCAACCTCCATTCCTCTCTATTTTTCCATACCCCTTCCTCCAAGCCTGTTGTATCCATTCTTCTTATTACTCCTTGCGTCCTTGTTAGTTTTGGTCTTCCATCTTCCTTCTTCCATTTTCATAAATCTTCTTTAGTAATCTGTTTCCATTATCATATTCATATGTCCAAACAATCTTAATTGTGTTATTTTGATAGTTTCTACTGGAAATCCTTGCACTTTCATCTTTTCTCTTATAACATTATTTTTAATTTTCTCTCTCCTCAAAATCGTTACTGATCATCCCCAGAAGTAATTTCTGTTGTATGTAATTTATCTATTGTTCTTGCTTTCAAATGTCTCTAGACCCTCAAGGGTCCCCATCTAGGGGATATGTGGATGGCGATCACAAGGTGCCCAAGCTGAGCAAAACATTGCTTCCACTTACTTGTGTTTTGCTCCTTACTTTTATCTTTAACTGATCTGATATTTCTTCCTTTTCTAGTACCAGATCCCTCTTTTTACTTTCCTATCCTGTCTCCCTTGCCTGACCTCTTGTTTTCTTCGACCCTGATGGTATTAGAGCATTCGAGGCCGAAGGGTTCATTTCTGTCTTTCCAATATCTCTTTCTTTTAACCTCATGGACACTCACCTTGAATGCCCACATAAGCTGCATGTTCAAATGCAGCCCCATTGCAACTTATAGCATAAGTATACAATGGATTCGTGTCATCAGCTACGGCTGGATACACATAATGAAGAAGCAAATATCTCTGGACCATTTGTTATTATATTTTTGACAATTACATCATAAGTGTTAATTTTGTTTTTATTTATGATATCTTTATCTTTATCCCATAAAATACTGTTTAATCGAGATATTGCTGTCCTATCTGTAAGGAGGTTGGGTCAACAGTTGCACAGGAGTCCCCCTTAGAAAATCATTTGTCAGATGGGCGGTGTGGGCAGAGGCATTGTTGTGGTGCAACAAGGTGCTCCTCAGTCCAGCTCTTGGGCGCTTATCTCGCAATTTTTAGAATACCTGTGGGAAGGCAACTATGGTGTACAGCTGTGCAGTCACTGTCTTTTGATGTTCAAGTGGCATTGCTACCACATAATCACCTGTAGCAAAGAAAGTGAGCACCATTTTCTTTCCAACACTTTTTGCTCTTTTCATTTTGACATTTTGACCATCAGGAAAGACCCATACCGACGATCAACGCTTTTTTATCTGGATCATATTGGTAAATCCAGGTCTCGTCACCTGTAATGATCTTAGAAATGCAGCGAGAGTTCCTATTGTTGAATCTCCGAAGCATTTCACGGCATCATTCCACTCGAGTGATCTTTTGACCTTCAGTGAATCTATATGGCACCCAACGAGATTACACGTTGCTGACCCTAAGATAGATGTGCAGAATTTTTGCAACACTCCCGGATCCAATCCTCAGGGACACCTCAATATCTTTATAAGTCATACGGGCGTCTTCTCGCACCATCTTCTCCACAGCATCGATGTTTTCCACAGTCACTGCCATCGACAGGCCTCCCACTCCTCTCTTCATCTTCAAGAGATGTTTTATCCCTCTTAAACTCCGCAAACCAATTGAAAACTGTGGCACTGGAAGGGCCAAGGTGTCCAAAAGCCTGTGCAAGCCTTTCAAGCGATTCCACCTGGTTTAAGCTACTTTTAAAAATCACTGCTTGAAAATGTTCTCGCTGTGGTCCCTTGTTGCAGTCTGATAGTACCTGACACTCCCTACCATTTGACCCACAGCTGGTAAGGGATGAGGGTGCGGGCGGGCGGAAACTATGTCAGCTGACTAACAAAGGACCTCCCAACACACTGCTGGCACTGTTATCTTTGTATCGTAAATGGTACAGTCAGGTCTGGAGACTTTCTGAGTGACCCTCGTAGGTAAATTAATTTACTATTTTTAGTATTTTTGAATCTATACACATTTTGCTATGCTTCTAAACCAGAGAAAAGTAGTTCAGTACAGATTTACCAAATTTTAATGTAATCAGAGAATAACAGTCCTTTTCAGACACTGTTTCAACTCTATAGCAGATGATGAGTGCAGTACTTGTACATCTTTTGTTCTTGTACATAGTGCACACTGCACTAAATATTATTGTAGGGTGAATTTTCAGATACTCACACCCATGTTCAGTATTCCTACCATGGTGAAAATTTAAAGTTCAAATTTAAAATGATAATATCTTTATATATATATATATATATATATATATAATTCTTCCGTACGTGCATACGTCACTGAACTTCTCCTAAACGACTGGACCGATTTTGATGACTTTTTTGTGTGTGTTTGAGTAGGTCCCTGGATGTTTTAGATTCACAATTGGAGCCTCTAAAACCATTAGGTGTAGGAGTTCACGAGAAGTGAAAATTTAAAAATTGCTCTAGCGGCCACAATTTTTTATGTTTCACAATGAGACTAATTATATCATATTAAAATAAACAGAGGAAGGTATTATCCAAAAATGAGTAAAATCAGACAATTAGAAGTGGAGGTTTACCTGAAATCTGAACCGCCATGCTTGGTTCGTCTCAGCATAAACCATGCAATTTAATTAACACTTAATATTTCATTTATTTAAGCATAGCAACGCATACCGGGTATTAGCTATTAAACTTACAAAATTGTTTCCTTATATGTCTGTCTCCTGAACATTGCCCATAAAACATCCCCGGTCGATTAATTAAGAATCTAGTTTGGTTTAGTCATCCAGGGGTTGCATCACTTCTTTTTTTTGATGGAATCAACAGGGGGGGGGGTTATTTAGATTTCTTTTTTATTTAAGAATAATTCTGGCAACTTTGTAAAGTATTAATTCTCTGGTTTTTAGGCCTTTCTGGACTAGGCCCATCATCAGCAGAAGGAGCAGGAGATATCTACTGATCCTGAATACAATACTGGTACAATAGTGACAATGTGGTACAGAGAGTTGAATGTACTGGGTGTGTTCTCATTTAAAAACAGGTTGTTGTTGGTTTCTTTTAAAATTTCAATTTCTTTCAGTCTGGGCGAAAATTTTTGTCTTCAAATTTAATTCTTCCAGTACGTTTATATTTGTTGGGTTATTCTCCTTGTGCAGTATTGTGAGAGTGTTGTCAATATCTTATATGCAATGTCCTGCCTGAGCAATATGTTTAGCATAACTTGATATTCCTTCTGCATATTTAAAGTTTCTAAAGTGTTCTATGCATCTAATATTAAACATTCTGCTGCTTATTTCTATATAATTCAACAGTTTAAACTTCAAATTCTTAAATATTTTTGTTATTAATTATCTTCTGTGCATTCAACTTCATTATATACACAATGTCCACCGCTGTGGCCTCGAGGTAGCGTGCTGCCTTGTCACGCAGCGGGCCCGGGTTCGATCCCCGCTCGGGACAGTTTTTCTGGGTGAGGTTTTTATCGGGGTTTTTCCTCACCTGTAAGACAAATGTCAGGAAAACTTTAAGACCCAAACGGTCCCCGAAATCATATGGCCATCGCAATCATTATCATTCATCATCATCATCATCCTTCATCGGTGTGGTGGAAAGCAACGGGAAGCTACCACACCTATAATTCCCTAGTAAAGCTGCAAAGCATAGCATGAAAATGCTATGATTGCAGTGAAAGACCTGCCTTCGGGCAGAATTACTATGGATGAATATACACAATTTTATATTGTCATATGACCTGTTTAAAAAATTACGGTACTTCAAAATTATTTATATTAACAGTTCTTTTTTTTGTCACATTCGTTTTATAATTACTGATAATTCTACTTTATTTAATATATGTAGGAAATAGCACTATAAGGTTTCTTTTAATTATTAATGAGTTGGTTATTTTGACTCACCTCATATTTCTTTATTTTTATGCAGACCAGGTTTTGTTGCTTTTGCGCGACATTGCCGATGCAATCCAATGATGTATGAGTTGTAATGCGTCGACAATGTCGCGCAAAATTGACGAAACCTGGTCTGCATAAAAATCAAGTATTATGAGGTGAATCAAAATAACCAACTCAATAATTGTTAATTCTACTTTTATCTATTAATCATTATTTTAGCAATTACTCACAAAATATAGTTTATTAATTATCATTAATTTTTCACGCAAATGCAATATATAAATGGAATACAATTATTCTTTTAGTTCCATTTTATGTAAATTTTGAATCATTCTGTTTGTCTATAATATATCATGCAGCTGTATGTAAATGGGATGCAATACATTGTGTGTTATGGTGTGTAATTCAGAGAATATTGGATTCAACATTACTTAATATCATACATAACTATCCTCAAAATATGAGATTACATACTAAATAACTAAAACTGTTGGTCCCACCCCATAGATTTACGACACATAAAATAACCTCATGCCTAGGAAAGAAGCCTTTTAGCAAAATATATCAACTCTTTTACGATCAGATTTGAATTTCAACGCAAATGACTTTAACTGTTAAAGAGTGTATTAACAGCCCCTTCCTTTGATATCTAAATTCATGATGATGATCAAGAAGCAAAATATAACGTTTATTATGATAGAAGATCCATTATAAGAAAATAAACATTTAAAAATGTTAGTATTTTTCCTATTTTATGTGTTTAGACAAACCTAAATTGTATTAGATAAAATGTAAAATGTCTGATTACACTGGTCGACAAGGTTTTTGTCTCATGAGTACCAATAGTTGTACTTAATGCAGTTTTTTTTATCGTGTTTTCAAATATATATTCGGAATTTCTCCATCACCCACAGTTTTTTTTATTTCAATTTCAATTAATGGATTTAAATAATTATTTTTTTAATAAACGTTTTTTCGTCCATTTGTCCATTGTAAAATAAAACCAAATGGGCTAACTCAGGAGATTCAGCTATGGAATAGAGATATCAAGGCAAATGGAATCCTAATAAGCTGGCCGATTATTGTTGGACAATCAAGAGGGATGCTCTACAGGCTCTAATAGCAGAAAATCGCTATTTCTTACTTTCTAGGTGAGTCCGAATATTCAAATATTGTGTAGTTACAAATGTAGAAAATATTAAAGTGTTTGTAATTATTAAATTCTTGTCTCTTGGAAACCTTGCGCGATGGAGAAAAACCAATATCATATTTGAATTCAGGAGAAAAAATATTATCAGAATCACATATTTTTCTTTCTGAGACAAAAAAAAAAGTTTGTTTTTTGTTGCTCAGTGTTATCTGTATTTGCACATCTCCACATGAGGCTCCATTAGGAGAATTATATAATCAAACTAATTTAGTTATGCTTATCGACCAGCTTCATGGGCTAGTGTCAGCATTTCTGACTACAGTTCATGAGACCCCGCGTTCGACTCCTGGTCAAACCATAGGATTTTTTCCTTAAAGGGAGTTATTCCTGTAGTTACCCATGGTCTGGAATTTAGGTTAAGGACTCTCCTGGTGCTTCATTATAATTTATCATCCATCATATCATCAGGGTAATGTAATCCACCTTTCAGATACCCCAACCTAAGAACTGGATTGCAATTCTACCAATGCCAGGAGAGAAAGCCAGAAATGTCATGAAAGACAACCTGGTGACAATGGTAAAAAAAAGTTATGCTTTTTTTTCTTACAGATGTCAGCAAGTTACAAGTGATTAGTTTATCACCTCAAAGAGACACCTAGGTAAGGAATAAATGTATTATATGGATGGGAAAAACCAATTAAATTATGCTACAGGTTCTAATTTAGGCTTGAGATCCTTTTATGAACCTAGATATCTTCAAATTTGGGAGCCACAGCTTACAATTCCACCTGGAGGACTTAATCCCTTGGATTTTCTCCATTTTAAAAATCCACTGATCTTAGTTAGATTTGAACCCACGTCCATCAGGACCAGAGGCAAAGAACTTAACCCCTAGACCACTGAGAGATGGTGAATTTGTAAATAAAAATGATAACCAATAACAGTTTAAAGTTATAAAGATGTGTTATAATTATATTATTTTTAGTCTGATCATCTTACCTCAATATTAATGTTGATTTATTCTTGAACATGTTTCAAAACGATTCTGTTTTATCGTCAGCTTTTCCAGACTGGAACTGGAAAAACTGAAGATAAAACAGAATTGTTTTGAAACATGTTCAAGAACAAATCAACATTAATATTGAGGTAAGATGATCAGACTAAAAATAACATAATTAAAATAACCTCAAAATATCACTTCCTAAAATTAAATATTAGTTATAAAGATATGTGTTCCAATATTCTCAGGGTTGTGTATGTGTGATAGAGCTTGCTATGTTTTACCGCAGTTGGAGCCTCCGAATTAGCTTCCTCCTCCTCTTCTTCTTCAGCGCTGGGAGGGTAGGTGGGTAGTGTGATGCTTATTCTCCTACCAGAGGAGGAGGAATTACCACCACTGGTTTCTCCTCCTCCTCTTTGCCCTCCTCCGAGGAAACCTCCCCGCAGTACCAGTCGTCCAATAACTCGGAACAAATACCTCGTCACAGACTGAATTATATTATCTACTATCTAAAAGAAATGTATAGTAACCACAAAATTATATTACAAGCACCTTGTCACGACAACAACTATATACAATGTACAGAATGTCAAACATTTCAATGTTTGGTATAAATACAATAAGTATCAGAACTTACACAAACTGAAATTAAAAAAAATATTTAACTTTCACAAAGAAAAAAACACTATGAGGTTTAATTTAAGAATTAAATTAATGTTTTTATTACCTCACCTCATATCTGTTTTTCTTCTAGACTGCAGTTTCGGAGCTTATCTCCATCATCAGTAGCCTCTCGTCGACCGGTGTTATGCCGTTTCTTGGCGGTTACCGGTCGATGAGAGGCTCCAAAACTGCAGTCTAGAAGAAAAAGGATATGAGGTGAGGTAATAAAAACATTAATTTAATTCTGAAATTAAAAACTTTAGGTTAAAATTTCAGGTATAGATTCTTCATAAAGAAAATTGTTATATCAATATGCTTCTGCAAATGGAAGTTATATGTTTCTTGGATAAAATATTCCTGAATTTAATTACATTTATATGTTTCCTTTAACTTCTAATTATATTTTTTACTATTTTAATAATTTTATAAAACAATGGCGGTCCCTATCCTTTTGTATGGGAGCGAATCTTGGATTATCACTACCAAACAAGAAAGTAAAATCCAAGCAGCCGAGATGAAATTTTTAAGAAGAGTAAAAGGATGCACTAGAATGGACCAATAAGAAACAAGGATATCCGTGAAGAACTGCAGATCTACTCCATGTGAAAGAAAATATATTTAACAATAAGATTCAGTGGAAAAAAACATGTAGAAAGAATGGAAGAAAGCAGATTATCAAATAAAATCTTACATTATTTTCCGAGAGGAAGAGGAGATGTCAGCCGTCCTCGGAAGAGATGGTCTTAAATCTATTAGTGAAGACGGAACAGGCAACTAATGCCTAAACCAGGAAGTGAAGAAGAAGACTATTTTGCACCTGTGTTTAGTTAACTTTTCATGTTAATTATGACTCAAAGAAAAGTTTGAAAATACAATAGGAAGTAACATTATGAGGTTATGCAACAAAGCATTAGAAAATTAGATTGGAATAATTAATAGGAAAGAGGAAACAAAGTTTGAAACATATTTTAAAAATAAATTACAAATAAAGAAAAAATGGAAGGAACTGAAGAAGTTGGGGTACAATAGGAAATAGGGAATTCTTTGTGGATTCTCCACACTCCTGTTAGGAAATAAAGGAGGTAATGTCATATATATGGGATGAATGATGTCATCATGAACAAAGATTCAATTATCTATGTGGCACAATTAAACATACTGTATTGAATAAAACTAGAAAAGAAACTATTTTAAAATTTTACAAAGTATTGGCAGTTCCATCTTTTATCTATGGATGTGAAACCTGGATTTTAACAAAGGCAGATAGTAAACAAATAGAGGCTGCTGAAATTAAGATGTTGAGAGCAATAGCAGGATACCAAATGACCAATAAAAAAGAAAAAAAACGAAGATTTAAGAACAGAACTTAATATATTTAATCTCTGTGAAAGAATAAAATACTATCAAAATGCTTACCTTCAGCACGTATTACGAATGAATGAACAGCGCATACCAAGAAGAATGTATAATTATAAACCAAAAAGGGAGAAGATTGTTGGGAAGACCATTGAAGAGATGGAAGGACCAATTCGACCTATAATGAGATTGGAACAAGCCATTGGGCTTAATTCTTGTTGTTGATGAATGATGTCAAACTGAATATATCTTAACAGCTACAATTGGAGTCATAATCCACAGGTAGTAAACATATTGATGTTCTGAGATATAAAAGGAAAGCGCTAAAGTCGACACAGTAGAATTATAAATTTATAGAGACCAATCATAAGCAACGGAAATATCTGATGAAACAAACGATTAAATATAACTTGAAATATATATAAATTTTTTTAAGATTCATTAGCGATAGACCTGTTTATAAAATTCCACAATATAACTATCCAGACAGAAGATGGACATTTTGAACAGTTCGTCTAGGAAGATATTCATATCAGTAGAAATTATTTTGATGATGTTGATGAAGTAGGCATACCATCAGAGAAATTACTCTAAAATTATTAAATGTTTATGTATTTCTACAAAATAATTTTGTAGGCTGAGGATGAGCTTATGAAGTTATTTTATGAAGATATTCCATAGTAGCAGAAAAATCTTTTGATGATATTGATAAAAATAGACATACTATCAGAGAGATGGTGTTCTATCAGAAACATTTCTCTAAAATTCATCAGATGCTTAGGTAGTTCTTCTTTGTATACGCTTATGTCCCTCATTGAGGCATGGGAAGTAACTTAACCATGCTAATTTAGTTACATTTGTTTCCCTACAGATGTCAGTGAGTGGCACGTGGTCAGCATTCTGACTCATTGAGACATATTATAAAGTATAATTATTGAGAGAGAGACTAGAGATTTTGAACAATTCATTTATGAAGATGTTCTATAGCAATAGAAAAGTCTTTTGATGATGACAAAATAAGAGCACCATTAAAGATTTTTATAAAATTCATTAAAATAATCTTAATGTATTTGACTTTCACAGGGAAAGAACACTATGAGGTTTGACTTTCACAGGGAAAGAGCACTATGAGGTTTAATTTAAGAATTAAGTAGAAGTAAGAAGTAAGAAGAAAACCGCCAAGAAATGACATAACACCGGTCGACCAAGGCTACTGATGATGGAGATAAGCTCCGAAACTGCAGTATAGAAGAAAAAAAGATATGAGGTGAGGTAATAAAAACATTAATTTAATTCTTAATGTTAATGTATTTATGAAAAATTAATGAATTTTGAAATACCTGGAGAAGTTGTTTTGGGTCAGAGATTCATTGATACACAAACAGATGGAGTAAGAAGCTGTTCTCCTGGACGACAGAGCATCGGTTGTAAAATTACTGATGAGAAACTGCCTAGGTTTTAAAACTGGTTTAATTAGAAGATTGGATATGTGATAAGATGTCAAGAATTTTATTTTAAATCTTAATGTTTATGTAGTTTTACAGTATAATAATTATTATTATTACGCCAGGTTATGTAGAGTTTGAATAGTTCATATATGAAGATGTTCCATATAGCAGTGGATATCTTTTTTGATGATGATAATAAAATAGGGATATTATCAGAGATATTTCTCTTAAATTTATTAGATATTATGTAATTCTACAGTTCAATTACTCAGGCAGTTCATCTGAAGACAAGTTCATCTAAATAAATAAATATAAATAAAATCCACTATTAATAGTGATTGGAGAACATATTTTTAACGACTCACCTCATACAATTTCAAATTTCTTTGATACCGGCGGTTTCAGACAATATCTTGTCCCTCTTTCAGTGGAAGCCATGACTGAAGAGGGACAAGATATTGTCTGAAACCGCCGGCATCAAATAAATTTGAAATTATATGAGGCGAGTCGTTAAAAATAAGTTCTCCACTCACTATTAATGATATAACCTCATAATGTTTACTTCCCAATATTAATTTAAATATAAAATCCACTATATTAATTCCAGCAAATAATTTAATATTTGTAGGAAATAACACTACGAGGCTTCTTTTAATTATTATGAGGTGAGTCAAAATAACTAACTCATAATAATTCAGCAAATAAATTTATTAGAATTGGAGTACCCTGTTCACAAATCAGCATTTCCAAAGCTGATATAATTAGGCATAGTTATTTTATTCTATATGAATGAAGAATGTTAAAAATTTTAAGTATTTAGGATCTATTTTAGATAAAAGTGAGAATTCAACTATAGACATTGAAAGAAGAATAACTGATGGAAGAAGAACCGTTGATATGTTGAACTCAGTGTTTTGGAATAGAAATATAATACACAAAACGAAGAAAACTATATTTCAAGTTCTGTAACAAAGCATTTTATTATATGGGTCCGTAAGCAGAAAACAAGCCAACAAGCTGTTATCAGTAGAAATGGATTTTGGAGGCGATCGACAAGAATTCCAAGAAGGGATAAGGTCAGAAACAGCACAATAAGAGAAATTATGCAAGTTGAAAAAACATATTAGGGAAAATAGAAGAAAAACGTTTGAAATGATATGGACACCGCATAAGAATGGAAGAAGTGGAAGAGGCAGGCCTAGAGAATGATGGATGGATGGAGTGAAGTATGGAAGCTAAAGATTTGTGAGAAGAAGATGCTTTAGACAGGAACCTCTGGCGACAAATCACTTTGGGTTTAAGGAGAAACACTGTATTGTGGAATATTCCTTAAAAATAAAAAAAAACAAATGAAGAATCCATACTAGAAGTTTTCCCCACTGTTTTTGTTACTTTTATATAAATTTCTTTAAGATGGTAGAAAACAGACTACACGAAATGAAGACATATGTACAAGAACATTTATAATACAAATAAAATATCAAGAAGTTAAAACAGGAAATTTCCAAGTAAGGGAAACATAGAAACCTATTGAAATACTGGCCAATACAATTTAAAAAAAAGTTATATACACTTCATTTAAATAATTATGAATGTGGCCAGATAATCAAACAAAAAAATTAAGATGTTTTTGAGAATAGTATTTCAACATTTTTACATAAATATTATTAAAATAATCATTTCTAAATTACCTGCTATTTTATAATCGATTGAAGTTGTTAAGTTCAGTTAAAATATTATAAACGTTTTTTAGTTTAATAAATCGAATAGATATTTTTTTAAACAAAAATAATGTCAAAATTCCTTTTCATCTCCACTTTTTTTTGTAATTTCCAATTTATGCAAACTAACAGTTAATGAGATGAAATTTGTTCATCAAACTGCAGGATGTACAAAAAATAATTGCTGATATTTTACTTCTTCTTCTTCTTCGTCACGGCTTAGGCTTATTTACTAGCCTGTTCCGGCTCCAAATTGCTGCTGTTTCCATCTTTTCTATGGTCTTCCCAGACTTCTTCTTCCTCGTGGTGAATAGCTGTATGCTGCTTTTGGTATTCTATTCTCAGTCATCCTTGCTAAGTGTTCTTTCCAGTTTGTTCTGTATTTCACTATTGTTGTGTTTAATTCCTCTACTTTTAGTTGTTGTCTTATTTCTGTGTTGTGTTTTTGTCTGTTCTCGGGGAAACAAGAGTGAAGTCCTCAACGGCAGAAGGCGGAAGAGGCAACCCTCCTTATTGGGATAAAACACAAAGAAGCAGGTCCAAAGGCTTTAAGGAGGCAGCCCCTCCAAAGGACTTACTCTGCAGAACGATAGTAGTGTACTCAGGGGACACTTCATAATACTTACAAGCTCCAAAGTGATAGCTGATATTTTATGAGAACTTGTAACAGATGTTGTACTATATAGCAAGATATCTACATTAACTGTCACGAACATGTTTGTATGATGGCAAATACTGTCCATGTTTTACATCCATATAACTGGGAGAATAGCAGTTTTATATGAAAGAATAATCAACAAAAATAATTTCAATATAAAAATAATGACAGAATACTTGGCTCTTAAATGAGGATATTGAATCCTAAGCACTACAACAGCTGTTTCGATAGGCCTAAGCATCTCTTACTATGTAGAAGGATTTCAGAAAATCAACCACCAGTCATGGAAGATTTCCTCTAGCACCTCTATCAAGTTCACAAGGCATTTGCCAAAAAAAAAAAAAAAAAAAGAAGTAGCTTACTGTAGTCTGTAGATCTTTATCTTCTCTTTATGTATCTTCATTGACTAGATTTCCTCTTCTGCATCTATCCATTTCCTCCATTCTATTCTTTTTTTTGTCATTCTCTTCAATTCTCCAGTCCTGTTTCTGTTTTTCTTTCTACCTTTACCTTGATATACTCTTTCCTTGGCTTTCTTCCCGTTTCTCCTTCTGTTCTAGCTTCCAATATTTGCTTAGACTTCCTCTTTTCATTTCATATGTCAAAACCACCTCAACTAACTAACTCACTGGCTCTATCGAACCTGTAGGTTCATGGCCGGGCGGACATAAGCTATCCATACATCTCTATCCTCAGCTAATGTTTTCCAATCATCCCCTGTATAAATGCAAAATTAGAAATTATTAAATAAGATGAGGTTAAAGGCATCTGAGAAGATAAATTCCCTATAAAACGAATATCCTGAGAATCCCTTATACAATGAATAATTACTCCTGCACACATAAAAAGTAATGCTTTAAATCTACTTCCCTCTAATCATGGATAATGTTATTCTCCCACCTCATTCTTGGTCTACCAACTGGGCATTTTTCCTCTGGTTTTCCTACCAGAAGCTTCCATGCAAGTCTTTCATTCCCCATTCGTGCCACATGTCCTGCTCATCGCAGCCTACGAGACTTAACTGTTCTTATTATACCTGGCTCCCTATAAAGACCATGTAGTTCATTGTTATGTAGTCTTCTCCATTCACCTCATTTCATTTCTTTTTGGCCCAAAAATTTTCCTAAGTACTTTATTCTCAAATACTCGTAATCTTCTTTCCTCCCTTAAAGTAAGAGTCCATGTTTAGCATCCATATAGCATAATTGGGAGAATAACAGTTTTACATATTTTAAGTTTAATGCTTTTTGAAAGGAATTGGGACTTCAAGAGTCTCTGTAATGCATAATAGCTCGCATTTCCAGAAATGAGCCTATATCATTCCTATTTGTTATTAGTGTTCCTAGATATTTGAAATCAGCCACTTCTTCAAAATTTCCCTCATTTGCCATTAGTTGTCAATGCCATTTCCATTATATAACGCATTTCTATGTGTGAGCATATATTTAGTTTCATTGATGCTTACTTCCAGTCTCAATTTTTTTAGTGTTATTCAATAGAGCTTGTGTATTGGCCCTTAGTATCTCCTCGTTATCGCTCAATAATACTACATAATCAGCATAAACGAACAGCCTATTAATTCCATTGAGTTGTAGGCCTTCTTCATTATCCAAAGATTTTATGACATGCTCTAATACAAAATTGAATAGTAGAGGAGATAGTGCATCTCCTTCTTTAACCTGTCGTGAATTTCAAAAGTATCCGAAAACTGTTTGCCTACACGCACCCTACTCTTTGTGCAATAACATATCAGCCGTTTCTTTTATTAATTGTCTTCAATCCGCTTAAAACCCTCTCCGATTTTTTTTTCCCTTCTGTATCCCTTTTTCTTCTTCCGTGTTAGTATATAATATTATACTCCATAGCAGTAGTTGTGTTATTTAATTCTTGACTTGTCATTGGTCAGCTCTGTACTCCACATAATAATGTTGCTTTAATTACTGTTTTATAATAAACTAACTAAGTAACGAACCCGGAGGTACATGACCATGCGGTCATAAGCACTATGTACATCCCTATCCTGAGCTAATGTTTTTCAATCTTTCCTGTATAATTTACCACCCTCAAATCATGATTCTCCCACTTCATTCTTGGCCTACCTACTGGGCACCTCCCTATATTTTCCTAAGAGAAGTTTACTCTCTTAAAGTTAGAGGTCATGTTTCGCGTCTATATAACTGGAATAATAATCTTTTATATATTTTTATTTTAATATTTTTTAGAGAAGTTGGGATGACAGGAGTCTGTGTAATGCAGGCGTGTGCAACCTTTTTTTGGAAAAGGGCCACTGTCGTTAAAGGTGGATTGGTTTGCTGGCCACAAGATCCGATTTTTTACCGTATTAAATAGGATCTAAGTTAAACCAATTAATTTAAATATAAAATAGCTAATATATTGTGATCCTATTTTTTTATTAAAATATTAAATATATAACTTATTATTTTTAAAATTGAATTAAATATATACTTTGTTCATGTATAATCTAATTCTAAAATCTAAATTGAACGATATTTTCTTGCCGCTACACTTAGAAGCCATAATCAATATTTATAAAACTCACAGAATTACTCGTATATTCTTCAAACCTCTCACTAACACTGACACTACAACATGAGCGAATAATTGCAAACTGGAAAATAACTTGAAATGTACAAAATGTAACAATAATAAAACATCTGGCACACACTCGCCTTTGAAAGTAATAA
Organism: Diploptera punctata; assembly: GCA_030220185.1. Lineage (NCBI taxonomy): Eukaryota > Metazoa > Arthropoda > Insecta > Blattodea > Blaberidae > Diploptera > Diploptera punctata. The sequence goes on from JASPKZ010007180.1 coordinate 756,294, forward strand.
CCGCGCGGTCAACAATGCACGGAGACCTCAAAGCGATGCGCGGTAGGTAGGATAATAAATAAAAATGTGGGCTGGGCGTTTCTTAAAACGGGTGTGTTTTCTCCATGTTTTGAGTAAGAGGACGAGTAATATGCACTTTTCCAAACGCATGTGTTGGAAACAGAAAAAGTATTGCTATTTCAAGTTTATCTTGTACCAAATAGAATTACTTATTTCATTAATAATATTAGACTATAACTTAGAAATATCACTATGGACCGAATGCGATGTGATAGAGCAAATATCATTACGGTCAGCATGCGTTGGGATCGAGGGCTGCTGGTTGGACACACCTGGTGTAATGTATAATGGCACGCATTTCCAGAATTCAATCTATGTTTAATTTCTGCTACTGGCACAGTAGCATGATCGATGTTAGATCAGTTAGAGGGACAGACTGTAATTCGGATCATCATCTGGTCAGGGTGAAAATCAGAACGGTTATCGCTTATGAGAGGAACAAACACTAAAGATTATTAACTGTTATTAAAACATTCATATGTTAATGCTGTAGATATAATGTGACAAAGAGTATTGCTTTTTATAGCAGCTATCGTAAGTGGAGCATTTTTTATATTCTCTATACTTTCACTTTACAAGTTTCAACGTTAAGAAATAATTGAGAAATGACTAATATTGCGTAACATAAGCTATATCATTAGCATGCAATCACTGCCTTCAGGTCTCTTGACTTAAAATCAAATAATTAACATTGCATTAGTTTAATTGCCCTCAGAAAAAATGCACATAGCGAATTGGCTGAAACGGCAGTATGCGAGGACTCATTCAGGTGGTACTGGGTTCAAAACATGGTACCGACTAATTCGAGTTTTTCCTCGTTTTCCTCAGTCGTCAAGGGAAACAAAGAGATGGGATTCCATTATCAGGACCTATTTAATAAGATGTTAATTATAAAATTTTTACCTGGTAAGTCAGTCGTCCTCAACTAAATTATTAAACTACAAGTTATTCCAATATGGAGGCCTTTCGAAAACAATGTTTCATCTTCTGAGTTCCAGTTAAAATGCAGAAGATGAAACATTGTTTACGAAAGGCCTCCATATTGGAATAACTTGAAGAAGTTTAATAATTTAGTTGAGGACGACTGACTTACCAGGTAAACATTTTATAATTAACATCTTGTTACATAACCTCAACGGTGTTTTAATATGAAATTAAAAATGACGTATTTAATCATATTCGCCATTTTAGGGAACTACGAAGGAATTTAGGCCTAGTTATTGAGGTTTTTCTCAAGAAAAGAGTTTTAAAACATTTTACAAATCTTAATACAAATTGTACTTAGTAGACGCCAAAAAATGACTATGACAAAAATTGTTATATATATATATTTTTAGGCTCTAGCGGCCGCAATTTGTTTTTCGATAATGAAACTGGCTTATAGCAATCAATTAAAGAAAGTAAGGTCAAGTTCGGTAACCAACAAAATCGGGCCCATTAAGAGTGAGGGTTCATTTGAAGGAAACATTTAAAAATCACTCTAGCGACCACAATTTTCAATTTTTCGCAACGAAACTCGGTATATCCCATTGAAATAAAACAATAAAAGTATTCTCTAAATGTCAGTGAAATCAGACCATTAGCAGTGGCGGTTTTCTCCCTCAAAGCCGTAATATAAAATTCCGCCTCTTTGACGGTGTGTCAGGCGTGGTCGGCTGCCACCCTTTTCGCTCACAGACCTCTACAAATATAGGGATTTCATCTCATCTCGTCCCTCGACACGACCCTGAGTTGCACATGAGTTGAGGATATTATTAATCTAAGTTCTCTTAGTTTTGGAAGATTTCATAGGGTCTTCAATTTATACATTACAGCAGAATTTACAGGTGAGTCAGCATGGAGCATAAATTCTGCTCGTAGTGAAACTGTACCACTAAGGGTCAATTTCACCAACAGAGGTAACTGTATTACGCCAGTTTTCCCCATGTATAATGCATAGCTTAAACTGGCATAATACAGTTACCTCTGTTGGTGAAATTGACCCTAAATAAATACTATCTATTAACATCATGGAAAAAGCGTAAACGTCTAATTAGGTAGGCCTAAGTACAGGGTGTTTCTAAATTAGACCAACAAAGTTTGGGAACAGAGAGATAACCTTCATTGAAGCATATTTTATTAAGGAACATATGGGCTGAAACGCTTCGTTACAGGGGTAGAGGGATCTTACAGGGAGAGATTGAAGGAAACAGATAAACACTCCTTTCAGTCCATGAGGTGTCTGTCATTACTACTATCGCTTAGTTTGTTAACTTCCGGAGCTCAGTAGCATTTGGAACCTATTGTAGCAGTGTTTGTTTACATGCATTGGTACGACCTGTTGGATAAGTATGGATGGGCCCACTGCCTGGCCGGCACGCTCGCCTGACCTGATCTGCCTAGATTTCCTTTTGTGGGGCTCAATGAAGGCAATGGTGTATGAAACCCATATTGACTCTGAAGAAGATCTTGTAGCACGCATTGTCAGCGCAGCAGCTGAAATAAGGGAAGGTTACGACAAAGTATGTCATATTGATGCACTGTTGTCTGGATATCAATGAACGTGTGTTCCAGTACTTGTGATGGGACAATAAACTGGACCATCCTGACAATGCAACACTGGAGTGAGTGTTTATTTTATTTTATTTTATTTAGCGGTGGACTAGTGGTTATGCTCCTTGCCTCTGGTCCCGAGGGTCCCGGGTTCAAACCCGGCCGGGGTCGATGGATTTTTTTACTTATTTACTTACTTACTCACTGGCACTATCGAACCCATAGGTTCATGACCGCGCGGACATAAGCTCTCCATACATCCCTATCCTGAGATAATACTTTCCAATCATTCCCTGTATAATCTACTTCTCTCAAATCATAGTTAATGTTATTCTCCCACCTCATCTTGGGCGTTTTCCTTCTGGCTTTCCTACAAGAAGCTCCCATGCAAGTCTTTCATTCCCCATACGTGCAACATGTCCTGCCCATTGCAGTTTACGAGACTTAAACTGTTCTTATTATATCTGGATTCCTATAAAGACCATGTAGTTCATTGTTATGTAGTCTTCTCCATTCAACTGTCTGTTCATCTCTCTTTGGTCCAAAAATTTTCCTAAGTACTTTATTCTCAAATACTTGTAATCTCCTTTCCTCCCTTAAAGTAAGAGTCTATGTTTCGCACCCATATATTATAACTGGTAGAATAACAGTTTTATATATTTTCAGTTTAACGTTTTTTGAAAGGAGTTGAGACATCAAGAGTCTCTGCAATGCATAATAGCACGCATTTCCAGAATTGAGCCTATGTTTAATTTCTTTGTGTATCTCATTCCTATTTGCGATTATTGTTCCTAGGTATTTGAATTCAGCCACTTCCTCAAAATTTCCCTCATTTATCATTAGCTGTCCATATCCATTATATTTTTAGGATGGAAAAATCCAAGGAGCAAGTCCTCCGGGAGGGACTTTAAGCCGTGAGTCTCGAGTCTGAAGATTTTCAGGCTCGTAAAAGATCCTTAAGCCTGAATGAAAAGGCCTCTAAGCAAAATTTACAGAATTTTCCCGTCCTAGTACGACCTTGGTTTCCTAGATGTCAGTATGAGGTGGAACGCTGACCACGGACCACTCAAATGACATCTATACGAAAACAAGTGTAACTAAATTAGTATTCTTCCCTGTAGGGGGAGAGCGCCTAAATCTCTGTTAAGGGAAACATGAACAAGATTTATTTATTTATTAAGAATTGAGTACGTTTTGTTTCTGCTTGTCCGTAAAATATTTGGATTAAGACACAGAATTATGTGACACAGAATGACATGTTATTTGAACGTACTTACTTCCTTCCATCCCTTCCTCTAAGACCCCCTCTTGCACTGAAACGAAGCGTCACAGCCTATAGGTTCCTTAACAAAATATGCTTCAATGAAGGTTAACTATCTGCTCTTAAAGTTTCTCGGTCTAATTTAGAAACACTCTGTATAATTGTTTGCCACAAATAAGAAATGGAAGAAGTTCATATTTACAGGTTCGAACTTATGTTGTATTCAGTCTTATTTCCCGTAAAATACGACGATACCTAAGAAAAAATGTTTATATCATATAGAATTCACTCATATGACGATTAAAAATAGTTCCACGATTCCTCCAATAAACTAGAATGATATATTATGCAAGTTTGTTTACAATACAACTGGAACTTGGCTCGAAATTAGTATAGCATCATGACACCTGATACAGGAAATGGAAAGTACACAAGTGTACAAGCAAGATAGTGGCAACATAGGCCTATACATTCTCAATTACATGTCGCAGAAGCTATTCGTTTGCGGACCCATTTTTACTGAGAATGTTTTGTTTATAACATTGCCCTTTCAACTGTTTAATTTTGCTTTATCAAGTTTTTAACACCCCTTTATACAGAGAAGTTCGGGTAATGTGGACCCTTCTGTTTGAATGGACCCTGTTAATATCTTCTTTAATTGGTGATGCGATCGAACAGAAAATAGTTTAACTTCTTCCCCTCATCTACTTTGACGGGACCAAGGCCAGTTTCTTTTATACTTTGTGCGAATAAGGGTTTATTTGTGACATTTATGAAAAATTACCACTTTAAAAGCTTTTGAAGCTAAGAATCAATTCTTAATTTCTGCTATTGGATATAACAAATGTTGAAATAACTACTAAATATATTATATTATGTAGATGCTGTTTTAATATACTGACGGGTTTTGTTTGATATTATGTGACGTGGTGGCTGTGTAAAGTAATTAAACATAACAAAGGAATTCGGTGAATGTGGACCCTCCACGAGGACCTGGGTCCACTTTACACGAATACGTATATTTTATCAACGAGGATGCTATCTGTAAAAACCATTCACTTAATTAGTTTGATTTAATATCCTTATAATTTTACCAAATCAAAAAACCGTCGCTTTCTGCAGTCGAATGACGTGTGAATGTTATAATCAACAATAATTTTTGAAAACATTAAATAAATATCAACGCTTTTTAATTATGATCAGTCATAAATATTTTCAGATTAATCTGTGCCTGTCTGTATAAATTAATAGAGCAAATAAACTTAAAAATAGGCTAAAAGCTAAGGTGGACTCTGGGGTCCACTTTATCTGAATATGGAGGTTAAAGAGGACCTTTCTTTTAATGTAGAAAAGTTTATAAATCATGAAGATGTTTCCATATTTGAATAAAATAACAACGCTACTTCATAGTTACAACAAAAGATATTCACTGTAATTAAACAAAATTCAAATCTCTTAATTAAAAAAAAGAAAAACAAATTTAAAACAGGGGTCCAAATTATCCGAAGTTCCTCTACATCTAGTTTTATATTTGTGCTGTAAAAAATAAACAACATTAATTCATTAACTGATCAGACCTGAATAAAAAAAAGGACATGTAAATCTGATTAAGTCTATTTAAATACTTTTGACTCTGATTTCACGGCCTGTTGGACTACTCACCTGTGACACGCCTGGGAACCATTGTCTGAGGATTCCTATCGTGCGTTTGTCCCTAGCGCTCAGCTCGTGCTTAGGGTCCGTCAAGTCTAAAGTTAAGAGAGTTTCCTGCAACAAAAACAAAACATAACGTCAGCCCGCAGAGAGATGAGGCACGAGGGGGGAAATTCAACCGTTACAGTAGCAATGCTTGTGCAAGTTATATATGCAACCTCCGTAAATCAGACCACATAACTCCAATATTTGAAATGTTGTCTTGACACCAATTGGAAGACAGGCGAAAAATACATTGTCTCTGCTTCTTATACAACACTTTGTCCACCTCATATTTCTACTCGCTTCCATTCGCTATCATCCCACCATAACTTAAACACACGATCGAAAGAACATATAACCGTGTTCCATGTATTCTTTTGTTATTCCTTTATATTTTAAACTTTTCTTACCAAACCAATTACTTAAACTAATTATAGGTTATTATTATTATTATTACTATTTTTCTTTCTTTCCCTTGTCAACTTTATATTATGTAGCCTATATCTATTATGTATCATTAATCAACATGTAGATAATTCATAATTGTTATTATATGTATAATTTAATCCCGGCGAAGTGGAAGAGAAGACCTTACGGTCGTAACTACATCAGATAATAAATAAATAAATAAATAAATAAATAAATAAATAAATAAATAAATAAATAAATAAATAAATAAATAAAATAAATAAAATTTCAGGCATATTTTGATGAGGATCAGACTTAGAACTAGCACGCCCGCTGGGAGACTGAAAGGTTTAGTAAGTACAATCCTTCATGGCATAAATATGCTGCGTCAGATATTCCTGGTGTTCGCTTTCTTCTGAGCTAAGGACTGTACAGCTTGGTAACAAACAAAATTCTGTGACATATGTTTCCCTCCCAGTCAAAATTTGCTAAAATCCCAATCATGTGATTTACTTGTAACTAGTGAGCGGATTTTTATGTACTAAAAGTTAAGATTGCAACATAGTATAATGAGAAGTTAGACTTATGACTGTCTTTTGTTTTGTTTCCACACACAAACAGTTGAATAGTATAATGAGAAGTTAGACTCATGACTGTCTTTTGTTTTGGTTCCACACACAAACAGTTGAATAGTATAATGAGAAGTTAGACTCTATGACTGTCTTTTGTTTTGGTTCCACACACAAACAGTTGAATAGTACAATGAGAAGTTAAATTTTTGACTGTCTTTTGTTTTGGTTCCACACACAAACAGTTGAATAGTATAATGAGAAGTTAAATTTTTGACTGTCTTTTGTTTTGGTTCCACACACAAACAGTTGAATAGTATAATGAGAAGTTAAATTTTTGACTGTCTTTTGTTTTGGTTCCACACACAAACAGTTGAATAGTATAATGAGAAGTTAAATTTTTGACTGTCTTTTGATTTTGGTCCACACACAAACAGTTGAATAGTATAATGAGAAGTTAAATTTTTGACTGTCTTTTGTTTTGGTTTCACACACAAACAGTTGAATAGTATAATGAGAAGTTAAATTTTTGACTGTCTTTTGTTTTGGTTCCACACACATATAGTTGAATAGTATAATGAGAAGTTAAATTTTTGACTGTCTTTTGTTTTGGTTCCACACACACAAACATTAATCTATAATGAAAGTTAAATTTTTGAACTGTTTTTTGTGGTTCCACCACAAACATTGATAGTATATGGAAGTTAAATGTTTGACTGTCTTTTTGTTTTTGGTTCAACACAAAACGTTGAATAGTATAATGAGAAGTTAAATTTTTGACTGTCTTTTGTTTTGGTTCCACACACAACTAGTTGAATAGTATATGAGAAGTTAGATTTTTGACTGTCTTTTATCTTGTTTCACACACAAACAGTTGAATAATATATACGTACTATCTGCATTGCAATCATCTTTATTTTAATTACTAAACATACGCTCTACTTACAAACCTTGGCGGTCCGTTTCAATTAATCAGCATAATTGTTTTGATTTACGTGGGTTGTTTTGATCTTTATACACCACCAGTTCAGTGAACTAGTAAAAAATATAATAATAACAATAATATAATATAATAATAATGATATAATAATAATAATAAAATAATATGAGACTTAAACGGAAATTGTTTCAACCTTCAATTTAATTATCACATTTTTCACATGTTGGATCCCGGGGATTCGTTTACGGATCAGCGTTTTCAAGTAATCCCAAGTTTTCTTCGTCCTTTGGTGTCTGACCAAACTTTTATGGGCATGTAGTGGATCATCCTTTTTACATGTTGTTTCAATTGAAGGAAATGTGCAACAACATAAGTGTCATGGAGTACAATGGCAATTTATGAGTTTGCAAGATCAAACCATTATATTCCTGAACGTAATCAACTAATGTACTTTTTTTTGTTATTTAAAGGAGTGAATTTATCTAGAGAATTTGGAAATCAAACGTAGCATTTGTTAGGAATAAAATTAAGCTGTTTACTCACAAATCATTATATAACTATAGTTATTTTAAAATATTTATATATTTAATGTAAACGGCGATGTTTGAAAACAAATGAGCAACGATTGGTATGCTTCAATTGCTTATTTTGTTCATCACTGCAATTAGATCATATTATTTATTGCCAAAGGATCGCAATATTGTAAGAATGCACCCTAGTGGAGAAATTTATAACCAACATTACTTTCTGATGTCCTATGAAGTAAATATGTCAATTATATTTTTCTGCAACATCATTTCCTGGAAAATAATTCGTTTAGGAAAGTGCAAACAGTGGTTTCTTCCTTTTGTGGTACGATCAATTGCTACAAATGTTTTCATATTATCTCCCGCATGCGCTATCTGCTGATATTCATGCACTATATATACAATCTGGTAGCCGTATTTCTTGGAGAGCCAGTCACTGCAAAATAATGCTATGACTTATTCAGAGTACCTTCCAAAAATATTTAAACGATTGCAGATATAAGATAATATATTCCTTAGATAATACAATACATAACCAAGTTCTAGATATGTTATTATTATTATTATTATTTTATATTTTGCACTTTCGTTATCAAGCAAATAATTTATAAATATATAGATTATTATCTTAATATTTTTATAGTTATCAGCTAAATATTGAGCAGACATACCATGTGTTATTAATTTAACTGCAGATAATTCATAATAGTTAACTATTAATATTCGTATATTATTTAATAAGAATAGTTAAGTATCATAGAATCCGATGAGCAGGGCATGTGACACGAATTGGGGAATGTAAGAGAGTATGGAAAATTCTTGTAGCAAAAACCAGAGGGAAAGCGTCCAGTAGCAGGCCAAGAATGAGATGGGAGAATAATATTATATGTGATTTGAGGAAAATGAATTATATAGGGAATGATTGGAAAACATCAGCTCAGTATAGGGAGGTAGAGAGAGCTTATGTCCGCTCCGCCATGGACATTCGGGTTCGATAGAGCCAACGAGGTAATTCATGCATTTTGTACAATTTAACTTTATTGAAGTGGAAGAGAACACTTTTCGATCTTAAGTCCGTCAGGTAAAAACATATTATTATTATTATTATTATTATTATTATTATTATTATTATTATTATTATTATTATTATTATTATTATTATTATTATTATAAGCTTGTGTTGATTTGCTGCTTTGTTATCATGTCGTTATAACATATCATTGTCCCATTAGTGATAGACTAATATTATAGGCCTACCCTTAGCATAGTTAAATGTATTAAAATGCTACAGGATTACATGGGTCGGGTTAGAAAGTGATGGAGAGTCGTAAGTGGCCCACGGACCGCAGTTTGGATGTCCCTGATTTAGAGTAAAATAGTACAGAAATAGGTAAATAGGGTAAACAGACCAGTGCAGACTATTATTGTAAATTAATGCATTTTAAGAAAACAAAAGTCAATAAATTCTACTATTGTGCAGTGAATATCATGGCAGATAAATTTTAACCCCTGCGAATCTATGATCAGTCTACATGCACAACTGCCAGGAAAGAGAAGTTGTCGAGACAATCAGGCGATATAAGAAAACATTATTTCATCAACATTTCTCTGCAAAGAGCTTCCTCCTGAGTATTACTGTTAACTAACTCACTGGAACTATCGAACCTGGAGGTTCATGGCCGCGCGGTCACAAGCTCTCCATACATTCCTATCCACAGCTAACTTCTCAAATTATTTCCTCTCTATCTAAAACCGGTTTAACAATTTAAACACATCTTCCGTAGTCTAACGTTTCTGACTTAAATATAATTGAACTTTTTTCTCTAGGTTTTCCTTATTACTCTATTGTCCTTCCTCCATTTTCTTCCTCTCGCTGTTTTTTATACCCTGAATCCAAGTAGAATTTGGTCTCCCTATTTTCAACCTCTCTGGCGCTATCCATTCCCTATATAATTTACCTATCTCAAATCATGGTTAATATTATTTTCCAACCTCATTCTTGGTCATTCTACAGGACGCTAACCTTCTGGCTTTCCTACAGGAAGTTTCCATGCCATCTTTCATTCTCATTCGTGCCATATGTCCTGCCTATCGCACTCTATGAGACTCAAATGTTCTTATTATGGTTTATGTAAAGATCATGCAGCTCACTGTTATGTAGTTTATTCACTTGTCTGTTCATCCCTCTTCGGTGTACAAGTTTTTCTTAGCATTTTATTCTCAAATATTCGTAGTATTTTCTCCTATCTTAAAATTAAATACCTGTGGCCTCGAGGTAGCGTGCTGCCTTGTCACGCAGTGGGCCCGGGTTCGATTCCGGTCGGGACATCCTCCTGGGTCAGTTTTTTCGGGTTTTTTCCTCACCTGTGAGACAAATGTCAGGAAGCTTAGGACCCAACGGTCCCCGAAAATTATCCGATCATCATCATCATCATCATCATCATCATTATCATTCACCAGCGCGGAAAGCTACGGGAAGCTACCACACCTATAATTCCCTAGTAAAGCTGCAAAGCATAGCATGAAAATGCTATGATTGCAGTGAAAGACCTGCCCTCGGGCAGAATTGCTGTGGATGGATATTATAACTGGAAGAAATTATCCGTCTTATATATTTTAGTGTATTTTTTTTAGAGAATTATGGATAACAAGTAGTCCCGCGCCGTAGCCGAGCGGTTAAGGTAGGAAGCCTTGGCGCAGAGCTACGGGACTTGCGCTGGTTCGAGTCTCCATGGGGGAAGAAATTTTCTCATGGTATTTCGGCCAGTATGGGACCGGTGCCCACCCAGCATCGTGAGGCAATTGGGTAGCTACAATAAGTAGCGGCTCCAGGTTGAGGAACCAGCTATAACGGCTGGGGGACTCGACATGCTAACCACATGTCACCCCTACACTGGCTGTTGATCATCTACCTCTGTGATTGACACATGTGGATGTGAAGGGCCAGCAGCCGGCTGGTAAAAGGGCAACCGCTGAAAAGTGGAAAGACCCTCAATCGGAATGGATAACAAGTATCCGTGTAATGCATAATAACATATTAGTACAATAATATTAAAAATCTCTCCGCCCCCTGATTTTAGGAATCTTAAAGAGTATATTTTTCCATTTATGGAGCCATAACCTTACAAAAATAAGCCGTTGCTATAACAACCAAGATAAACGGCAATTAGAAGTCTAAATTCTCATAACATTATTCAACTGTTTGTATGTGTAACCAAGACAAAAGACTGGGAATCGAACACTGACCTTCTTATATACGAGGGAACGACGTTACCCGATAACACAGCGGTAGACTATGAATTTAAATACAAAATTTAATTAAGCACGGTGTTTTTCGATTGTTAACATTACTAAACGTGAAATTGATACACAGTGGATTGCTGGTCAGAATCTACAAGTTTTTTGCATTAACTCTGCACTTTTACTTTTGGAAGAGTGAAAGGCCAAGCTGACACCAACTGGTTTCTGTCTACCTCCGCACAGATCCGTTAAAAATTAGCCTACTGTACAATTACGAGAAACATCATCATCATCATCAACTTCACGGATCAGGTCTTTGCCTGTTCCGATCTCACATCTGTTCAGCCCAGCGCTTTCTTGGTCTTCCTATCGATCTTCGTCCTCCAGGATTATACATCAGTGCCATCTCTGGTATCTTATCGTATGTTATGAACAAAAGGCTGCACAAGATTGGATCGGATAAAAAATGACGATATAAGAACAGAGTTAAATATATATCCATTGAATGAAAAACTCAGAGAATATAGAGAGAAATGGTTTACACATGTGAAAGAATTAATGTAACAAGATTACCAAGAGCAGCATTCAACTACAAGCCAAGAGGTTCAAGGAATGTAGGAAGGCCAGTGAAAAGATGGACAGAACAACTGTGAGGCGGAACAGGCAAGTTTTGTCTAGCCCGTGAAGTGAAGAAGAAGAAGAAGAAGAAGAAGAAGAAGAAGAAGCAAATATTCTGTCTTTTTTTGCAGATGTTCTATCCAATTGTTCCTGTGTTCTTCCATTTGTTGAAGAAGTGGTTGTACTTTTAGTTCCTCTCTAATATTCTCATTTCTAATATGTTCTTCTCTTGTACAATCTTTCACAGCCCGTAGGAATCTCAATTTCGCTGCCTGAATTTTACTTTTTCTTTTTCTTTTAGGACTCAAGTATCACTTCCATACATCGCCACTGATAGTGCATTCGTTGAGTAAAATCTTAGCTGCGTATCCTTTCTTACGTTCTTCCTCAGTGGATTTTTAGGAAGGCAAAAATCCTTCGGAAGGGAAGTAAAGCATATGTCCCATGTCGTACATTTACTGCATATAAAATGAAAGAGCAGAAGGGACCAACAGGAGGGTTGTAGTCCGTCCTCGTGGCCACGGATCTAATCCAAAAGTGGCGGTATGGGTCTTGAGTGAAAAACCTGGTGTGCCGGACACGGAAGACGACCTACAACTCACATAACATAGTTATGTTATACTTCAATATATCATCATCATCATCACTCCAGGGATTAGGCAATTGCCCGTTCCGACTTCATAATGCATCAGCCCAACGTCTTCTAGGTCTTCCAACATCACGTCTTCCTCTTGCTTGATAATTTCTTGCTAACAATGGGTATCTCTCCTTACTCATTCCATCCATATGATCAATCCATTTCTGTCTGTAATTCGTGACCTTATCCAATAAAGGCTGTACTTACAATTCTTCTCTTATATACTCATTTCTTATTCTATCAAGTCTTGTACATTCTTTTACTTGTCTTAGGAACCTCATCTCCGCCGTCTGTATTCTATCTTTTTGTTTTTTCATTGGAGCCCAAGTTTCATATCCATATTGTGGGAACCGCCATAACATTATACATTTTTATCTTGATTTCTTTTCTAATTTTATTTTTGAATGTTCTCTGTATTATTCCACACACCATCTGAAATTTATTTTGGAGTCAATATCTCTTTCCACATTGTAGCCAACATCACAGCCAAAATATTTGAAACTAGACACCTGTTCATGCTTTGATTTTCTAAAATAATTTTGGATCTCACTGGATCTCTTCCTCTAAAAGCCATGGTCTTCGTTTTCCTTACAGAAATCTTTAGATCATATAATTTACATATTTCATTTAATGCATGCATAGATTTCTGCAAGTCTTCTTCATTTTTCTCTGTATTATGATTACATCGTCAGCAAATAGAAGATTATGTATGCACACTTTATTATCCATTCTTATTCCTGGATTCACTAAAACTTTCCATTTATTTAAAATATCGTCTATATATATATTTATATATTAAACAAAGTGGGTGATAAACTACATCCTTGTCGTAATCCAGTATTTGTTTTGATTGTATCTGTTCTTTTGAATCCGGTATCTATAATTATATTTGTGTCTCCATATAATTTCTTTATTGTTTCAACAAGGCACAGCGGGTATCTTTTCATTCGTAATATTTCCCATAATTTTTGTCTGTTTACTCGATCGAATATATTCAACCATAATATACTGGGATAGCGCAATAGATCTTTCAGGTCGATGCAGTCCGAATAAAATATTAAAAACCTAGGATTACTTTCATATCAATGTCTAACTTATTAGTGAAACAAAATATAGAAATCAACGAATTAATGTACAGAATGTTAACGCCAAAATAGATTGATTTTGTGTAGTTTAAATTGTTAACTAACTAACTCACTGGCACTATCGAACCCGTAGGTTCATGGCCGCGCACATAAGCTCTCCATACATCCCTATCCTGAGCTAATTTTTTTCCAATCATCCTCTTTATAATCTACTTCTCTCAAATCATGGATAATATTATTCTCCCACCTCATTCTTGGTCTACCAAATAGGCGTTTCCCTCTGGTTTTCCTACAAGAAGCACCAACGTCCCTCTTTCTTTCTTCATTCGTGTTACATGTCCTGCCCATCGCAGTTTATGATACTTAACTGTTCTTATTATATCTGGCTTCCTATAAAGATCATGTAGTCTGCTAAACGAAGACTAGGAAGAATATCTGTAAGTTTGCTGACAACTAGATTTGAACTTCCACCATTCACCTGCCTGCTCATCTCTCTTTGGTCCTAAAATTTTCATAATAACTTTATTCTCAAATACTCGTAACCTCCTTTCCTACCTTAAAGTAAGAGTCCAAAACTATTCGCATGCAATATTCAATAAACATAAAGAGAAACATTATAGCCGGAACAAGGATTTGAACTCAAGATCTCCAGCTTTACACATTGGCGCAATATCCAGTTTTACTACTCAATCAATCTATGAGCAGACACACATTTCTCTCTATTCGAAATCTCCGTAAATGTATAGTAGCGAGATTATATTCACAATAGGGCTGTTTATACTAAGATGACTTTATGACGTAATTTATTCCTCAGATAATTACTGCTGTAATATTCAAATTAATGTAATCAGACAAGCTGTACGTATAATATAATTAAATACCGAGATATAATAAGGTCAGTGGTGGGGTTGCCAAAGAGCTTAAAATGTCACCTTTAGTTGAATGGTTACCTGTGAAATTACAGACAGAACTGGTTTCAACACGTAATTACAATATCATGTTGCGGAATAATCAAACAAATTGAACCTTACATTCCCAGGAGGAGAGGATGTATGGGCCTATCACCCAGCAAATCGTAATAGGCTACAAGACCTATTAGCTTCTTCTTCCTTTCCAGGATTAGGTCAGTGCGACCTGTTCCGGTCTCAAAGTCCATCGTTTCCTTGGCCGTCCCAAATATCTTTTTCCATGCGGTTTGTAGGTGTGAGTAATCTTGTATTGTCCATTCTGTCTAAATGTTCTTTCCATCGGTATTTGTGTTCTTCAAGTTTACCGAGTATTGAAAATATCTCCAGTTCATTTTTTGATTCATTATGAAATCTATCCATGCGTGTACATCCTTTTACGGATTTTAAAAATTTTCATTTCAGTGGCTTGAATGTGTGAGATATAATTTTTGTAAGTACCCAAGATTCAGATCCATATAAAAGAACAGGAACATCCATAATCATTTTGGGTAATCTTGTACTATCCATTCTGTCTAAATGTTCTTTCCATCTGTATTTGTGCTCTTCTAGTTTTTCGAGTATTAAAAATACCTCCAGTTCATTTCTTATTGATTCATTGTGTAATCTATACATGCGTGTATATCCTTTTACGGATCTTAAAAAAATTCATTTCAGTGGCTTGAATGTGTGAGATATTTTTTTTGTAAGTACCCAAGATTCAGATCCATACAAAAGAACAGGAATAGCCATAATTTTATAAAACCTGAGCTGAGTTTCTCTTCGAGTCTTTTGGAGGGTTCTTCTTATGGTGCCACACATCATTTGATACCGGTTTAATTTATTATATATATCCCAATCGTAGCTATATGTTATATCCGAACCAAGATAGTTAAAGTGTGCTATCTGTTCTATTATTTCATTATTGATTACTATTTTTGCTCTGACTGGCACTTTGCCCTGAAAAGTCATAATTTTAGTTTTTGAAGTCGAGACTTTAAGATTATAATCGAGTCCTAATTGATTCAACGTGTAAATGGCTCTTTGTACATCATCCTCTGACTTCTGTATAATTACCAAATCGTCTGCATACATTAAAATATTTATTATCTGAAAGGCTTATGAAGATGATGATGATAGTACAATTAAATAAATGGATTTCTGCAGAAACAAGATATATAAAAATGGGTTAAAAGTAGACTATATGTACTTTATATCAACTTATGTTTTTGAGTTTTATACTTAATTATAGTCTAAATTGATCGCTGCGGCATATCATTATATTCTCTAAATATGTGCTGGTAGAGGAGATGGCCTTATAGCCTTTACTTTGCCAGAATAAATGTTGGTGTTGTCTCCGAAATTACTCTGGCATACGAGTATTTGAAAATGAAGTTCTTAGGAACATTTTTTGACCAAAGAGAGACGAACAGACTGGTGAATGGAGAAGACTACATAATCTGAACTACATGGTCTTTATAGGAAACCACATATAATAATAACAGTTAAGTCTCGTAGACTGCGATGGGCAGGACATGTGGCACGAATGGGGAATGAAAGATGTGCATGGAAGCTTCTTGTAGGAAAACCAGATGGAAAACGCCCAGTTGGTAGACCAAGAATAAGGTGGGAGAATAACATTAACTATGATTTGAGGGAAGTAGATTATACAGGGAATGATTGGAAAGCATTAGCTCAGGATAGGGATGTATGGAGAGCTTATGTCCGCGCGGCCATGAACCTACGGGTTCGATAGTGTCAGTGAGTAAGTAAGAGTAAGTATTGAGATAATCACTCATCCGCGGAAATATTTCATATTCTTGTGAGTTTTTTTATTTATTTCTGTCCAATGCCACCAGGTTGTAGTTTGTAACATTTCTCGTTTTCTCCCCTGGCATCGGCGGAATTATAATCTATTTCTTGGTTAGGGCACCAGGAAGACGGAGTTATGTTACCCTGATGATTAGGTGGGTGACAGATGATAATGAAGCGCCAGGGATGTCCTTAAACCAAATTCCAGATCATGAGTTAACCTCAGGAATAATTTCCTTTAAGGAAAAATTCCTATGGTATGACCGGGTATCGAACCCGGACCTCATGAACTGTAGTTAGAAATGCTGACCACTAGCCCATGAGGCTATGTTCATATAAATCATCATCATCATCATCATCATCATCATCATCATCATCATCATCATCATCATCATCATCATCATCATCATCATCATCATCATCATCGTCATCATCACCATCATCTTCTTCTTCTTCTTCTTCTTCTTCTTCAAGGTATCGACCTGTTGACCCGTTCCGCTCCCCGGTGCACTATATGCTGCAGGTGCAGGTCGTCTTTCGAACGTCGTTTTGGTCTTCCTACATTTCTTCGGCCTAGAGATTTATAATGAAGCAGCTGTTTTGATAAACGACTATTTGGCACTCTTTTACATGTTCAAACCAATTATAATTATTTCTGTATATTCTCTCGTTTATATTATATATTTGTAATTCATCTCTAATATCTTGACTTCTCTTTTGATCTCTTAAAGATACACCTGCAACTGATCTCAGAAATTTCATTTCTATTGTCTCAATTTTATGTTTATCAGAGATCGTTAATATAAATGTATATGTTAATATAAAAAAAACTTTGAAATCCTAAAGTGTAGGCTTATTGGGTCACATAAAAACGTTAAACAGAGGGAGATATTACACCATGTAATAGAAAGAGAGAGAGAGAGAGAGAGAGAGAGAGAGAGAGAGAGAGAGAGAGAGAGAGAGAGAGAGAGAGAGAGAGAGAGAGAGAGAGAGAGAGAGAGAGAGAGAGAGAGAGAGAGGAGAGAGAGGAGAGAGAGAGAGAGAGAGAGAGAGAGAGAGAGAGAGAGAGAGAGAGAGAGAGACTGTGTATTTACTGTATAATAATTAGTGAAGGGCTCTACATGTTACGTAATTACGATCCGGTCCAAGTTCCTTCAAGGTCGGCGACATTTCCAAACCTTTTAATCTGAAAAACATTGGTCTCGCAACAATGACTTCTTCCATTTCACACCAAGTGAACTTCAATTAATTTACTTCATTACTTTTTTTTCTGACGAATTTCCTCAGGAGAAAGCTACCTTTATTTAAACGTCAATTTACAAAAACATACATCCACATCTGTTTATGCCTCCAGCTAACATGCATGGATTTTCAATCTATATCAGTATGTCGTAAATAGTTTGATTTTCCCTAACATCTTTCTATTTTTATTGTCTATTTTATTCGTTAACTTTGAATAAATCAACACATTTTAGACAGTAATTATTTCGAATGATTAGAATGCAATACTTACTTACTTACTTACTCACTGGCACTATCGAACCCGTAGGTTCATGGCCGCACGGACATAAGCTCTCCATACATCCCTATCCTGGGATAATGCTTTCCAATCATTCCCTGTATAATCTACTTCCCTCAAATCATAGTTAATGTTATTCTCCCACCTCATTCTTGGTCTACCAACTGGGCGTTTTCCCTCTGGCTTTCCTACAAGAAGCTTCCATGCAAGTCTTTCATTCCCCATACGTGCAACATGTCCTGCCCATCGCAGTCTACGAGACTTAACTGTTCTTATTATATCTGGCTTCCTATAAAGACCATGTAGTTCATTGTTATACATTCCATGTTCCTAGGAACATGTCCCTGTGTTTGAGCCTTTGGCATGGGTTCCCTGAAGTAGTCCCAGCCCGGAGAACCGAATGGGGGACTATTTGACCTCCGGAAAATTTTACCCCAGTTGAACCCATGTCCGCATTTCTTGACGGTTGTATTTTTACGGTGAAAGATCGTCACTCTTTCGACCAAGGTACTTTTTTCGTCTGGCTTATCACCTTCGACCAGTCCGGCATGGGTAACCCTATCGGCAGCAATGCTACCGCCGGCATAGCTCTCAGGATCATTTAAGCACGCAAGACACTCCACCACGACAAGGTAAAGATACCATGGAGGGAATGCAATAATTTATAATTTAATTTAAATATGTAACATGCAGTAGTATTTGTATTGTATTGTATTGTATTGTATTGTAAGCCTATGTTTTCCCTTTACAGAGATTTAGGCGCTCTCCCCCTACAGGGAAGAATTTGAACCATATTAATTTAGTTACACTTGTTTTCGTATAGATGTCATTTTGAGTGGTCCGTGGTCAGCGTTCCGCCTCATACTGACATCTAGGAAACTAAGGTAGCACTAGGACGGGAAAATTCGGTAAATTTTGCTTAGAGGCCTTTTCATTCAGGCTTTAGGATTTTTTACGAGCCTGAAAATCTTCAGACTCGGGACCCACGGCTTAAAGTCCCTCCCGGAGGACTTGCTCCTTGGATTTTTCCGTCCTAAAATATCCACCGACCCCGGCCGGGTTAAACCCGCAACCCTCGGGACCAGAGGAAAGGAGCATAACCACTAGTCCACCGCGGCCGACAACATACAGTAGTTAAAGTGAAAGTATATAGAACTACACTGATCAACATGATTTTTGTGTAATGAGTACCAATAGTTGTACTTAATGCAGTTTTTTTATCGTGTTTTTAAACATATATTCGGAATTTCTCCATCACCCACATTTTTTTATTTCAATTTCAATTAATGGATTTAAATAATTATTTTTTTAATAAACGTTTTTCCGTCCATTTGTCCATTGTAAAATAAAACCAAATGAGCTAACTCAAATGATTTCAGCTATGGAAAAGAGATATCAAGGCAAATGGAATCCTAATATGCTGCCCGATTATTGTTGGACCATCAAGAGGGATGCTCCACAGGAGAAATATAGCAGAAAATCGACATTTATTACTTTTTAGGTGAGTCCGAATGTTCGAATATTGTGTAGTTACGAATGTAGAAAATATTAAAGTGTTTGAAATTATAAATTCCTGGCTCTCGGAAACCTTGCGTGATGGAAAAAAACCGATATCATATTTGAATTCAGGAGAAAAAGTACTATCAGCATCACATATTTTTCTTTCTGAGACAAAAAAAAAGTTTATTTTTTTGTTGCTCCGTGCTATTATTCTACCAGTTATATTATATGGATGCGAAACATGGACTCTTACTTTAAGAGAGGAAAGGATATTACAAGTATTTGATAATAAAGCTCTGAGGAAAAATTTTGGACCAAAGAGGGATGAACAGACAGGTGAATGGAGAAGACTTACATAACAGTGAACTATATGGTCTTTATAAGAAGACAGATATAATAATAATAATAATAATAATAATAATAATAATAATAATAATAATAATAATAATAATAATAATAATAATAATAATAATAATAATAATAATAATAATACAATAATAATAATACTAATAATAATAATAATAATAACCTCAAACTCGATGCTATTCTTTTTGCAGACGATTTAGCTCTTCTGGCACCTTCCGATATTGATTTGCAACGATCAATTTATAATTTACAAAAAATAGGCGCCAAAATTAATATGGAAATATCAATTAACAAAACTAAAATTATGGCATTTCATGGGAAGGATCCCATACAAAGTAAAATCTGTCTCCAGAATAAAATTTTAGAGAGATCTAATCATAAGTAATGCCACGAGTGATTTCCAAATTATCGATAAATTCACGACTCACGAAGTGAGGAGTGAATTTATCTAGAGAATTTGGAAATCAAGAGTGGCATTTGTTAGGACTATTTAACGAATAAAATTAAGCTGTTTACTCACAAATCATTATTTAACTATAGTTATTTTAAAATATTTATATATTTAATGAAAACGGCGATGTTTGAAAACAAATGAGAAACGATAGGTACGCTTCTACTGCTTCTTTTGTTTATCACTGCAACCAGATCATACTATTTATTGCCAAAGGAACGCAATATTGTAAGGAGGAGCTTTCTTTAATATGGTAATTATAACACTGATAAATATTTGGTGAAACACGACTCTGAATGGTTGTAAAACAGAAATAATTGAAACGTGATTGGTCATTGACCCCCATTTGGGGCATGAGTTAAATAGTCAATTTAAATATCTTGGATATTATCTCTCTATCTGGGATGAAAAGGATATCCCTGAAAAAAAATTGCTAGTTATAATAAATTATTAATCAAGTTAGAAAACCATCCCTTGTACAAAAAAAAAAACACCAGATTACGTTTATATAACACTTTGGCTAGACCAGTGTTGACCTATGGTAGTGAAGCATGGACACTAAAAAGACAACATGAAAGCAGAATAACGGCTTGTGAAATGAGATTCGTGTGCAGAGCAGCGGATTACACCAGATGGGATCGGAAAAGGAACACCGATATCTTAAAAGAATTGAAGACTACGCCAATTTTGGAATATATTAAACAGTACCAACTAAATTGGAAACACCATCTTGAAAGAATGAGTTCAAATCGGATCCCCAAAGCTGTTTATAATTATATACCAGGAGGACGAAGATCTTATGAAACGCTAGAAGGAAAATTTTCTATAAGATCGTAACAAGCCTTGGCCTAATACTTGGAAGGAAGAAGAAGAAGAATAAGAAGATAATAATAATAATAATAATAATAATAATAATAATAATAATAATAATAATAATAATAATAATAATAATAATAAGACTACTTGTAGTCATTCTGTAGTCTAAATATTAAATTTAGACTACAGAATGACTACAAGTAGGCTCATATTTTACACATTCTTTATTTATGTCTTGCAGTTTATTATAACTTGTAGGCCTACGGCGTATCATTCTAATCTAGGAGTATATTTTGTAAATTTTACTGGCTGAATGGAAGAGAAAGCACCTGCTAGGATAAATAGAACTTTTTTTTCCCCCCATCATCTTCAATAGTTTATTATTAGTCCTCAAACGCGAACAATAAAACATTTTTAAAATGCTCTGATTTTTGAATACATTTAGTAATTTTGTAATATTTGATTGAACCCGTGTGGAGTTGCCAGTCTCCCATCGGGCGCCTCCCCAGGTGGCGGATAGGGGAACGCTCACCAGATATGGTGGGTATTGGGGAAATAAAATACCCAGAGCGGACCAAAACTAGCGCTGCTGCCTTGGAGTAAGATACTGGACTATCAAAGGCTAGAGGAAGAAAACCTTGAACAAAAATTACCCGTCCCCCAGGTTGGGGGGTGATGCATCGGGCCAGCTCCTCGTTCATCATAATAAGAAAAAAATGCTAAAAAACCAAACAGCATGCCTCGGAAAAACACTCTAGGACGATTAAAGCTAAGGAAAAGGACTTTGAACCATAACTCAGAGCATTTTAACATATGGTGCTGATGTCTGGCAAATACCTACCAGGGAGATGAAAAGAATTTTAAGTACAGAAATGGATGTTTTAAGAAGATCAGCTGGAAAATCTAGAATGGATAGAATACGAAATAAAGAAATTATGGATGTACAAGAGGAGCCAGACATCACAGACATTATAGAAAAGAAAAGATTACAGTGGGCATGGCCATGTCAAAAGAATGCCAGAGCAAAGATTGCCTAAAATTGTTATGGAATGGATCCCAATAGAAAAGGAGGAAGAGAGGAAGACCGAAGAAAACTTGGATAGAATGGGTAAAAACAGCTATGCATATCAGAGGATTGGAGGAAGATCAATGGAAGGACAGGGAGGAATGGCGTTTGGTTTCCGGCGGCAGCTGTGCTGATACCGGATGATGATGATGATTTGATTGAATCTTGTTTTAATGAAGAAACAAAAAAATCATAAATCATTTGATAGGAAGAACCTCATTAGCTACATTCCTTCAGAATTAGATAAAATCACTGACGACTCTCACGGAAGTTTGTATAATGTACGGCGGACACCAGAATTCGAGATTGGCGGATCATATATTGTCATTTTTAGAGACGAAGTGACACAATTTATGGTTACTAATGAGAGGCGTAAAGTTATTTGATGCTCCTTTAGAACAACTGAAGCGCGAAGAGCGGAAGACTTTCTCCTGCTTATTATCGCAACAATTTGGCCGAAACAATAACCATGTACATATATTATATAAGAATATTGCAGATATATGTGCAATACCAAGACAATATGAGCGCCATACACAGTTATTTCAGAATTATGCTCCAGGAATTAGAAATTACAATTGAAGTAAAGAAAAAAGCTGATAAAACAGCACAAATATCAGGGTATATGAAAGATTTAATTTGGCGCAACAAACATATGTGAATAGAAAGCAAAACCCGCATATACAAAATGATAGTTCGACCAGTTATCGTATATGGAGCAGAAACTAGGGCTGATGCAACAAAAACTAAATAAATAATAAGCACATGCGAAATGAAAATCTTAGGAACTATTGAGGGGAAAACATTATTTGATAAAATACACAACACAGAAATTAGGGACAAATGCCATATTCAAGAGAAAACCAAATTTATTATAGATAGACGAAAATATTGGAAAGGTCATATAGAAAGAATGAAAGAAAACCGGCTTGCAAAAAGAGCTAAAGAAGATAGACCAATGGACGGGAGAAGAATAAGAGGAAGACCAGCCAAGAGATGGATAGACAGTGAATGCACATCCAATACGTGTTCCTCCGAGGAGTGGTTTTGGAAATAAACAGGATAAAAATCCTACAAATTAAGTTTAAGAAGAAGAAGAAGAATTTCACCAGTTCATACCAGCGGACCCGGCAGACGTTGTCTCCCCTAACGTTCAATTCTCGAGTCATGGCCGGACGATAAAAATATAAGTTACTTTTTTATCGTAAAATTCATTAATTGATAAATTCTTAAAAATAAACTCCTCACTGTCATTTGTTATGACATCATATTGTAGTCGCGCGGAATATATCGGTAATGCAGATTACTACAGATTTTACATAAAAATCCTATATACCGATCGCAGCGCCATCTACTGGGTCCACTAGTGAATCTAAACCATTCAGGGACCAACTCAAACACACACAAAAAAATAATCAAAATCGGCCAAGTGTCGTTTAGGCAGTTTTTAATTTCGGATTTCAAGTAAACCTCCATTTCTAATTGTCCGATTTCGCTTATTTTTGGATAATGCCTAACTACCTCAGTTAATTTTAATAGGAAATATTGAGTTTCGTTGTGAAACATCGTAAAATGTGACGGATAGAGCGATTTTTAAATTTTCGTTTAAGGTGAAATCCTCCAGCTAATGATTTTAGAACATAATAGAAAACGGCTAAACACTCGCTGCATCTGAAAACCTGTATGTATAAATTTTCACGAAAATTGGTTGAACGATTTAGAAGACTATAAAGAACAGACACGCATACATAAATTCACACACAAAATGTCGTTGAATATGCAACAGTAAATTACAATTGCTGCATGGACAATAATGTATGCTAATGATCGTGAGGCCGCAAGACGGGCAAGACGTGAGTGTAACGTAGCATTGCAGCCGTCGACTGTGGGGAAGTGGAGAAAACGACTGTTGGAAACGGGAAGGATGCAGAAAATCAAATCTCCTGGCAGGCCTCGCATTAGCACGGATGCAGAAACAACGAAGAGAATTGTGGAGGCGTTCAACGCAAGCCCACAAAAATCAACCCGCCAAGCTGCACGTGAGCAGTGACTTGTTTTGTTTTGTTCTATTGTTGTAATTTGAAGGATTCCATTTCCAATGATAACATCATATTTTCTTTAATAATAGTATTTTAGTCACAAAATGCGATCAAACGAATAGCCATATTTCTGAATCACTCTGTATTTTTAAATTATGTGTTACATGTGTTTTTATCTGTTCTGTAGCAGTTTCTTATTATATACACATGACCATCTTATGTATATTACGTATATTATTAATATAATTTTAGACGGGAAATGACAGGGAAGCACTTGAGAGATTTTGCCTTTGCTCGATTCTGGCTTCGATTTCTGTTGCAATGTTCCTTCAAAATATATACGTGAGCAACTAGTTTCGAAATTGAAATGTACTAACAAGGGAACTGTTAACCACTGCATGCCGAAACTTATCTTGAAATTTCTTAAAAATCTGCTCTTTTTAACTGTAAGATACTCAAATCAAGCGCCGAATCTCTCATTTAAACTGTAGGGAAGTAATACAACTCCTGTATTGGCAGACTGGAAAACTCTCACTACCCGCCCTCCGCGCCGTGTCCCGACTCACTCTACTCTTTGCTTAACTCATGCAGGGGTGTACATCTGCTCCATTACAGTGGTTTGCCATCGCTGATTCTGGTTTCGATTTCTGTGCATTGCACTTTAAAATGGCAGATTATTTTTTGGACATAGTCCTCAGATGTGGTCTCGAGGTAGCGTGTCATGCAACGGGCCGGGGTTCGATCCCCGCTCGGGACAACTTTCCTGGGTGAGGTTTTTTTCGGGGTTTTTCCTCATCTGTAAGACAAATGTCAGGATACTTTAAGGCCCAAACGGTCCCCGAACATCATCTGGCCATCATTATCATACGTAATGCCACGAGTGATTTACAATTTATCTAGAGAATTTGAAAAATCAAGAGTGGCATTTGTTAGGACTATTTAACGAATAAAACTAAGCTGTTTACTCACAAATCATTATTTAAATATAGTTATTTTAAAATATTTATATATTTAATGTAAACGGCGACGTTTCAAAACAAGTGAGAACGATTGGTACGCTTCATTTGCTTCTTTTGTTCATCACTGCAACCAGATCATATTATTTATTGCCAAAGGAACGCAATATTGTAAGAATGCACTCTATTGGAGAAAAAAATGAAACACATCAAACTGTATATTAATTCATTTCTGGTGTCCTATGATGTAAATATGACAATTATATTTTTCTGGAATGTTATTACCTGGGAAAAA
Source organism: Diploptera punctata (assembly GCA_030220185.1). Classification (NCBI taxonomy): domain Eukaryota; kingdom Metazoa; phylum Arthropoda; class Insecta; order Blattodea; family Blaberidae; genus Diploptera; species Diploptera punctata. Next base: position 781,630 of record JASPKZ010007180.1, read on the forward strand.
ATACATTTAAGAAAGTGCAAACAGTGGTTTCTTTTTTTGGTGGTATAATCAATAGCTACAAATGTTTTTATATTAACTCCCGCATGAGCTATGTGCTCACATACATTGCACATATTGTACATAAGCAAATGACTGAATATATCCAAGAAAATCACCTCCTTGATCCTTATCAATCCGGCTTTAGATATGGTCATAGCACAACCACAGCTTTGCTAAAAATTACTGAAGATATTCGTGAAGCCGTGGACAGACGTCAATTGACTCCTTTAACCTTACTTGACTTCAGCAAAGCTTTTGACACAGTAGACCAGGACTTACTTATGATAAAGCTCAAGCACCTACACTTGTCTGACAGCGCTGTATCCTGGTTCGACTCATACCTGCACGGTCGTCAACAATACGTTTCATTAAACTCTAGATCTTCGTCTTGGCGCAAGGTGCGGCTGGAGTCCCCCAGGGCAGTGTTCTCGGACCTCTTCTTTTCTCAATCTACATAAATGACTTGCCAACTGTACTAAAGCACTGCCGTTATCACCTCTACGCTGATGATCTCCAAATTTACCTACATTCACCTCCTCATTCTCTCTATAACAGCTTGACAAAAATGAATGACGATCTCATATCCATCTTTAACTGGTCTTCAAGTATCGGTCTAAATCTAAATCCTAACAAGTCACAAGTAATTCTAATGGGACAAACAAAGACTGCTTACAACCTTTGACATATCTACACTACCAAACATTACTATAAATAATATAATTATCCCTTATTCTTCTTCAGTAATAGATCTTGGACTACATCTAGACGCAAATTTAACCTGGCAAACACAAGTGAAACACATATGTAAAAAGACTTTCTCCATCTTACATTATCTTAGACGTTTAAAGAATTTTCTCCCAGTTTCGTTAAAACAAATCCTTGTGCAGAATCTTGTGTTACCACACTTCGATTATTGTGACATTATATATAATGATCTAAACTATGACTTGTCGCAGAGACTGCAGCGTGTTCATAATGCTTGCGTTCGATTCATTTTCAATATCCGCCGTTATGACCATATTTCCGAACACTTTAATAACCTCTCTTGGCTCCGTCTTACTGACAGACGTAAATTGCACTCTCTTTCACTACTTTTCGAGCTTCTGAATTCCTACATCCCTACTTACCTGGCGTCTAGATTTGAGAAGTTATCCTCTTACCACAATATTGACACTAGATCACAAGATAGCAGTCTGATAACAATTCCTCTTCATAGCACTTCCTCCTATTTCTACTTCCTTCACAGTAGCCTCTGCCCGCTCCTGGAATCTCCTTCCTCAAGAGATCAGGGGTTGCCGCACACTTGGTACCTTTAAGTCACGCTTATACAGTTACCTGTTGTCTAATAATTAATTTTTCTCTATTTATTTAATTTTATACTATGTCATTAATCTTTTCCTGTTTTTATATATATATATATATATATATATATATTGTACATATATATTTAATTCGTTAAATTTAGAGTAAATCAAAATACATTATAAATATTAATTGTATTGTATTCATAACTTGTAATCGTTTATATATATATATATATATATATTGTAATTTAGATTTAAGACTATTTTTTGTTTGTATTTTTTTTTTAAACCTGGTTGAGTGGTAGACAAGGCCTTAAGGCCTTAACTCTGCCAGGTAAAATAAAGCTATTATTATTATTATTATTATTATTATTATTATATATACAATCTGGTAGCCGTATTTCTTAGGGAGTCAGACGCTGCAAAATAATGCTATGACCTATTCAGAATGTTAAAAAGGAGGTGCTTTCTTTATTATGACTATTTAACTCATGCCACAACTGCTAGTCAATGACCAATCACGTTTCAATGAATTTTGTTTTACAACAAATGACAGTCGTGTTTCACCTCGCTCTTTATCGATTTTTCTTTATCAGCTCCTGCTTTTGTGATAAAGAAAGCTTCTCCTTTTTAATGTTCTGAACAGGACAGAACATTATTTTTCTCCAACAAATACATTGAATATACCAAATAATGAACAGATTCCTTGATTTTACTGAGTTGTTTACTAAAAAAATGAATGAATAATCCGTAATGTTGATTATGATATATAGTTTGATGTGTTTCATTATTTCTCCACTTGGGTGCACTCTTACAATATTGCGATCTTATTTGGCAATAAATAATATGATCTAGTTGCAGTGAATGAACATAACCTCACATTTCTGGTTTGTTTTCAAACATCCCCGTTTACATTAAATACATAATTATTTTAAAATAACTACAGTTAAACAATAATTTGTAAGTAACAGTTTAATTTTATTCGTTAAATAGTCCTAACAAATGCCACTCTTGATTCCAAATTCTCTAGATAAATTGGAAATCACTCGTGGCATTACTTATGATAAACTTTAGTTGGTAAATTCTAGGCGAAATACGACTGTGATTGGTTGTAAATAAAAATCATTGAAACGTGATTGGTCATTGACTCACATTTGGGGCATGAGTTAAATAGTCATCGATATCATATTCACCACATTAGATTAAGTTCAGGTTTAAGGCCTCTCCTGGCGCATCATTTCCCATCATCATCACCCGTCATATCATTGGGGCAGTGTGACCCGCCTTCCAGGCGTCCCAGCCACATAAGTGGGTTACAATACGTCATCATCATTTAGAGCAGTCCTTTTACATCTTCTTTGAGACTTTTTAGTATGGTTAGTCCTCACAACAGGTTACTGGCCTGAAGTGAGCAATTCCAGTGGTGGGGTTGCCACCTTAGGCCTCTGGACAGGCGCGATTATGATACAGCATTTACTCTGTATCTTGATGGAACGGTTATACCGCCGTGACTCGGTCCCCAGAGCCCCGCTTGTTTTAGGCAAGTTGCACCACGAGCAGGTGGGATTGGGATTTAGATAGGAGAGGTTATATAGAATGCACTTCACTATCTGTTCCTAGGAAAAGGCCCAGTTCGCAGTAAAATTTTTATTAATAATAATATATTAGAACAAACCAACACATTTAACTATCTCGGATACCAAGTTACATACGAAGAAGAAAAAGATTTTAGTCAAAAAATTATAAAATTTAACAGAGTAACAGGAATTATAAATAATATTTTCAAGCCAAACACAGTACAGCAACACACACGAACTAGAATTTATAAAACACTGGCCAGACCCATATTATGTTACGGCAGTGAGGCCTGGACAATTCGCAGTGTAGATGAACAAAGACTAACTGTGGCAGAAATGAAATTTATGAGACGTACTGCGGGCTATTCAAGGACAGACCATAAAAGGAATTCTGACATTCTCAAAGAATTACAAACAGAATCAGTCATGGAAAATGTACAAAAATACAGAAACAACTGGAAATCTCACGTACGAAGAATGAGCAGAACAAGAATACCACGTCAGATCTTAAATTACCAGCCACCAGGCAAGAGATCTTTGAGCAGACCCTTCAAACGTTGGATTGAGACCGTAACAGACCACTAGGTCTATCACATGAAAGGAAGAAGAAGAAGACAATACGTCAATGCCAGGAGAGAATACCTGAAATGTCAAATAAAAAGGGGTTGGCGGGTGTAAAGTTGTCTGGATCTCCTAAAATGTAAGGTTCTTTTAAGGTTAAGATTGCTAACACTATAATTAAAATTAAAAACCCGAAAGTGTCTTTAATAGAAAAGTAAGGATGAAAGGGAATTTTATCAATATTTCTATTTAATCCTATTGGGTTATTTGATCCTGTTTGGGAAAAAGCTTTTTACCTTTATCTTTAAATTATTTATTATTTTTTATGGGGTTTAAACTTTTTTTTGACTGCTGGTCTGTTAATTTCATCTATAAGGTAAAGAAGTCGCAGGGAGGGAATTGAAATGAAGATTAAAATAATAGCAGGTGCAATTGTTCATGCAACAGGTGACATTGAACATAAAAAAAATGGAGACGGCCTTGGTACATCATAACCCTTATGGTTGACATATCCCTTGTAAGAGCGATCTTCTCTATTCAATCAGCTTTAGGATGGAAAGTGTAGACAGTAAATTAGAGGAAATGACAAATTAGAACACATTAAAATTAGATTCTATAAATAATGTGTATGTATGTTTTGCACGCGAGATGTAATTGTATTTGTGGAAAGTGACACGTAACTTGACTTATATGCCTTGGGGCGCAAGAATCTAACCTCACTTTCTACAATTTGTTTATGCAAATAATTAATTTACAACATGTTATCTACATTTAAACTAATATACAGGAAGCTTACATGCATTAGCAATACGAAAGGCAGAACTAAAGAAGCGTTTTAGATTAGTATGCAGGAGATCAAAGTTCAAATCCAGTTGTCAGCAAACTTACAGGTATTCTTCCTAGTCTTCGTTTAGCAGACTACATGATCTTTAAAAATAATTACAAAAAAAATATTAATGGCAGAAATGACCTATATAAAAAAGAACAAAATAAAGCATTAAATAAACAAAAATATTTAAATTAATGGTGTGGAATATATGATTATTTATAACTGTAGGCTTTCACGGCCGGCGTCTTGATCCCTATTAGGTTCGTCTTCCGGGCATATAGGCCGTGGTCCAGTCGTTCTTCTACTCGACGTTTCGTCTACCGCAGCAGTAGACGAAACGTCGAGTAGAAGAACGACTGGACCACGGCCTATATGCCCGGAAGACGAACCTGACTGCAGCCGACTGTTGAGGAGTTCACAGAGAGCACGCAGTATCTCCTGATGATGTCTACCGCAGCAGTAGACAAAACGTCGAGTAGAAGAACGACTGGACCACGGCCTATATGCCCGGAAGACGAACCTGACTGCAGCCGACTGTTGAGGAGTTCACAGAGAGCACGCAGTATCTCCTGATGATGTCTACCGCAGCAGTAGACAAAACGTCGAGTAGAAGAACGACTGGACCACGGCCTATATGCCCGGAAGACGAACCTAATAGGGATCGTTTAAATTTATTCATTAAAATTTGTATACATATATTAAAAAATAAATAAAATTGTCTTGGTGATGGTAACTATATACAATAAATTTATAAACAGCCATGTCTTGAAAATGATCTCACATAAGGAGATTGAAACGTCGACACAATAAATTTATGCTTTGACTGATATAACGTTTATTTCTTTGTAATTATAATACATGATCTTTATAGGAATCCAGATATAATAACAGTTAAGTATCATAAACTGCGATGGTTAGGACATGTAACACGACTGGAGAATGAAATATGGCCTTTGGTGCTTCTTGTAGGAAAACCAGAGGGAAAACGCCCATTTGGTAGACCAAAAATGAAGTGGGAGAATAATATTAACCATAGTTTGAGGGAAGTAGATTATATAGAGGATAATTGGAAAACGTTAGCTTAGGTTAGGAATGTGTGGAGAGCTTATGTTCGCGCGGCCATGAACCTACGGGTTATATAGTGCCAGTGAGTTAGTTAGTTAGTATGCTTTAGATTTCAAAGAAAATTTTGGATTATAATTTCATTACCAGCAGCCATTCATCATTCATGGACATTTGTTAAGGATAAATACCTAATTCTCGCCGTTTGCAATTTAATCATATATTATATTTTTTTAAATTCACAAACGAATTTCCCCTTTTCCAGTAATGAAATAAGTAATGAGATGGCAACCAATCACAGTCGTGATTCCCCTCGAATTTATCAACGGAAGTTTATCATTTTAAAGAAAGCTCCTCCTTTTTAACATTCTGAATAGGTCATAGCATTATTTTGCAGTGACTGACTCTCTAAGATATACGGCTACCAGATTTTATATATAGTGCATGAATGTCAGCAGATAGCGCATGCGGGGGATAATATAAAAACATTTGTAGCAATTGGTTATACTACAAAAAAAACTGTTTGCACTTTCTTAAACGAAATATTTTCCAGGAAATGATGTTACAGAAAAATATAATTGACATATTTATATCATAGGACATCAGAAATTAATTAATACCTATAATGTTGGTTATGAATTTCTCCACTAGAGTTCATTCTTACAACATTGCGATCCTTTGGCAATAAATATTATTATGATCTGGTTGTAGTGATGAACAAAAGAAGCAAATGAAGCGTACCAATCGTTTCTTATTTGTTTTCAAACATCGCCGTTTACATTAAATATATACATATTTTAAAGTAACTATAGTTAAATAATGATTTGTGAGTAAAGAGCTTAATTTTATTCGTTAAATAGTCCTAACAAATGCCACTCTTGATTTCCAAATTCTCTAGACTATTTAACTCATGCCCCAAATGGGAGTCAATGACCAATCACGTTTCAATGATTTCTGTTTTACAACCAATCAGAATCGTGTTTCACCAAATATTTATCAGTGTTATGATTACCATATTAAAGAAAGCTCCTCCTTACAATATTGCGTTCCTTTGGCAATAAATAGTATGATCTGGTTGCAGTGATAAACAAATGAAGCAGTAGAAGCGTACCTATCGTTTCTCATTTGTTTTCAAACATCGCCGTTTACATTAAATATATAAATATTTTAAAATAACTATAGTTAAATAATGATTTGTGAGTAAACAGCTTAATTTTATTCGTTAAATAGTCCTAACAAATGCCACTCTTGATTTCCAAATTCTCTAGATAAATTCACTCCTCACTTCGTGAGTCGTGAATTTATCGATAATTTGGAAATCACTCGTGGCATTACTTATGATAAATTCACTCCTCACTTCGTGAGTCATGAATTTATCGATAATTTGGAAGTCACTCGTGGCATTACTTATGATAAATTCACTCCTCACTTCGTGAGTCATGAATTTATCGATAATTTGGAAATCACTCGTGGCATTACTTATGATAAATTCACTCCTCACTTCGTGAGTCATGAATTTATCGATAATTTGGAAATCACTCGTGGCATTACTTATGATAAACTTCTTATTGTATTGGTATTAGTGCTGAACTGTTTGGATTTTTTTTCTGTAATTTTCGTTAAGTTTTCGTACAATATTTTCTGTATTTTATGATATACATCGATCGCGGTTATATTCCTTGCCTCTGGTTCCAAGGTTTGAGGGTTCAAACTCGGCTGGGTTAATGGATTTTTTTAAAGAATGAAACATCCAAAAAACAAATCCTCTGGGAGGGGCTTCAAGCCGTGGGTGTTGAGTCTGAAGATTTTCAGGCTCGTAAAAGAATAAAGATGTATGTAAGAAAAATTCACTAACATTCTTCATCCATAGTAATACATTAGTTGCCTACTAGATGTATCATTGGGTCGATATGTTGACCGCATGCCATTCATAACATCGTTAGGGAAATAAGGGTAACTAAAATTAATTTGGTCCAGTAACTCTTAACAAAGGAGAGGCTAAGACCCAACATTGGGCAGTTTCGTCATTGCATATATATATATACTTCATACACTGAGTAATAACCACAGCTAAGCGAATGGCGGGACTGTCACTTGGCGGGAGATGAGATAGGAAGTGCCGGGGCGGGTGTCCCATTGTAGACAAAGAAAATATTGAAATAATCGATTAATTCAAGTGACAAAAAGAGCAGAAACCCTAGAAGAAGTTGAAGTACGTACCAGAAAAATAAATGGAACACTTGAACAACTATTAAACTTTAGAAGAATAATTTTTTATCTATCTATAATGGCGTAGCACAACATTGAGCCATAGTTTCTCCTTTGTCAGGAGCAAGTTAATTTAGTTACCTTATTTGCCTAAAGATGTTATGAATGGCATTGCGGTCAACATACCGATTCAATGAGACATCTAACAGGCAACTAATGTATTACTAGGACGTTGAGATGCGTAAATGTCGCTTAAAGACCTTTTTATTCAGGCTTAAGGATCTTTTACGAGCCTGAAAATTTTCAGACTCCGGACCCATGGCTTAAAGTCTTTTCTGGAGGATTTCTTCCTTGGATTTTTCCGTCCTAAAAAGTCCATCGATACCGACCGGATTTGAACGCGTGATCCTCGGGACCAGAGGCAAGGAGCATTAACCACGCGTAAAAAAACTCGAATATTTACTATTATTAAGACATGTTTATTCAATGTTTATCATTGCTAATTGTAATAATCCAAAAAATTCCACAATATTTTATGACAACGTAAATTTTCTCGATTTTGTCCTGTGGTCTTTATTTGAAGGGTAATAGGGAGAGAACCAGGTAAGTCCATTTTTTTCGAAATGGAGTTTAAAGTGTCATTTGATTCTCTATGCATAAAAACTATAGGCCTATTTAAGAAGTATGAAACAGTAACACGTACAGTTTCTTCTTCTTCGGCTTTCCCCCACTTATAGGTTTGCCGTCTTCAGTTTCCATTTATCTCTATCATTCCAATCTCCCTCTTCCAAATTCCTATCATCCATTATAGTTCTGACGTAGGTTTTCCATTTCCATCTTGGTCTGCCACGTTTATTTCTTTCAGGGGGTGACCATTGGTACTATATTTTTTGGTCATCTTTCATTTTCCATTCTTTGTACATGGCCATACAATTTAAGTGTTTGATTTTCAATCCTCTTAACAACCGATGTGGTGATATTCATTTCTCTCCAAAGGAATTCATTTCTTATTTTATCCTGTCTTGTTTTTTGGAGGCTTCTTCTAAAATAATCAAATTCAACTGTTCTAATTATATTTTTTTGTACTTCCGTCAAAGACCAAGTTTTACTTCCATATGACAAAATATTCTGTATTATGCTCTTATAAATTTTCATTTTAGTTTCCTTTGTGATATTTTTGTTCCAAATTATTCCATGTAATGTTTTAGTTGCATTTTTTGCCATTGCAATTTAGTCTGTACATCTCTCTCACTGGTACCTAAACTATACGTACAGTTTAATGATGTATTTATTTGCCTTCCCGGCAAGGAAGTATGAAAGTTGTGCAAATAAAGGTGAAAAGATTTTAAGTTAAACGAAACTAATAACCTTCAAAGTTATAAATAGAGAAGCTTCTTTGCTAGGTTTCAAGGAAAAGGTGAACAATCTGGGATTTACGTTATACCCTTCGTTTAAAGATAATATACAGGGCCATATCGCATCTAGGATCTCCAGTGTATCCAGCAGATTCTGTTTTTGTTGTTTTATCAAATGTTTTCTGAAGAAGTTCATTGGTTAATTTAAAAGATGTCTTAATATATAAACATTTCGTGTCACGTTGTTTGTCCGCGATGGAATCCTAAACTACTGAACCGATTTTAATAAAATTTTGCACACTGTGTGCAGTTTGATCCAACTTGAGACTTAGGGTAGTTTATAACCAAATTTATAGTCGCATTATTTTTTTTGCAAATTATTTGTTTATTATTTAACAAAGAGTTATAATTATCTGTGAGTTCCATACGATTCTAACAGATGGCGGTGTAATTATCTGTGAGTTCCATACGATTCTAACAGATAGCGGTGTAAGGTAATTTGGTAAGGTAATTGGTTTATTATTTAACAAAGAGTTATAATTATCTGTGAGTTCCATACGATTCTAACAGATGGCGGTGTAATTATCTGTGAGTTCCATACGATTCTAACATATAGCTGTAAGGTAATTGGTTTATTATTTAACAAAGAGAGATCCAGATGGCTGTGCTTTTTTTTGCAACCGCGAATTTCAATTGAATTACAAATATTGATTATTTCATAATTTAAGTGTGTTCAGTGCTTATTTTATTTTCAAAATTATTAATTTCGTGTGTACGTATTAGTTTTAAGTAATATGGCTGAAAGACAGCAACTTAATTAAAATTTTTAACGTATACCTCAGTCACAGCAACGCGTGGCCGGGACTTCTAGTAACATAAATTGTGATACAATGGGTCCTTGTAGTGCAATTCAAACCCAACATTTTCAATTGACTTCTTCCTTTCCATGATTAGGTCAATGCGACCTGTTCCGGTCTCAAGTCCATCGTTTCCCTGGCCGTCCCAAAGGTCTTTTTCCATGTGGTTTGTAGGTGTTGATCTTTTTGGATAATCTTGTATTGTCCATTCTGTCTAAATATTCTTTCCATTGGTGCTCTTCTAGTTTATCGACCATTGAAAATATCTCCAGTCCATTTCTTATTGATTCATTGTGTAATCTATCCATGCGTGTACATCCTTTTATGTATCTTAAACATTTCATTTCAGCGGCTTGAATGTGTGAGATATCTTTTTTGTAAGTACCCAAGATTTATATCCATGTAAAAGAACAGGAACATACATAATCGTTTTGGGTAATCTTGTACTATCCATTTTGTCTAAATGTTCTTTCCATTGGTATTTGTGCTCTTCTAGTTTATCGACTATTGAATATATCTCCAGTTCATTTCTTATTGATTCATTGTGTAATCTACCCATGCGTGTACATTCTTTTACGTATCTTAAAAGTTTCATTTCAGCGGCTTGAATGTGTGAGATATATTTTTTTTGTAAGTACCCAAGATTTAGATCCATATACAAGAACAGGAACATCCATAATTTTATAAAACCTGAGCTGAGTTTCTCTTCGAGTCTTTCGGAGGGTTCTTCTTATGGTGCCACACATCATTTGATATCGGTTTAATTGATTATGTATATCCCATTCGTAGCTATATGTTATATCTTGACGATCGAGGAAAATCAGGAAAAAAAAAAAACTTCGGTCAGGCTAGTCAACTCCGATATTTCATCGTGGGACCTCCAAAATACGAGTCTAAAATATCATTACTTAAGTCAACTCTTTCGATTTGTTCAAACTCTTTCACAACTAGATTTCAATGTCGATGCCAATGGCCGAAGTTATTAAAGAGAGGCATTAAATAAAACAATAGTCAAATACTAACTAACTTAGTGAATTTTTTTTGTAAATGACAGTCTACAGTAATTCGAAGAAAAAAAACTCACACATTTTTATAGCAGAATTAGAATAAAGACATGAGGAATATATATATAATTCTTCTGTGCGTGTTGTACGTCATTGAACTCCTCCTAAACGACTGGACCGATTTTGATGAAATTTTTTATTTGTGTTTGAGTGGGTCACTAGATGGTTTAGATTCACAATTGGACCCTCTAAAACCATTATATGTAGGAGTTGACCTGGAGTGAAAATTTAAAAATCGTTCTAGCGGTCACAATTTTCGATTTTTCACAACGAAACTCAGTATATCCTATTAAAATATACAGAGGTAGGTATTAGCCAAAAATGAGCATACTATGATAATTAGAAGTGGAGGTTTACCTGAAACCCGAAATTAAAAACTAGCAACCGCCATGTTTGGTTCATCTCAGCGTATAACATAGATTTCTAAATTCAAATCGGGAAAGATTGGCATGCTACGAGTTATTGGTAAATCCAGAAAATTGGATAAACTTGGGTAAATTTCTGGACAAAACGCGGAAAATAAGAACAACACTCATTCATGAATAAATATATGTTATCAAAATGCAATACCATTAATTCTTAATAATTATACATAACTTAATTAATGTATTGTACATATGTTTGTACATGAAGGAGAAACATCTACAACCAGAAGATTGGATGGACCGACAAAATTGGCTATTAGGAATCGGACGATGTCAAAGACATATATATATATACAGGGTGGAAGTAATATAGGTGTGTATATTTTAAGTTCGAACCCTTGTGAAAAATATAATCAAAATTATGTATTTCCCAATCTAAAGCCACTATTTTTGTACCTACCGAAATTATTCAATATAATAGGTGGGCATGGGTACCATTACCGGATGTAAATTCTTGAGCAATTTCCTCCTCACGGGGTCTAGAACCACCACATGTCCCATAGATCTTCCCCAAGGCTACGGTGTGTGACCTTCAACTTAAAATGCCAAACAGTATAACTCACCATAACCTTTTATTTGTCCATTTTGTGTACGTTATTGTTTAAGTGTTCCAAGATTCATGCACTGCCATTTTCGCTAGAATTTCAATTAAAAAGTACGTTGTGATATCAGTAGGCCGTCAAAAAAGGGTAGAATAAATGCGACAAAGCGCAAGATATATATTACGCAATACGTAATGTGCACGTAACATTATAGTTTCCGGGCATTGTTGCATGAATCATATATCACAAGGATATGTTCTTGTGACGGAGATAATATTGCTTCCTACATTCTGATGTTCTTTTGTTTGTTTCAACAATCACTTTAAACACAGCTTCCTGGATCATCTTCAATTGATCATATTTCATGTTAATAAATTAGGTTGGAATAATACATTACTTCGTAAATTACACTTGAGACGAAGAAATAACTGTACTGAGTGACGTCATCATTTCGACTCTTGTTCAGAATATCTCAAGTTTAAACTCGGAACCGACTGTGATGACGGGACATTTCTCTCGGTTTCACCAACGTCAAGACAAATACTAAGCCGACATATCATACCACGATTCATTTAATAATATTACCATTAATAATAATAATAATAATAATAATAATAATAATAATAATAATAATAATAATATATAATATATAATATTATTTTTTATTTATGAATATTCCACAAGACAGTGTTTCTCCTTTAACCCTTAAATTCGCAATGTATCCTTTTGGATACATCAGTTGGTTTAATTAATTTAATATTTTTAATAAATCAGGAGAAAACGAACAAAAAGAAAACACTTAAATGTGTATCTAATTATACAATGTACCTAATAATAACAGATATATAAGATTCCGTTTTCAGTGCGGTCCGCCACATTTAAATAACAGACACAAGAAATTTGTGTTTTGTTAATTTAAGGGTTAACCCAAAGTGATTTGTCGCCAGAGGTTTCTGTCTAAAACATCTTCTTCCCTCAAATCTCTAGCTTCCATACTTTTCTTCACTCTATCTATCCATCGTTCTCAGACCTGCCTCTTCCACTTCTTTCATTAGCTTTCCAATTAAGGATCTTCTTTGGTATTCTCTCTTCTTCCATTCTTATGAGGTGTCCATACCATTTAAAACGTTTTTCTTCTATTTTCCTTAATATGTTAAAAATAATTAAATAAATAAATAAATAATAATAATAATAATAATAATAATAGTAATAATAATAATAATAATAATAATAATAGTAACTAACTCATTGGCACAACTGGACCCGTAGGTCCATGGCCGCGCGGACATAAGCTTTCCAAACATCACCGTCCTGAGCTAACGTTTTCCAATCATTCCTGAATAATCTACTTCCCTCAAATCATATTAATGTTATTCTCCCACCTCATTCTTGGCCTATATATTGGGAGCTTTCCCTCTGGTTTCCTACAAGTTTCCATGCTCTTCGTTCATTCCCCATTCATGCCACATGTCCTGCCCATCAAAGTATACGAGACTTAACGGTTCTTATTATATTTGGTTTCCTATATAGAGCGTGAAGCTCAGTGAAGTAGTAATAATAATAACAAAAATAATAACTTGGCATAAACAATTATTTATTTATCCTCGGGGTTTATAAGACTAGTTAATATTATAACGATATTGTGAAAAGAAAAATTAATGTCTGAACCAGGAATCGAACTGTGGACCTCTAGTTCTCCGTACTAATGTGCTGCCCACTACACCATTCTAGACTTGGCACAAACGTTAACAATTCTTTCCACATATACAAATATATATAATTCTCGTTTCAAGTCTAGAATGGGGTAGTGGACAGCACACTAGTACGGACAACTAGAGATCCACGGTTCGATTCCTGGTTCAGACATAATTTTTTCTTTTCACAATATCATTATAATATTATAATATGATCCATTATTGGAACTGTGTTAAAATAACAGTATTGGAAAACGTTAAAAAGACTAGTTAAGCCACGAAGATTGCAATGGGAATTACTTGTGGCATGAATTGGAAATTAAAGAGGGGCATTAAATTTTTTTGTAAGAAAACCAGATGAAACGCAACCAATAGGTAGGCCAAGAATGATGCGGGATATCAACATTAATCACGATTTGAGGGAAGTAAATTATGCAAGGAATGATTGGAAAACATTATAGGTTCAGATAGGAATGTATGAAGAGCTAATGACCGCGCGACCAAATTAGATTTTTTCTCTCTTCCTTTGTCGGATTCATATATCTTCTTCAGTAATCTTCCATCATCCTTTTCATACACCATCTCAACTCATCCAAAAACATCACTTTAATCCTTGTAAGGTAAATAAATACTGTTCATGACTTTTGGTTCAATCTCTGAATATTAAGGAACAATCATCATCATCATCATCATCTTCCTTCGCGGATTAGGTATTTGCCTGTTTCGATCTCATATCTGTTTTGCCCAGAGCTTCCTTGGTCTTCCTACCGATCTTCGTCCTCCAGGACTATACATCAGTGCCATCTTTGGTATCCAATCCTCTGTCATTCTTTGCAGATGATCTCTCCAACTGTTAGTGTTCTTATATTTGTTGAAGAAGTGGTTGTACTTTTATTTCCTCTTTAATATTCTCATTTCTAATATGTTCGTCTCTTGTACAACCTTTCACAGCCCATAGGAATCTCATTTCCGCTACCTGAATTTTACTTTTTTCTTTTTCCTTCCGGACCCATGCCTCACTGCCATACATCGCCACTGGTAATACCATCGTTGAGTAAATTCTTAGCTGTATATCCTCTCTTACTTTGTTCCTCAGTGTACGTCCATTTGTTCCATAAATATGTTGAAATTTCTGCATTTCCTTATTTATATCTTGTTCTTCTTCATAAGTTATATCGCAGCCCAAATACGGAAGTGTGAAACCTGTTCCAACACTTTATCCTCTATTATTATTTTTGTTCTTAATAGATATTTTCCATGGAACGCCGTTACTTTAGTTTATAATTTGTAAATTATCATATTATATTTCTTACATATATTATTTAATTGATAGACTGCTTTTTGTAACCTGACCTCTCTGTCAGAAATTAATACTACGTCATCTGCAAAACATAATACATTCAAACGAACAATCATAATACAGGCAATTACATTTGCTGCAATTAGTGTTGCATAAAGCGACTTTCACTGTCATGACAAGGTCATTCACCTAAGACTTGTCACCTCATCCCATATTTAAAATAATTAATACCTCTGATCTACTATTAATACCGTTTCTCTTTCGAACTGGAACAAAAGAAAATAGGAATTCAAATGAAAATAAGATTTCCAGTACGATTATAAAACAACTAAGTGAAATCAATACAGATGCCTGAGGAATCCAATCATGACAGAGGGAGACAGAGAGACAGACGGAGAGAGACAGAGAGAAACAGAGAGAGAGAGAGACAGAGAGAGATACAGAGAGACAGAGAGAGATACAGAGAGACAGAGAGGCAGAGAGAGATACAGAGAGACAGAGAGAGAAAGAGACAGAGAGAGATACAGAGAGAGACAGAGAGACACAGGCAGAGAAATATTATATATTATATACATATATATATATATTAAATAATATATGTATAAAATAATATATATATATATATATATATATATATATATATATATTGGATATTGAGAAGAATGGAACGTATAAAATGGACAAAGTAAGAAATAAAGATGTGCTAGACGGAGTGGGTGAAAGAAGTACAATGCTGGAACTCATAAAGAAGAGCAAAAGAAACTGGATTGGCCACTGGCTAAGAAGAAACTGCCTGCTGAAGGATGCCCTAGAAGAAATGGTCAACGGAAAGAAAGTTAGAGGCAGAAAAAGACATCAGATGATAGACAATATTAAAATAAATGGTTTGTATGCAGATAAAAAAGGAAAGCTGAGTTAGGAAAAGAGTTGAGAATGCTGAGTTTGCAGTGAAAGACATGCTTTTCAGCAGAACACCATGAATGAATGAAAATATATATATGTATACCTCTCCATGGTATCTTTACCTTGTCGTGGTGGAGTGGCTTGCGTGTTTAAATGACCCCGAGAGCTATGCAAGCGGTAGCATTGCTGGCGAAAGGGTTACCCATGCCGCACGGGTCGAAGCGATAGCCCAGACGAACAATGCACCTTGGTTAGTGAGTGAACTTTGTAGCGTTATTTATTAACCCTTAAATTGGCAAAAAACTGCTGCTGCTGAGTGATGGCAATGACTGTGCATCGCCCAGGGTGCTGCTCTGGAGCTACATTGGCCCCATGACAGCCAAATTCCCTAGTGTTTATCAATATAGGGTTCACTCACTAGTTCAGCTCCATTGTTAGGACGTCGATATTTTGCTTATGTGTTGAAGTAGTATTGGATAGAGAACTGGATAAGGCGAAGTCTAGCTTCACCCAGTGTGCTGCGTATGTTAGAACCCACTAGGGGTCTTTGGCAGCTAAGTTAATAGTGGCTATCATTACGGGGTTGTAGTTCACTTAACCCGAGCCTATTTGGCGGCGCTAGCGTTTGTGTGCAAATGGTGATGAAATTTGGACAGAGATAGGGATGTGATGACCTGAAGCAGGACATCAGAAACCACATTGCTTTCAAGCCGAGAGTCGGAAATCCAGCATTGTGGAATGAGCCACGCTACTCCAGGTGAGAGCACATCGCCAAATCTCTGGCTGGATTTAATGAGGAGTAAATCGGATGAATATGTTTCTATGTACAGCACGCCACTGGGGCAAGCGTCCAATACTGCGTACCATAAAATTTGTATGCAAAGATGTAAATTTGTGCATCTTGCTTACATTTTCAGTTATCATGGCATCAATATGGGGAAGTTGCGCTACGTTGTGTAGGTCTGTCATTGGATAGAGAACAAATTTGTTGTGTTAATTATTTGAATATGGCGGACCGCAGTGAAAACGCAATCTTATGTAACTGTTATCATTATGTACATTGTATAATTAGACACACCTTTAAGTGGTTTCTTTTTGTTCGTTTTCTTCTGATTTATTTAAAATATTAAATGAATTAAACCAACTGATGTATCCAAAAGGGTACATTACGAATTTTAGGGTTAACAAGATACGAATACTTTGTTTTCTTCAATGACACTATGCAGTTTTTTTCGTTGCGTTAATTAAGCTCTCCAAGACCTGCCCAAAAAAAGTATCACAATGTGCCATTGTAATAAATATACTGTAAAATAACTGCCAATGTAGCCTTTAAGTAATATGAAAATTCGTTATATTTTTAATAAAGCAATGGAAAATGAATCAGTATACGCCTAAATTATTTAAAGTTATGTCCAAATGAACATCAATATGCAATAGCAATAACTTATGGTTATGCATGACTGGAGATACGAAGGGCCAACACGCACACACCACTGAGTAACACTAAGAAATTGGGACAGCAAGTAAACATCAATAAAACTAAATATATGGCCACACATAGAAATACATTATATAATGAAAATGGACAGCTAATGACAAATGAAGGAAATTTTGAGGAAGTGGCTGAATTCAAATATCATGGAATAAACACAAATAGGAATGAAATGGACAAAGAAATTAAACATAGGCTCAATTCTGGAAATGCATGCTATTATGCATTACAGAGACTCTTGACGTCCCAACTCCTTTCAAAAAACGTTAAACTGAAAATATATAAAACTATTATTCTACCAGTTATATTATACGGATGCGAAACATGGACTCTTACTTTAAGGGAGGAAAGGAGATTACAAGTATTTGAAAATAAAATACTTGGGAAATTTCTTGGATCAAAGAGAGATGAACAGAAAGGTGAATGGATAAGACTACATAACAGCGAACTACGTGGTCTTTATAGGAAGTCAGATGTAATAAGAGTTAAGACTGGTAGGCTGCGATGGGCAGGACATGTGGCACAAATGGGAAATTAAATACGTGCTTGGAAGCTTCTTGTAGGAAAATCAGAGGAAAACGCCCAGTTGGTAGACCTAGAATGAGGTGGGAGAATAACATTAACTATGATTTGAGGGAAGTAGATTATACAGGGAATGACTGGAAAACATTAGCTCAGGATAGGGATGTATTGATAGCTTATGTCCACGCGGCCATGAACCTACGGGTTCGATAGTGCCACAGAGTTAGTTATGCATGATCTGTTTGCAGTTCAGTACGAAAAATCTAAATAAAGCAAAATAGCACCATAACTTCGACTTGCTGATAAATTCGGTTAGTTTACGCACTTTCTGCGTGACGGTTTTTCTTGAAGATATTCTATTTTCGAAGCAAGATACACTTAATTGTCATTGGTTTTTGAACTCGGGGCTTCCCGAACGAGAATTTAATGCTAATGTATGAGCCAATTTACTCATTTATTTTACAAATTATCAACAATGAAAAAAATTGTCAATGGACTTACACCTCGAGGAATGTGGATGTTAGAACAAGTGAATAATTACATTTCTGTTTAGTGTTTTGTTTTTAGAATAAGTAAGAGGCACATTGTATGTCTTACATAACATCAAGGTAAATAACAAACAACTTGGAATTACTTTTGTAAAATCTTACATTCTAGTTTACAGACTTGCTCATAGCATGACTTTCATGTTGACATTTTAAAAAGTCCGTCAAGAAAGTCTGCTTAAGGGCACCCAGCACTTATTTGGGTTAAAGAATTCTTTATTTTTATTTCATACAATCCAGGAAGATCTATTTTATCTATGTGTTATATTATTTTGTCGATTTTGGACTTTTAACCCATAAAAATTGATTTTTAAACATGGCGTCTCTATGTTCTGCTAATGTGAACATTTTTTGTTTGTTTATTTACTTTTCTTTTTTTTTTGCATTTTCCCGTAACTTGTATTTTTTTCATACTTTTCTCTGAAACTACGAAATATAGGAGAATAATGTTTGGCATGGATATGAAGTTTAAAGAG
The DNA here is from genome assembly GCA_030220185.1 of Diploptera punctata. NCBI lineage: Eukaryota > Metazoa > Arthropoda > Insecta > Blattodea > Blaberidae > Diploptera > Diploptera punctata. The sequence goes on from JASPKZ010007180.1 coordinate 800,385, forward strand.
CTTTATAATAATAAGGTAAATTTATCTTTGTGCTATTGACAGTGTTTGAAATAACAAAAAAATGTTTGCAACATTTTTAACAAAAAATAAAGTCTGGTCTTTGAATTTTTAAAAAAATAAATTACAATCTATATCTGAGCATAAGCAAATCTTATTATCGTCAAATGAAATATGAACAATAAATAACATACTAAATTTTGGAAACAATTGGATAAGTAGTTTTTTAGATCATTCCGTGATCGGTGGATTGGTAGGTCCGGTCTTATTCAATGGCCTCCTAGAAGCTCCGATTTGACACTCCTAGACTTTTTTTTATGAGGATACGTAAAAAATATTGTCTACAGTGAACCGATCAGAGATCTGCAACATTTAAGGTAAAGGATCATCGATGCTGTTGCAATAATCACGCCTGCGATGATCCAGCGTTGTTGGGCCGAAGTCGACTATCGGCTGGATGTTTTCAGAGCAACCAACTGAGCGCACATAGAAACATTCAAAGGTTAAAAAAAACTTTTTTGAGTTGTGAATTTAACAAAAAAGTACTCGTTTTCTTCTTCTTCTTCATCACGGCTCAAAATTGCTGCTGTTTCCATCTTTTCTTTGGTCTTCCCAAACTTCTTCTTCCTCGTGGTGAATAGTTGTATGCTGCTTTTGGGATTCTACTCTCAGTCATCCTTGCCAAGTGTTCTTTCCAGTTTGTTCTGTATTTCACTATTGTTGCGTTTAATTCCTCTACTTTTAGTTGTTGTCTTATTTCTGTGTTATGTTTTTTCTGTTCTTTGATATCCTGCTATTGGTCTGAGGAATTTCATTTCAGCAGCTTGTATTCTGGCAGATTGTTGTGTTGTCACTGTCCATGCTTCGGATCCATAAGTAATAATAGGAGCTGCCATTGTCTTGTATAACTTCATTATAGAGTCTTTCCTGGCTTTATTTTTCAAAGTGCTTTTTTAGTGTTCCTGTTATATAATTAAACTTATTTAGTTTGTTATTTATATCTGTTTCCGATGCGTATGATATTCGTATTTCGCAACCTAGGAAGTTATGTCTTACTCGTTTTAATACCTCAATTAGTTCCTGAGCTATGATTATTTGAAAGTGCTGCAACCTTTTTCGATGACCCTGTATATTATATTGACCGTGCTCATTTTCTTGATCTACCAGATACGATCGGTGAAGATATGCAACATTTTAAAAAAAGTATTTTATGAGAACACCCTCAATAACTTCTTCCCTTCGGAATTCGCTAAAACAAGATACATAAAACATATAGATAGAACCCCTCGTTTCCAAACTCGCGATATTTTTCTTTGACAGGGGAGGCGCGTTCAATGCGTCTTAATGGGAGCCTCCGAAGTAAAAAAATTGAAACTCCTGGGCTGGGTATTTATTAAATCTGTTCATAACTTGAATTTATGACGATGTACATTAAGTCTGATGTATACAAGGTTATGTATAAAATTATTCATATATTTTTCCTTTCACTTATGCTTTGATATCTCACATACAAATTGTATAATTTATCTCAAATGATTTATTACAAATTCAAGCTCTTTATACATGAATGAAATATTACATTTTAGGTTAAGTTTGAAATTTTTACTGTTTCTAGTTTTTGAAACGAAAAAAGAAACATTTCGTTGAAATTTATTTTTGGAGAAGAGCTGCCAGATAATCTCGACTGGAAAGAATTAAAAATACAGAAATTAAAAAAAAATGGATGAATGCAGAAAGAAGTGTAATGGATGAGATTGAAAACACAAGGCTAAAATGGTATGGACACATAACAAGAATGCAGGATGAAAGACTGTCAAAGGTTGTATATGCATGGGAAATTGAAAGAAGGAGCAGAAAAGGAAGACCAAGAACAACCTGGAAGAACAGCATTCAGAATTCAATGACATTTGGTATTGCGGATGAAGACACAGAGGACAGAGAACGATGAAGAACTTTAATTAAGGGACATTTCTGAATGTTTGTTACAAAGTCTATAAGTCCTTCCCAAAGTCTATAAGTCCGTAGTCATTTATGTATTTTTTTAAACTCATATTAATTACTAAGATTGGTTGGAGAAAACCTTCAAATGATGAGGAAAATTCTCAAAATGAATGAAAGAGAAACGTTCTAAGATATCAGTAAATAACCCACCGTCCTTATATATAAATTCGACCACCAAATTAGGAACCTAAATACGAAATTCTGTGCAGACGATATTAGGAGGGGACTCCAAATGATTGAAATGGATTAGGTATGGGAAAAAGGGACCGAAAATCGTAAGAATGTATGGAGAAAAATAAAGAGGAGATACTGTACTTGAATATAATCCAACAACATATTTTCACTGATTTTACGGGAAAACGTTCACAGTTGATATTTAAATTCATATTAATGATACTATAAAATGGTGAAGATACAGAAGAATATGGACTGAAGATATATCTATAGAGAAAATAAAAATTATGGCATTTCAAGGTGTAGATCCTGTCAGAAGTAAAATTGTACTTGACAATACAATTTTGGAGCAGATGAATAATTTTACATATCTAGGAAGCAATATCTCATATGAAGAAGAAAAGGACGTAAATGCAAAAATATCAAAATTTTAAATAATTTTTGGGTTAATAAATTCTATCTTCAAGCCACAGTTAGTCCAAAAACATTCAAGACTAAAAGTGTATAAAACAATGGCTCTTCCAACTCTTTGATATGGTAGCGAAGTATGGAATTTGAAACAGAAGGATATACAGGGACTTAGATCTGCTGAAATGAGATACCTTCGGAGGACTGCAGGATACACACTACTAGATCACAAAAAAATGAAGACATCTTAGAAGAATTAAACATGGAACCTTTAGAAAACAAAATTTCTGATTATAAGTCAAGATGGATGCAACATGTTCATCGAATGGAAGATCACAGGATACCCAAACAAATGTTAAGATATCAACCTGCAGGAAGAAGAAGACCAGGACGTCCACTCTAAAGACTTCTGGATGGTGTTTCTCTTGAGGCCGAAACAGGTCAACAAATGGCCTAAATTCGTGAATGTACTATGATGATGATGATGATGATAAAATGGTGAACATAATGAAATGAAATATCAATCCAGCATTTACCTAAACGATTGAGTGAAACCAAGATAAAACCTCAATCAGGTTAGTCGACACCGGGGTTTGAACTCGGGACCTCACGAATACGAGTCCCAAACGCTATCGCTCGAACCAACTCACTAGATACTAATGTAAATAACAGTAAACTGAATAAAAGTCATTGTTGATCATGTAGCAATACTGCACATGCGTACGAGACCTGAAAGTATAACTAGATGACGTAAGAGATTGCGTATTGGTTGATTCAAGATAATGTTAGAGTGAACTTACGTCACAAGATGTACAGTTTTATCATTACACGTTCAATTAGCCATGAGGGACGGTGCGATTAGCATTGAATTCCGGAAGAGCCTTACAACAGCTGCTTAATCTAATCAGACTCGCTAATGCAGAGTTAAACAAACTTTATTCTCCGTTCACCATCAAATATACTTTAATCACAGTATATTGGAAGTTCGTATCTACAGAAAATTAAATTTTACGAGAGAATGTTTTAGCGAATTTCGAATGTATGAAGCTATTGAGATTGTTCTGATGAAAATATATTTGAAAATTTCTTTTATGATCTTCAATGATCTCATCTAGTAGACACAAAAAAAAAGATTAGATTAGATTAGATTTATTTAGCCTGGTGGAGTTAAGGCCATGTGGCCTTCTCTTCCACTCACCAGGACAAACATATATTACATCAGAATATAACAATCTCAATTAACTCTAATATTAAATAATAATAAAAATTTGATCAAAAAGATAATATCTATTATATTACGATCTATAATGCAACCAGTTAATGTTAGTTAAAATTAAGACTAAAACTAATAATGAAATTTATACAAGCAAGACATATTAAATTGTCCCTGTCTAATGTATATAAAAAACAAAGAAAAATAATGAGAGATAGAAAACTAATTTTACGATTATACAATATTTAAAACAAAACAATATAAAATATTTGTTAATCTTAATATTATTTTCATAGATGATTAAATTTATTAATTGTTAAAAGAATACTATCAGTGAGGTGTATAAGTTAGTTTGTTATTAAATAATTATTTAGTTTGTTTTTGAAGGATGTTATAGTTTGACAGTCTCTGACATAGGGCGGAAAGGAATTCCACGTTTTGGTAAGTGAGACCGTAAAAGATAATGAATAATATACAGTGTGATGAGGAGGGGTATAAAGGACAATGTGCCGATGGGATCGAGTGTCAAGATTATGTGTGTCGGATAGTCTGATGAAGTGGCGTAAGAAATAATTAGGCAATGATGTGTGAAGGATTTTATAGAGAAGGGATAGGGGATGGACAGTTCTACGATCTCTTAGACGAAGCCACGATAGTTGTTCCAGGGACGGTGTAACATGGTCAAATTTGCGAATACCGCAAATAAAACGTGCGCAAGAATTATGAACACGTTGAAGTCTTAGGGTGAAAACAATATTTAAGTCTGTAAAAAGAGTGTCAAATAATCAAAATGGGGCATTGCAAGTGTTTCTACTAACATTTTCCTAAGAGCGAATGGCAGACAATTTCTTACGCGATTTAATGAATGTATTATTGAGAAGACTGTTTTGCATGTATGGTTTATTTGTGTATTCCAATTTAAGTTGTTGTCAATAAATACTCCTAGAATTTCTACTGTCCCACTATAAGGGATTTGAACTCCATTTAGTGACACATGCGAGACTGCGTTTAGGTTAATTGTAGATAATAGTCTCTGGTGACCCATAATGTTTGATTGTGACTTTCTAGGATTTAATTGCAGTATGACCAAAACTTATATAACTTATCTATTCCATTGACGTTGTTTAACGTTTCGCGTTGTAGGTACTTTTACGTGCTACACGCCGTAATACAGCAGACGATTACAATTGTACAACAAAGTAACTAAATAGTTGAATGCAGGCTTTCACGGCCGATAATCATAATGTTGAGTGATTCCGGGTTATGTGGCCGTGGTCCATTGTTGGTGTTGATACCAGACGTTTCGCCCTCAACTGCGGAGGACATCTTCAGTGGCGAGTGCTTCTAGGCGTGTTTCCTGGTCGGAAGATCTACTTAGAGTGAGCGCTGCGGACGTTGTGAACGTTGTATTAGTGGTGGGTGCAGGGTGAGTGGGCGTGGCTCTTGCTGATTGGCTAATGGTCGTCTCCTTGTTGTCCCTAGTGTTAATGCATTTATTTTCTAGTGTATGATACCAGGCCTTAGCCAGTTTGATACCTTCCTCTTTTCTGTTGATATTTCCCTTATGCTTGTATATTTCTATAGCCTCTCGGTATAATCTAGGGAAATAGTAGGAAGTTGTGGCTAAACTTGTGTATCGTCGAATAGAATCTGGTGTCCATTCATAATGGCATGTTCTGCTACAGCTGATTTATCCATTTCTCCTTGTCTGCAGTTTCTTTTATGTTCTGATAAACGGGTGGCTATACTTCTTTTCGTGGTCCCTATATATGATTTACCACACGAATATATAGGGACCACGAAAAGAAGTATAGCCACCCGTTTACTAGAACATAAAAGAAACTGCAGACAAGGAGAAATGGATAAATCAGCTGTAGCAGAACATGCCATTATGAATGGACACCAGATTCTATTCGACGATACACAAGTTTTAGCCACAACTTCCTACTATTTCCCTAGATTATACCGAGAGGCTATAGAAATATACAAGCATAAGGGAAATATCAACAGAAAAGAGGAAGGTATCAAACTGGCTAAGGCCTGGTATCATACACTAGAAAATAAATGCATTAACACTAGGGACAACAAGGAGACGACCATTAGCCAATCAGCAAGAGCCACGCCCACTCACCCTGCACCCACCACTAATACAACGTTCACAACGTCCGCAGCGCTCACTCTAAGTAGATCTTCCGACCAGGAAACACGCCTAGAAGCACTCGCCACTGAAGATGCCCTCCGCAGTTGAGGGCGAAACGTCTGGTATCAACACCAACTATGGACCACGGCCACATAACCCGGAATCACTCAACAAAGTAACTAAATACTATGCAGCATTGTCGATGCTAGCAAACACAAAAAAATAAATAAATAAAAAAAAAAACAATACACATTTTATAAGTCCACTAATACTTGTAATATGTGCATCAGAATAGAAATGAATGTAACTCCCTGAACGTATTAGAGTCTAATAATTAGACAGTTGTATAGTAATCGGACGATACTGTGGCAGGTCCGCATGCCGCTCCCCATTTTTCTCTATACTCCGTGTAATATTAACCTGTAGCGTTCGTTTTCGTGTAGAATCCGTTAACCCATTCGTTACAGGTATAAATGCTCAATCTATTTTTCCAGAAACCATATTTAAGTTACTACATTTAATAGATTTAAACTATCCCCAAGAATATAAAAAACTCCTGTGCATCATACACTAAAACGTAATTATAGAGGAAAAGTAAGCTAAATCAAGCTAATGGGTTCATAACCCATTTATAGAGGAAGGGTCTTTAAATTATATCGTCTATTTTCAGACATTCAAAACGAACAAAATATAATGGTACTTGAGATCAGAAGAAGGATGAAGGCCAAAACACATTACTCTACTAGTCTTAAATGTTAACAAAAGATTACCCTGTCAAGATGTACAAAATATTGCAAAATATATAAGAACAGAGTTAAGCGAATGTACCTCGTCTGCTGAGTTGAAGGCCATTTAACTGCTGGCGAGTCTACCTCGTCTTTTGAGGCGAATGGGTTAATTAACTAAGTCATTGGCACTATCGAACCCATAGGTTCATGGTCGGGCGGGTAATAAGCTTTCAATACATCCCTACACTGAGCTAATGTTTTCCAATCATCCCCTGTATAATCTATTTTCCTCAAATCATTGTTAATGTTATTCTCCCACCTCATTCTTGATCTACCAACTGGGCGTTTTCCAACAAGAAGCTTTCATGCTCTTCTTCCATTCATCATTCATGTTACAATTCCTGCCCATCACAGTCTAGGAGACTTAATTGTTCTTATTATATCTGATTTGCTATAAAGATCGTATAGCTCACTGTTATGTACGCTTCTCCATTTGCCTGTCTGTTCATCTCTCTTTAATCCAAACATTTTCCTAAGAACTTTGTTCTCAAATACTCGTAATATTTTATCCTCTCTTAAAGTAAGAGTCCATGTTTCGGATCCATATAATATAACTGGAAGAATATATTTTATTTAGGAATATTCCACAATGCAGTGTTTCTCCTTCAATCCAAAGTGATTTGTCGTCAGAGGTTCCTGTCTAAATCATCTTCTTCCCTCAAATCTCTAGCTTCCATACTTCTCTTCACTCCATCCATCCATCGTTCTCTACGCCTGCCTCTTCCACTTCTTCCATTAGCTTTCCAATTAAGAATAATAGTTTTATACATTTTCAGCATAACTTTTATGAAAGGAGTTGGGACGACAAAGAGTCCCTGTAATGTATAGTTGTAAGCATTTACAAAATTGTTCCTATGTTTAATTTCTTGTAGAATCCGTTAGACCTGTTCATTGATAAGCGCCGCTCACGGTGAAGTTGGCAGCCCTGCGGGGCATTTGTTGCATTCCACATGTTATGTGGCAAGGCTGTTGCTTCTAATGGAGCTTAAACAAGTATTTTTTGTTCCTCAACTGGTTTACTTGCTCTTTATCTTGCATTAACGACAATCTACCAGATTTCACTTTTAAGCTGCACGCGCGTTACTATTTCATCCCAACTATAGTCCAAGATCCGGCTGCAAGATTACTAAGTTCATCGAGTGTTTGAACAAAACCAATTTTTTTCATAAAATTGTGAATTGCTGAATACATTTTTTCCGAGTTGCCTATTAAAATTCGGCCGCCAGTATGTTTAATTAAAATATAATTGATTTATTTTTCGATTTACTTGTTATTAGAATAAATTATAATCCAGTTCACAGAAATCGATGTATAGAGCTTCAAAAGTTTTGACTGCCGTAAACCTCCTCACGCTACAGCAGGCTGTGATACCAATCAGTAATAAAATGGCGGTAAGTATGTATTTATGTTTTATATTGTTTCAAATAAAGTTAGTTCTTTTAAAATGCTGTGATTTGTTTCGTATAATGTATATTAACATTAACTTTTGGATATATTTATGTATACACATTGTACGTAGTATACATAAAGGGCAGTGGTTTTACTTCCAGCTGCGAGGGAACAATATAAAACAATAAATACGTACTTGTCGCCATTGTATTACTGATCGGCGTCACAGCCTGATGTAGTTGCGAGGAGGTTTACGGCCAAGTGTGCAATGGCAACCAAAACTATACAAGCTCTATACATCGATTTCTGCGAACTGGATTATAATTTATTTTAATAACAAGTAAATCAAATGATTTCGAATAAATAAATACATAAATTATATTTTAATTAAACATACTGGCGGCCGAATTTTAATAGGCAACTCGGGAAAAATGTATTCAGAATTCACAATTTTATGAAAAAAATTGATTTTGTTCATACACTCGATGAACGTAGTAATCTTACAGCCGGATCTTGGACTATATCGAATAACACATTTATAAACTCCATTATTCTACTTCTCTCTCCCTCCCCTTCTATTCCTTAACTTAATCTCTCAGGATATATTCAAATTGCATTCCTTGTATTAAGAAATCAATTGATCTGCGTTTACTTGACGAAAATCTACATTGTTTATTTATTAAATAAAACTATCAACATTTATTGATTTTCATACGGGGTGAATCATAAATATGGCTATACGTTTGATCGCGTTGTGTGATGAAAATATTACCATTACAGGAAATATGAAATTACCGTTGGAAAGGCAATTATTCAAATTACAACAATGGAATAAAACAAAACAGTGTAGAACTTACATCATCAGTCAAAATGGCGTTAAATATGCAACAGCAAGTTACAATTGCTGCATGGGCAATAACATATGCTAATGATCGTGAAGCCGCAAGACGGGCAAGACGTGAGTTTAAAGTAGCATTGCAGCCGTTGACTGTGGGGAAGTGGAGAAAACGACTGTTGGAAACGGGAAGGATGCAGAAAATCAAACCTCCTGGAAGGCCTCGCATTAGCACGATGCAAAAACAATGAAGATAATTGTGGAGGCGTTCGACGCTAGCCCACAAAAATCAACCAGGCTGCACGTGAGCAGTGATTTGTTTTGTTTTGTTCTATTGTTGTAATTTGAAGGATTCCCTTTCCAATGATAACATCATATTTCCTTTAATAATAATATTTTCGTCACAAAAAGCGATCAAACGTATAGCCATATTTCTGAATCACACTGTAAATGTTTATTTTAATCAATACTCATGACAGTTGTTTTAATACACTGTATGTTCTTCAGATGTATACCAAAAATACAAATTAATATTCTTATTTATATATGGCAAATATCTGAAGAAGATACAGTGTAATGAAACAGCTGTCGTGAATACTGATTAAAATAAATATTTATGAATCAATAAAACTTCTTCTTCTTGCGGGGATTAAACCTTTTTGGTTCGTTCCGGCTCCAAGTATTATAGCTGATGTGTCCATCTGTTTCATGGGCGTCCCCGATCTCTTTTTCCTCCTCTTGGTTGATAGGTTAGACTTTACCTAGGCAATATGTTGGCATCCATTCTGCAGAAATGTTCATACAATTTTCTCCTATACTCTTCTATTTTGTCTGAATATTTGTATGATGATCTTGTGGACGATTTCCGGGCTGTTGGCCGTGGTCTTGAGGCTTGTAGTTCCCCAACGTTTCAGTCTGAAGTCTCAGACAACCCTTGAGGATGCCGGATACAGTCTCTGGCGAAACGTTGGGGAACTACAAGCCTCAAGACCACGTCCAACAGCCCGGAAATCGTCTACAAGATCATCAGTAACTCCGGCCGTGAAAGCCTAAGTCAATATATGAATATTTGTAGTTCTTTACGGATATCTTCACTCCGTTTTTTTACCCACACTGAGCAACAAAAAATAAACTTTTTTTTTGTCTCAGAAAGAAAAATATGTGATTCTGATAGTATTTTTTCTCCTGAAAAAACTGTTGGTGATGGAGAAATTCCGAATACATATTTGAAAACACGTTAAAAAACTGCATTAAGTACAACTACGTCTCGTAGACTGCGATGGGCAGGACATGTGGCACGAATGGGGAATGAAAGACGTACATGGAAGATTCTTGTAGGAAAACCAGAGGGAAAACGCCCAGTCGGTAGACCGTGTTCCATGTCAACTTTTATTATTCCTTATATTTTAAACTTCCTTTTCCAAGTCAATTACTTAATCAAATTATAGGTTATTATTGTTATTATTATTATTATTATTATTATTATTACATTTTTTATTTCTTTCCATTGTCAACTTTATATTTTGTAGCCTATATCTATTATGTATCATTATTCATGTAGATATTTCATAATTGTTATTATATGTAGTAGTAGTAGTAGGACTTTATTAGACAAAAAGTAAGATATATACAATGCTATTTACAAATATGGGTCGCACGGGCAGTAAGCTGTACGTGCTGTTGACAGTCCGTTACAATAAAGTGATATTTGGTAATAGTATAAAGAAAAACAAAAAGAAAACAATAATATTACAATTACATAAAGAAAATACAATAATATTAGTTACATAATAATACAATAACATTATACATTAAGTTAAGTAGAATTATTGTCCCGCGCCGTAGCCGAGCGGTTAACGTAGGAAGCCTTGGCGCAGAGCTACGGGACTTGCGCTGGTTCGAGTCTCCATGGGGGAAGAAATTTTCTCATGGTATTTCGGCCAGTATGGGACCGGTGCCCACCCAGCATCGTGAGGCAATTGGGTAGCTACAATAAGTAGCGGCTCCAGGTTGAGGAACCAGCTATAACGGCTGGGGGACTCGACATGCTAACCACATGTCACCCCTACACTGGCTGTTGATCATCTACCTCTGTGATTGACACATGTGCATGTGAAGGGCCAGCAGCCGGCTAGTAAAAGGGCAACCGCTGAAAAGTGGAAAGACCCTCAATCGAATCGAAGTAGAATTATTAAGAATTAATGGTATTTGATTTTGATAACTCCATCAGGTAAAATAAATAAATATAATGAAGTTCACCTAAATAGGGATATCTTTTCTCTGGGTGTATCTTTGTGTAACAGTTATGATTTGGTGAAAGTATGGACACCTCAGTACATGGGACACACAATACAAGTGTGCGGCCATTTAAATACCTGTGAGGGAAAGCGTGAAACGCACGAGTGGCAACACTGTTCAACAAATCTTTGCAGCAAATATTACGGAATCAATATTTAAAAATAAAATACACTTCTTATATAGAGGACAATTTTTGGACCAAAGTGAGATGAAAAGAGAGGGGAACGGAGAATATTACATAACAGTGAGCTTCATGATCTTTATGGGAAACCATATGTAACAAGAAAAGTTAGGTCTCGTATACTGCGATGGACAGAATATGTGGCACGAATGAGGAATGAAGAAGGGGCATGGGCACTTCTTGTAGGTAAATCAGAGTAAAAACACCCAGTAGATAGGTCAAGAATGAGGTAGGAGAATAATATTAACCGTCAATTGAGGGAAGTAAATTATATAGGGGAAAATAGGAAAACATTAGCTCAGGATAGGGATGTACGGAGAGCTTATATCCGCGCAACTAAGGATCTCCGACTTCGATAGTGCAAGTGAGTTAGTTAGTTCAGTATAATTAAATTATATTTGTTGACAACCTGAAGCAAGAATTTTTAAAATTAGTAAAAATCACTAAATTAACATGTTGGCTAGAATGTTAGTGTTTGAGACTAACTAACTAACTAACTAACTCACTGGCACTATCGAACCTGTAGGTTCATGGCAGCGCGGACATAAGCTCTCCATAAATCCCTATCTTAAGCTAATGTTTTCCAATCATTCCCTGTATAATCTACTTCCCTCACATCATAGTAACTGTTATTCTCCAAGTTCACTCTTGGTCTATCAACTGGGCGTTTTCCCTCTGGTTTTCCTACTAGAAGCTTCCATGCATGTCTTTCATTCCCCATATTTTCCATATGTTCTGCCCATCGCAGTCTACGAGAATTTTCCGATTGATTGAGGGTCTTTCCACTTTTCAGCGGTTGCCCTTTTACCAGCCGGCTGCTGGCCTTTCACATCCACATGTGTCAATCACAGAGGTAGATGATCAACAGCCAGTGTAGGGGTGACATGTGGTTAGCATGTCGAGTCCCCAAGCCGTTATAGCTGGTTCCTCAACCTGGAGCCGCTACTTATTGTAGCTACCCAATTGCCTCACGATGCTGGGTGGGCACCGGTCCCATACTGGCCGAAATACCATGAGAAAATTTCTTCCCCCATGGAGACTCGAACCAGCGCAAGTCCCGTAGCTCTGCGCCAAGGCTTCCTACCTTAACCGCTCGGCTACGGCGCGGGACAGTCTACGAGACTTAACTGTTCTTATATCTGACTTCCTATAAAGATCATGTAGTTAACTGTTAAGAAGTCTTCTCCGTTCACCCGTATGTTAATCTCTCTTTACCAGTCTATGAGACTTAACTGTTCTTATTATATCTGGCTTCCTATAAAGACCATGTAATTCACTGTTATGTAGTCTTCTCCATTCACCTGTCTGTTCATCTCTCTTTGGTCCAAAAATGTTCCTAAGAATTTTATCCTCAAATACTCGTAATCTCCTTTCCTCCCTTAAAGTAAGAGTCCATGTTTCGCATCCATATAATATAACTGGTAGAATAATAGTTTTATATATTTTCAGTTTAACGTTTTTTGAAAGGAGTTGGGACATCAAGAGTCTCTGCAATGCATAATAGCACGCATTTCCAGAATTGAGCCTGTGTTTAATTTCCTTGTGCATCTCATTCCTATTTGTGATTATTGTTCCCAGGTACTTGAATTCAGCCACTTCCTCAAAATTCCCCTCATTTGCCATTAGCTGTCCATTTCCATTATATAATGCATTTTTATGTGTGACCGTATATTCAGTTTTATTGATATTTACTTCCAGTCCCAATTTCTTAGTGTTACTCAGTGGTGTGTGCGTGTTGGCCTTTAGTATCTCCTCGCTATCGGCCAGTAGCTCTACATCATCAGCATAAACCAACAGCTTATTTATACCATTGAGTTGCAGGCCTTCTTCATCCTCTAAAGATTCCGAAAAGTGATTTAACCCTTAAAAATTCGAAAGTTCAATTTTGCGTGGATTGGTGATCTATCCGGAGAGTATCACAGCATGGTGCATGTAAAACTTCTCTACTCTCTACTAGACCTGTTTTATTTATTTTTAAAAGTTGGCTTTCAAGCGATTAGTGATCTATATGTAACAAAATGGAGGAAGTAGTCAAGTCATTAATAGCAGTGCAGAAAAACAATTATTGCACATGTGCAAATTCATTCCTCCACAGTTCCATGAATTCTAATCAGAATCTTAGAAACATTGAGTGAAAATAAGAAAGACACAATAGTATGCAATGTTGGGAAGCGTTATTTACAGAATCAAGGAAAATGTTTAAAACCGAGCGATAGTGAGGTTTTTAATTTCCGAGATTCTGTTAAACAATTCACAAAAGTGCGTTGTACATTATTTTTTGCGCGATGGTTTTTTTCAAAATAATAAATAGTAGTAAAATAATAACGTATTTGTTAAAAATATGTGCGTTCATTATAAACAATTGACTAACGTTAACAGTGTAGACAATGTTTATTAGTTGAAAGTACAGGAGGCCGTGAGACCATTATTATTGATAAAATGGCCGCAAGTACGTATTTATTGTTTTATATTGTTTCAAATAAAGTTCAGTTCATTTAAAATGCAGTGATTTGTTTTGTATAATGTATATTAACACTACCTTTCGGATATTTTTTTGCATATACATTGTACAGTACGTAGTATACATAGAGGGCAGTGGTTTTACTTCCCGCACGTGGGTGAATGTAATATTACAGTATAGTTATTTAGGTTGGCAATCCCGAAATGTAGGAAGTTGAACTTTTAATCATAGTCGCCATTGCTGTAAGTACAACAAAACGCACTCTCGCGCAAAAAGAATGTATCGAAATAACATTAAATGAAAATAAATACTGAAAACTGATTAAGTTAGAATTTTTTCTAACAGAATCAGTGTTTAATATGTATTTTATATTTCTTATTATAACATTTTTAGTTAAATATCATCATAATCATAGTACATTCACGAATTTAGGCCATTTGTTGACCTGTTTCGGCCTCAAGAGAAACACCATCCAGAAGTCTTTTGAGTGGACGTCCTGGTCTTCTTCTTCCTGCAGGTTGATATCTTAACATTTGTTTGGGTATTCTGTGATCTTCCATTCGATGAACATGTTGCATCCATCTTGACTTATAATCAGAAATTTTGTACTATGTGTTAGATAATTTTTCCACTCTAAAGAGATATATCACTTTTGCACTTAATTCTGTATTAAATTGTTAATATTTAGTTATTAACATGTTATTTGCATTCAAATTGGCTGTATATGTTTCCAATAGGATGAGAGATTAAAATGTATATGATATAATAAAGGTAATAGCCTCAAAATAAACATTATACTTTTTTCTTTCTTTTTCCCAACGATTTGTAGTTTGTGGGTTAGATTTCTTTTCGGGGCAACTATTCAAATTAAAAATTAATTAATTATTTGCAATAAATGAAAAAAGTTCTTCTTCTTCGGCTTTCCACCACTTATAGGTTTGCTGTCTTCAGTTTCCATTTATCTCTATCATTCCAATCTCCCTCTTCCAAATTCCTATCATCCATTATAGTTCTGACATAAGTTTTCCATTTCCATCTTGGTCTCCACGTTTATATCTTCCAGGGGGTGACCATTGGTATATATTTTTTGGCCATCTTTCATTTTCCATTCTTTGTACATGGCCATACCATTTAAACGTTTGATTTTCAATCCTCTTAACAACCGATGTGGTGACATTCATTTCTCTCCAAAGGAATTCATTTGTTATTTTATCCTGTCTTGTTTTTTGGAGGCTTCTTCTAAAATAATCAAATTCAACTGTTCTAATTATAATTTTTTGTACTTCCGTCAAAGACCAAGTTTCATTTTCATATAACAAAATATTCTGTATTAAGCTATCATAAATTTTCATTTTAGTTTCTTTTGTGATATTTTTGTTCCAAATTATTCCATGTAATGTTTTAGTTGCATTTTTTGTCATTGCAATTTTAGTCTGTACATCTCTCTCACAGGTACCTAATCTTGTAATTATTGACCCAAGATATTTAAAAAATTCACATTTTTTATCTTCCCTGTTTGGAGTATGAGGTCATCCACATCCTTTCCCAAATACATATATTCTGTTTTCTGTAAATTTATATTCAGTCCCCATTTTTTATATTCTTCCATTAGTTTATTTATCATATATTTCATATCATCTTCATCCCCTGCAAAAATTATTTGATCATCTGCAAACAGTTATGAATACAAATATAAATGGAAGGAACATTCGAAAACAATGAATGATAGGAGAATACCGGAGATAATTCTGTCATATAATTTAAGTGGACGACGAGATCCTGTACGACCTGGACTGAGATGGAATAAGGGCGGAACAGGCCATAGAAGAAGAAGAAAAAGAAGAAAAAAAATATAAGATATAAAGGGACTTAATAACTGTTACGTAAAAAGTATTATCAACTGAGAAATATAAAAACAGCTGAATGTGATGTCTGACCTACAACAAGGTAACGCTAGTTGATTAAGACAAACGTTTGTATTCAATCATCGGGAGAAATCTGGGACAATCAAACCACAACGCATGCGCACATAATTACTCGGTGTTAAATACGAACCAAAGTATCCATTCTAACAATAAATTACTCGAATGAAACTTGTATTGTACAGCAAATCTAATTCTAAGCACATGAAAGTTTCACTCACATAAATTCATGATTGGATATAATTATTATCTAATAAACGGCGCATCTAAATTATGTAAACTTTCTCACTCCGAGTGAGTTGGCTCAGGCGATATCGTTTGAGACTTTTACTCGATAGGTCGATTAATCTGAATGAGTTTCCCCCCCCCCTGGTTTTTCTTACAAGGGAACTGTCAACCGTTCCATGAGGAAATTTCTTTGAAATTTCTCCCAGAGAAGCGTTGTGATGTACACCCTTAGAAAAAAAAAGTCACCTCTTGAACGCACATAAGTCCTACTCGGTACACCGCTGGATTCAAACTAGGAAACTAGTCATAATTGTGGAGTCCCTTAGCTACTGTGTTACGTGGCATGAACTGAAGACACTCCTACGTGTCATGTTAGGTCAGCGGTAAAGCATGCAGTCACTGTTTCTGTTAGTGAAGGTCGCAGGTTCGCATCCTCAATTACACAGTTTTTTTAATGATCCATCTATAGTAATTCTGCCCGAAGGCAGGTCCTTCACTGCAATCATGGCATTTTCATGCTATGCTTGCAGCTTTGCTAGGGAATTGTAGGTGTGGTAGCTTCCCGTCGCTTTCCACATCGATGAAGGATGATGATGATGGCCATATGATTTCGGGGGACCGTTTGGGCCTTGAAGTTTTCCTAACATTTGTCTTACAGGTGAGGAAAAACCCCTATAAAAACCTCACCCAGAAAAACTACCCCGAACGGGGATCGAACCCGGGCCCTCTGCGTGACAAGGCAGCACGCTACCTCGAGACCACAGCGGTGATATGATATTTGTATTAAAAGTTTTATGAATTAAATACAACTTTTATTTTGACATTTGAATTAAATCAATGTTAATGTCATTATTGTCATCATCATCATCATCAACAACATCATCAACAATCACGGATTAAGCCCATGTGGCTTGTTCCGGTCTCATAGATTCTCATTCAAAAGGGGATCCATCTCTTCTTCGGTCTACCAACATTCCTGCGTCTTTTTGGTTTGTATTTAAGTATAATTTTGGGAATGCGATCATCTTCCATTCTTTGAACATGTTCTTTCCAGTTTTTTCTAGATTCTTTTATTCTATCTAAGAGTAAATATAATTGTTAAAATAATGACAAAAATGTCATTATTGCAACAATTATATTTACCACATTCAGGGTTTGTTCTAGATAATTTCAATATACTACATTCAGTAGACTGTGATGCGCAGACGTCTGCGCAAAAGCAACAGCCTCTAACAAGTTTATTTAATTGATGACGAATTTAAAATAATATTTATTTGCTACATATGATTATTATCTTACAAGAAAATAGTTACAAAATTACTTGTATTATATAAATAATACTTAAATATCTGGTATGACCGATCCAGCGACATAATTGTTTAGACCTGCTGCCACTAGCTGGGGCGAAAGATGGCTCATGGGCACAAATTCAAGACGTCTGGGATGCTCTAGCTGATCGTCCACGTGCCTGTAGAAATTTGATTGCATCAATGCCCCGCAGATTGAGGGCGGTAATAGATGCTGAGGGTTCATACACCAGATATTGATTTTGTCTTTGTTAAATTTTTCATTTTATAAGATATTATATTCTTCCCTCATTTATTTATTAGAAGAAGGTTTTAATTTATGTTTTTGTGTGCATTAAAGTCATAAAATCCAAATATAAAATTAAATATAAAACTGTATTAAAGGCGAAATGCTATTCTAACATTCAGATTAAAACAAGTAGAATGGGAATCGAACCCGTGAGGTTACGAACGCAGATTATGTCTGTTAAACGTCTCGACCATGGAAACACACTAAACCATGTTGCTTGAGCGTGCACTGCGTTAACTAGGAAACAACCCAGTACAATTTCTGAAAACGTGTTGATGTGAATAAGGCTTCTGCGAGCGCTCACGAAGTTCCCCGATCGATTGATAGAATCTGCAGATGACTCATTATTTTGTTTAAGGATGTACCAAGGCCGTATCCAAAAAAATACCCTTTTTAACTGCAAAGCAGGGAAATAGAAGCCAGAATCTAGCAATGGAAATCCACTGTACGGAGCAAATGGACTCCCTGCATGAGTAAGAGCAAAGTGAAGTGAGGTGGAAAGAAGAGCGGATGTCAGGTAGTGAGGGTTATACAATAACCAATACAGGTATTGTATTACTTCCTTGTACTTTAAATGAGGGATTTCGTGCTGGATTTTAGTGTCTTGCAGTTAAAAACGGCAGATTTTTTAAACAGGGCCTTTGTACATCACAATGCTTCTTTGAAAGAAATTTCAAGATAAGTTTCGGCAAGTAATGGTTGACAAATTCCCTAGTTAGGGTCGGTTTCACCAACAGAGGTAACTGTATAACGCCAGTTTAAGCTATGTATTATATATAGAAAAAACTGTTGGTGTAACAGACCCTTAGACGTCTTTGGTTGGAATTCCATTACCAGAAATGAAAGTCGATTTGTTTGCGGAAATTGATTTAACTGAGTTTGAAAAATACTTACAATATTGTGTAGTAGATTTAAGTAAGAAACCAAATTCCAAGGTCAAACCAAACATACCTGAAAACAAACATTTTTCCATTAATATAACTGACATACTCCATTATAATGTGGAATTTATTGACATCTTGTTTTAACATATATATACAGTAATGGTGCACACGAGCCTGTTCGGGCGTTTGTGCTTTTCTCTATTCCATGAATAAAGAACAAAGAAGTTAGTTATGCAGGAACTGTGTAACTTAAGCGAAATGCTCAGAAAACAGAATTTATGGTTCTATTTTGGTGATTTACGGATAAATATACAGTATTTCTTTTGTTAAATTGGAGAAACTCAATTTCTGATCCCAACTTATTAAAACAAATTGGAACATAGTGAAAAAAAAAGTCATACATAACGATAAGTTTTCACCTACTTGCATATTGTAATTGTATAATTTGTGAACAATTTAAATAATATTTACATATTCATTTTTTCCATTACTTTATTGAAAATATTACACAATAGAATATTACGAAAATTACAAAGTAGAATACAAAACGCAGAAATGAACTTCCTTAGAAGAACAAAAGGCTGCACAATGTTGGATAAGATAAAAAACGAAGATATAAGAACAGAGTTAAATATATATATATATATATATATATATATCCATTGAATAAGAAACTCAAAGAATATTGAGAGAAATGGTTTAAACATATGGAAATAATGAATGTAACAAGATTACCAAGAGCAGCATTCAACTACAAGCCAAGAGGTTCAAGGAATGTAGGAAGGCCAGTGAAAAGATGGACAGAACAACTGTGAGGCGGAACAAGCAATTTTTGCCTAACCCGTGAAGTGAAGAAGAAGAAGAAGAAGAATATTACGATGAAAGGTTGGGAAGTGGTATTAACAGAATCGAGGAAAATGTTTAAAAACCGAGCGATAGCAACGTTTTTAATTTCCGAGATTCTGTAAAACACTTCACAAACGTGCGTTGTACATTATTTTTTGCGCGATGGTATTTTTCGCGCGTTACCGTCGAAGTCGCTCATACATACTATATTTCATTTTTCAAAGGCAGCGGAACTATAATTAATCCAAGGTACGTAAAAAAAGACATATACGGTACTCTAGGGTATAATCTAAAATTATTAATAAGTTTTAGTTTTTATAATGCGGAATTTTGTCTAATGTGGAAAAAAAATTGGTCCCATGCGATTCCGCTTCGAACAAGTTTTACTGTATTTGTTGCCATTATCATTAAGGACACACAGTACTTATTTGGGTTAAAAAAATATTTTTTTCCCCTTTTTTTCTTCAAAAATCCAGGAAGGTCTACTTTATCGATGTGTATTATAGTTTTGTCGATTTTGGAGGTTTAAACTCATAAAAATTTATTTTAAAAAATGGCGTCTTTGTGTTCTAATGTGTATTTTTTTTTTTGCATTTCCCTGTAACGTATATTTTGGTACACTTTTTCTCTAAAATATGAAAGATAGGAGAATAATTTTTGGCATGGCTATGCAGTTTAAAGACCTCTATAATAATAAGGTAAATTTATCTTTGTGCTATTGATAGTGTTTGAAATTTTAAAAAAAGGATGCAAAGTTTTTAACAAAAAAAAATTGGTCTTTGATTTTTTAAAAATAAATGACAATTCATATCTGAACAGAAGCAAACCTTATTATTGTGAAATGAACTATGGACAATAACATACTAAATTTTGGAAACAATTGGATAAGTAGTTTTTGAGAAAAATTGCACCAAGACAATACTTTTAAGAAATTGGACTTTTTATTTTATTTTTTTTGTATTTTAAATTACTCATGAAGAAATATGTCTAAAACATTAACCACAGTGTCATTATGTTCAGGAAGACTTGTTTAATTAGTGACACAATTTTCATGCACATAACTTAAGAATAAGTTGAAAAAATGATTTTTGTATGTTTCATATTTTTAAACAAATTGCAAAGAAATTAATACCGGGTGCCCTTAAAAAACAAATGAGAGTTTACATTGGTATACAGTATTGGAATGCTCAATAGAGCTTAACAACTGGGATGTCATTAATTGGGCGGTCCAGAGATACTAGTTTAAAAGCGAAATCAATTCAAAGAAGGAAACACGAGTGAAATTCGGCTACATAACACCATCACTAAACTAGATCCATACTGTAGTTCCTACTTTCTCATTAAATTCCATCATTTCCTAAACAAACTCACGCTTTGATATGTCCCAATATGAACAGTGAAAATAATATTAAAAATTACTACGGACTTTAGGACAGTTATAGGTACGAATTGAAGAAAAATCTCATCTTATAAAAAAGAAAGAAAAACAAAAGCTGCACAAGATTGTATTGGATAGAAAATGAAGATATAAGTACAGAGTTAAATATTATAATAATAATAATAATAATAATAATAATAATAATAATAATAATAATAATAATAATAATAACAATAATAATAGCTTTATTTTACCTGGCAGAGTTAAGGCCTTAAGGCCTTGTCTACCACTCAACCAGGTTTTAAAAAATACAAAAAAGAAAATAGTCTTACATCTAAATTACAATAAACATAAGCAATTACATGTTATAAATACAACTGTAACCACTGAATAAAAAAAATCAAAGAATGTAGAGATAAATTGTTTAGACATGTACAAAGAATGAATGTAACAAGATTACTAAAGCAGCATTTAACTACAAACCAAGAGGATCAAGGAATATAGGAAGGCCAGTGAAAAGATGGACAGAGCAGTGAGTCGGAAGAGACAATTTGACTAGCCAGTGAGAAGAAGAAGAAGAAGAAGAAGAAGAATAAGAATTATCTATTCTCGATTGAATTGTTTATTACTACGCTTGCCTCTCACTTCGATGTTAGCGGGTTCAAATCCCAGAGTAGGACCCATTGATTTTTTTTTTTTTTTTCAGAACGTGAACATTATCTGAGTATAGGTTCTTTCTGATAGAAAGTAAAGTGCCTTGTCGTATATTTACTGTATTTAAAAGACCTGAAGTCTGACATAAAAATGTCTCTGAACAAAATCTGTCCACCATTCCACGCCTGTATTTTGTTTTCAGACGCTAATACCTTCAGCTGTTATAGAGCGTCGTAAAAAAGTATTTATCTTAAAACCGTCTATTTTTGAATTCGTGTTCTCTTGAATAAGAGACCCCAACTTCAGCTCGTTACCATTCGTTTGGCGCAATAAAATGTGAGAAACCGTGAGAAAAGATTCAGGCTTAGCGTTTGAAACTCTTATTCCAGAGGTCTCAAAGTCAAATCCCAGAGTCATCCCAATCTGACTGAGTTTTTGTTTCTTAAATATTTTTTCGGCCATGATGGTAAATTCTGGATTTGAATTCATTACGAACTTCATCATAATCACTAATTTATAATAAAACTAGAAGTCCCGGCCACGCGTTGCTCTGGCTAAGGTATACGTTAAAAATTTAAATTAAGTTGGTGTCTTTCAGCCAGATTACTTAAAACTAATACTTACACACGAAATTAATAATATTGAAAATAAAATAAACACTGAACACACTTAAATTATGAAATAATCAATATTTGTAATTCAATTGATATTCGCGGTTGCAACAAAAAGCACAGCCATCTGGATCTCTCTTTGTTAAATAATAAAACAATTACCTTACCAAATTACCTTACACCGCCATCTGTTAGAATCGTATGGAACTCACAGATAATTATAACTCTTTGTTAAATAATAAATAAATAAATAATTTGCAATAAAAAGTAATGCGACTATAAATTTAGTTATAAACTACCCTAAGTCTCAAGTTGGATCAAACTGCACACAGTGTGCAAAATTTTATTAAAATCGGTTCAGTAGTTTAGGATTCCATCGCGGACGAACAACGTGACACGAAATTTTTTTATATTAAGATTAAACTTGACAATAATTACTACTCACAATAAATTGGGGCTGGAAGAACACATCAATAAAACTAAATAGAGGCAACACTTAGAAATGCGTTATATAACAGAAATGTACAGTTAATGACAAATGAGGGAATGTTTAAATAAGCGGCTGAATTCAATTACCTAGGAACAATACTCACGTACTGGAATGAGTTGCACGAAGAAATTGAACATAATTATGTTCAATTATAGAAATGCATGCTATTATACAGTACAGGGACTCTTGTCGCCCCAACTTGTCTTAAAAAAGTTTTTGGTCGATGTGACTAATTTCTTATACTTACCAATATTGTTGTTATTGGAAGTAAGTCAACGTTCCCACATCTAACCTGGTTGCTATGCAAACAAAAGAAATCGCAATGCTGATATGAACTCAAAAAACACACGTTCGGTAAGTAAAATAAAACATTTCTTGAATGTTTTGTACACTAACTCGTACCTTCCTCGTACTTTTCCGGAATTAATGCAGAACATCCCACTCTCCAGGCTTCTTCAATTTCTCGATCATCTATCATGACTCCTTCCATAATAAAATTATTAAATAGATTCTAATCACGGTACTACATATAAAAATGTCTCCACAGCCAACAATCCTTGCTTATAATAAAACAAATGAAAAGCTACATAGCACGATGACCAAATGTTTCTTTCTCATAGAAGTCATTTACATCCAACCAATGTATTAATTCATTTATTACTATATTTAATAAAAATTAGTCACATCGACCAAAAAATAGTATGCAATACACATGAGGTAAGCATGTAACAGATCTCGAAAATTGAAAAAAAACTTTTTCTCGATCAGTAACAGGTGCTTACCTCACTTGTATCGCAATATACTATTAACTAAAAAATGTATCAAATCGTTATTCTCCCAGTTATATGGGTGCGAAACATGGACTCTTCTTTAAGGGAGGAAAAAGGATCGCGAGTATTTGAGAATAAAGTTCTTAGGAAAATGTTTGGACCAATGATAGATGGACAAGTGAATGGAGAAGACTACATAACAGTGAACTACATGATCTTTATGAGAAATCAAATGTAATAATAACAGTAAAGTCTCGTAGACTGCGATGAGCAGGACATGTGGCATGAATAAGAAATGAAGGAGGGGCATGGAAACTACTTGTAAGAAAACCAGACGGACAGCGACCAGTAGGTAGGTCAAGAATGAGGTGTGAGAATGACATTAACTATGATTTGAGGGAAGTAGATTATACAGGGGATGATTGGAAAACATAAGCTCAGGATAGGGATTATGGCGAGCTTAAGATCCACTCGCCTATGAACCTACGGTTGGAGAGTGCCAGTGAGTTAGATAGTTATTATTCATCATCATCATCAGCAGCAGCATCAAGGATTAGTCTGTTACGATCTCATGTTAGATTTGGTCTATCCATCTTTTACTGGGTCTTCCAACGTTTCTTCGTCCTAGTGGTTTGTAATGAAGAATCTGTTTCGGAATTGTATTGTTATCCATTCTATTGATGTGATCCATCCATTTATCTCTGTATTGTGTAATTCTATCTAATAGTTTGAATATATTCAGTTCTCTTCGTATACCCTCACTTCGCCTTTGATCCATTATTATATAGCCAGCCACACTCCTTAGAAACCTCATTTCTAACGATTCTATTCTTCGTTCCTGTTTTTGGTTAAGACGCAATGTTCCGATCCATATAATAGTGTTTGAACCGCCATTGTTTTATAACATTTTAAAAGTGTCTCCTTTCTAGTTCCTCGAGACTTTGTTTTATGGTCCACACATATAATTAAATTTATTTTAAAATAAATAAATGTATTTTCAATGTCTTCACCTTTTCTATATGATATATTGTATCCCAGATAATTAAAATTGCTCACTTGTTCTATTATTTTATTCTCTAATTGAATTTTATAGTTAATTATTCAAAGCAGTTATTTTTGACATTGTTTTATTTGGATGTTCCAACATAACATAAATTAAGGTGGAGTAAAACAAATGAATTTACTGGTTTAACAAAGTGAAAAGAAGAAATGAGCTGGAAAATGGAGGTTCAAGGTTTTGTCTGATGACGAGTGTTTAGTGACGTCACAAGTAGTTTACCTAGAGAAAGTAATAGTTTGTTATCTATAGTGAAATTTCAAGAGCACCCACTGGAAATTGCATTCCATTTACTTCTTGTAAGCCCATGTTTCCCTTAACAGAGATTTAGGCGCTCTCCCCCTACAGGGAAGAATTTGAACCATACTAATTTAGTTACACTTGTTTTCGTATAGATGTCATTTGAGTGGTCCATGGTCAGCGTTCCGCCTCATACTATCTAAGAAACCAAGGTAGTACTAGAACGGGAAAATTCGGTAAATTTTGCTTAGAGGCATTTTCATTCAGGCTTAAGGATTTTTTACTTCTCTACTTTTAAAAATGGAATTAAATATTTTAGACACAATTATTGATTTGAAAAAGTTGTATCAGGAGTCTAGAATTCGTTAACCAGCAAAATTGGAACAATAGGAGTGAGAGTTGCCTGAAAGGAAAATATAAAATTCGTTCTTGCGGCCGCCACGTTTGTTCTCTCGCAACGAAACTGGATACACACGATTTAATTAACAAAATAAATATCTATTTCGTAAATCAGCAAGATCAGACCATTTTAATTAAACTTACTAAGGAATTAGTTTACTTTACGCAGATCCTTTTCCAGAGTTGAGGTTAAGGTGCCCAAAGATATGACGCAGAATCCATGAAGGATGCTGCACACTTGACAATTTTACGTCACACTCACACAATTACTTGTTGTTAAATAATTAATATTTCTCCAGAACTAAATTTATTCTATGTCAATAATAGTATTTGTTCTCATTTTTCTATCTCGTACATTTTATATTTCATTCGTTAAATCTAGAGTAAATGAAAATATATTGTATTGTGTGTGTATATATATATATATATATATATATATATATATCATATAACCATTTATGTTTACTGTAATTTAGATATAAGATCAATTTTTGTTTTCTTTTTCTTACTTGGTTGATTGCTAGGCAGGGATGTAAGGCTTTAACACTGCCAGATAAAATAAAGCATTATTATTATTATTATTATTATTATTATTATTATTATTATTATTATTATTATTATTATTATTATCATCATCATCATCATAGTACATTCACGAATTTAGGCCATTTGTTGACCTGTTTCGGCCTCAAGAGAAACACCATCCAAAAGTCTTTTGAGTGGACGTCCTGGTCTTCTTCTTCCTGCAGATTGATATCTTAACATTTGTTTGGGTATTCTGTGGTCTTCCATTCGATGAACATGTTGCATCCATCTTTACTTATAATCAGAAATTTTGTTTTCTAAAGATTCCATGTGTAATTCTTCTAAGATGTCTTCATTTTTTTTGTGATCTAGTAGTGTGTATCCTGCAGTCCTCCGAAGATATCTCATTTCAGCAGATCTAAGTCTCTGTATATCCTTCTGTTTCAGAGGGGTTGTAAGGGGTAGTGACGTATGTATAACGTCTCCTACCCAATTCTCATACTCACCTTCTCGTGGTACAACCCGTTTTCACAAACGAGGCTCTGAGGACCGAGTCACGGCGGTATAACCGTTCCATCGGGTACTGAGTAAATGCAGTATCCTAATGTCTGTCCAGAGACTAAAAGGTAGCAGCCCTACCACTGGACTACTTAGCGTCGGGCCAGTAACCTGTCCTAAGGAACTTCAAAACTACTTTCAAGTCTCAACACGAAAAAATCCAGAAGGAATTGAAGTATGACGACCCTCAGCAAAGAAATATGGTTATTATTATTATTATTATTATTATTATTATTATTATTAAAGACACAAAAAAATATATTGGTAAAACATTGGTGGAATCTGTTGCAATGTATGGAAGTGAGGTATGGACAATCAATAAGTACTACAAGAATAGACTGATAGCTCTAGAAATGGATTATTTACGCAGAAGTGCCAGAAAGTCAAAATTAGAACATGTCACAAATAAGGAAATTAGAAATATAATGGAAGCAGAAGAAAGCATAATTCAAAGAATTGAGGAGAAGGAATTAAAGTGGTTAGGACATGTTTTAAGAATGGAAGAAGAGCGATGGCCAAAGCAACTATATCAATGGCATCCGACCAGAAGGAGGAAGAGAGGGAGACCAAATTAACATGGAAGAAAAACATGAATACATTAATGCAAGGAAGAGGACTAAGCATTGAAGATGCCCAAGATCGTAGGCTTTGGAGGTTTGGCACGGGAAGACGGCAGCAGCTGATAAAAAACCCGAAGATAGATTATTATTATTATTATTATTATTATTATTATTATTATTATTATTATTGCTGAAGTTTGGAAATTCAACAAAAACTTAGAACAAAAATTTATATCGATGGAAATGGATTTCTTTAGAAGAGCAACAATCTATTCAGACTTCAGGTTCTGTTATGAGTGAAATTATCGTGACTCGGGACCCTAAAGTTTCTCCCAGAGGATTTGCTTCTTGCATTTTTCCATCCTAAAAAATTCATTGACCCCGACCGGATTTGAACCCGAGACCTTCGGGACCAGAGGCAAGGTGTATATTACATAAGTATTAGACCACCGCGGCCGATGAAAAGCAAACCGAATCAACAATATACTGTTCTGCTCGAGGGCAGGTCTTTCACAGCAATCATGTAATTTTCATGCTATGCTTTGCAGCTTTACAAAGGAATTACAGGTGTGGTAGCTTCCCGTTGCTTTTCACACCGCTGATGATAATGATGATGATAATGGCCGGATTATTTTCCGGGACCGTTGGACCCTAAGCTTCCTGACATTTGTCTTGTAGGTGAGGAAAAACCCCGAACGAACCTCACCCAGGAGCGTGACCCGACCGGGAATCGAACCCGGGCCCGCTGCGTGACAAGGCAGCACGCTACTTCGAGACCACAGAGGTGGACCATTAGACAGTAACACAGATATTTACAGTTTATGACAAAATTTGAAGTTTCCAATTTTGTGGCGAGTGTATTCTAATAACACTGAGAAACAAAAAAGAAACTTTTTTTTTTGTCTCAGAAAGAAATAGTGTGATTCTGATAGTATTTTTTCTCCTGAATTCAAATATGATATCGGCTTTTCTCCATCACGCAAGGTTTCTGGGAGACATTAATACATTCTACATTCGTAACTACACAATATTCGAACATTCGGACTCACCCTGAAAAGTAAGAAATGACGATTTTCTGCTATATTTCGCCTGTGGAGCATCCCTCTTGATGGTCCAACAATAATCGGCCAGCATAATAGGATTCCATTTGCCTTGATATCTCTTTTACATAGCTGAAACCATTTGAGTTAGCTCATTTGGTTTTATTTTACATTGTACAAATGGACGAAAAACGTTTATTAAAAAATATTTAAATCCATTAATTGAAATTGAAATAAAAAATCTGTGGGTGGTGGAGAAATTCCGAACACATATTTGAAAATACGATAAAAAACTGCATTAAGTACAACTATTGGTACTCTGAGACAAAAATCATGTTGACCAGTGTTATAGAAAGAACTCAATTCTAAAATAAACGTTACGACGTGACTGTAGCACGGATTTGTCTTATTCGTGTGAAAGTTTGTATAAAAATGTTTGTAACGTAAAAAAAACCCAATCCTTTCAACGGCTGAATATTGGAAAACACAGTTTTACATAACTGCTCTTGTTTAAAAAAAACGCACTTTCAATGTATGACCTAAAATTGCATGACTCTGTATTAACGGGTGCATTTTAATTTCTCATTTAGTTTGCTCTGATTGCATTCATGCGGCAAACTTACAGAACGTAAATAAATTACAGCATACGAATACGATTTTAATTAATTAGTAACAGATTGATCTTAAACAAGTAGTAATAAAAAGTCTCTCTCTTTACCCTAATTATTTATCACGCCGCTTCATCAGACTATCCGACACACATAATCTTGACACTCGATCCCATCAGCACATTGTCCTTTATATCCCTCCTCATCACACTGTATATTATTCATTATCTTTTACGGTCTCACTTACCAAAACATGGAATTCCCTTCCGCCCTATGTCAGAGACTCTCAAACTATAACATCCTTCAAAAACAAACTAAATAATTATTTAATAACAAACTAACTTATACACCTCACTGACAGTATTCTTTTAACAATTAACAAATTAAATTATTTATGAAAATAATATTAAGAATAACAAATATTTTCATTTGTTTTGTTTTAAATATTGTATAATCGTAAAATTAGTTTTCTATATCTCATTATTTTTCTTTGTTTCTTATATACATTAGACAGGGACAATTTAATATGTCTTGCTTGTATACATTTTATTATTAGTTTTAGTCTTAATTTTAACTAACATTAACTGGTTGCATTATAGATCGTAATATAATAGATATTATCTTTTTGATCAAATTTTTATTTAGTATTTAATATTAGAGTTAATTGTGATTGTTATATTCTGATGTAATATATGTTTGTCCTGGTGAGTGGAAGAGAAGGCCAGATGGCCTTAACACCACCAGGCTAAATAAATCTAATCTAAATCTAAAAAAAAATCTAGTTTAACCTCTCCTACATCCCTCACGTCTCCCAGGCATCGCAGGGACGCAACGTATCGGGAGAATATTTCTAACTCCGAATCATACACATAATTTTGATCACACTCACTCACTGGCTCTATAGAACCCGTAGGTTCATGGCCGGAAGCTTTCCATACATCCCTATCCTGAGCTAATGTTTTCCAATCATCCCTGCATAATCTACTTCCCTCATATCATGGATAATATTCTCCCACCTGATTCTTGGCCTACCAATTGGACGTTTTCTCTTTGGTTTTCCTACAAGGAGCTTACATGCACATCTTTCATTCCACATTCGTGCCACATGTCCTGCCGATCGCAGTCTACGAGACTTAACTATTCTTATTATATCTGGCTTCCTATACATATCATGTAGTTTTCTCAATTCACCTGTCTGTTCATCTCTTTTTAACCCAAAATTTTTCCTAAGAATTTTATTATCAAATACTCGTAATATTTTTTCCTCTCTTAAAGTAAAAGTCCAAGTTTAGCATCCATATAATATAACTGGTAGAATAACAGTTTTGTATATTTTCAGTTTAACGTTTTTTGAAAGGAGTTGGGACGACAAGAATCCCTGTAATGCATAATAGCACGCATTTCCAGAATTGGGCCTATGTTTAATTTCTTTGTGCATCTGATTCACATATTTGTGATCATAAAAGGAAATGGAAGACCTGGATGAGTAATTAACTCAATGCCAGGACTCCTCCGAAACAACACGAACATTTAAGACAAGCCACCATTCAATCATTCATAAACCTAATATAATAATAACAATAATAATAATAACAATAATAAAAAATAATAATAAAGGAAATAAAAATATATATAGACATTCATAGTAATATTAGAAAACGAAGGTTAAAATTCTATGGCCATATTAAACGAATGAACTCAAAGAGGCTTACAAAACATATAATGGAATTCTACGAAAACAGAAGTAAAGCTCCAGTGGATACTATGAAGTGGATTGATGAAGTCAAAAAGGACTTAAAATTGGCAGGAATTACTAAAGAAGATATCCCAAACAGAGATATATTTAGAATTAAGGTGAATAAGTGGCAAGTTGACCAAGAGGATAAACCGAAGAAAAAAACTGGAACAACGTGGACAGATGATAGAAAACAAGCTCATAGCAAAAGAATGAAAGAAATTTGGGCTCAAAGGAAACGCCTCTAAGTACTTTGCGTAGTCCTACATGGGCTCATCCGCAATAAAAAAATGCTAATAATAATAATAATAATAATAATAATAATAATAATAATAATAATAATAATAATAATAACAGGTGTTGGTTTGGATGGTACCAGGCAGAAGGAGGAGGGGAGAGAAATAGAAGAGCATGGCATGAGGGAATATATGATGCCAAGATGAAGAGGGGTTTGGAAGATGGACAATGGGAAGATAGGAATCTCTGGTAAGCAGGAATCAAGGGCAAACTGCTGTAAAGTGGAAAGCCTGTATTAAGTATTAAGTAGGTATTATTATTATTATTATTATTATTATTATTATTATTATTATTATTATTATTATCATCGCCTTGACGTGGCGGAGGGGCTTAGTACCTGAAGATCCAGACAGCTTACTGAGTGAGTCTTTTGACTACCATTGGGCAAGAGGTGAAGGGAAGCTAAGAATATTCCACAACGGGCAGATGGGGCTCGATAGTTTTGGTAGACAGCCCATCTAGGAGAAGAGGACTCCAAAATTAAACTCCTGGTCCTCCAAGTTGGGGGTTGATGCAACGGGCTAACTCCCCGTTCATCGAAAAAAAAAAGTAATGTTAAAAAACCCAATGAAGCACAGCCGGTGTTGAAACAAATGTGTAGTTAACTGTGAACATGGGTACCGGAAAAATGTATATTCATTGTAAAAGCCGGAATAATAAAACAAATATTATTATTATTATTATTATTATTATTATTATTATTATTAAGAAGGTCTAGATTTAAGTGAGATGATGTAATTAGTGGCGACCAGGATGACTGTAATATTAACTGGATTCAGTTGGTTACGGGTTCCACAAGACAGTAAAGTTGATCAATAATTGTTAAGTACCGCGATGATACTGAGAAGGTTGTTTTGTGGTTTGACATTCACAGTTCGACAATGAAAATCATTTAGCAACGCTTCTTCCTGCAAGGACATCGAATTAACCCAACCGCATCTCTGAGAACGTTTTAAATATATTCCATTACATAGCAAGTTTCATTAAACAAAACACGCTCATGTGATACCAGACAACAGAACACTTGAGTCACGTCGGGCAGAACTGCTAATTTATAACTGGCTACTCATGATAGCAGACTAGACAGTCCATCAGGAATCTCGGCGTCCTTCATTATTTTTTGCCAGGTTCAAGTGGTGTAAAATATTGAACAGTTGCCTCGAAAAGAGATGTAACCCACAAACTACAAATTGTTGCGGAAAAAAACGTATAATGTTCATTTTGAGGCTATTACCTTTATTATATCATATATCAATAGAAATTTAAAATTAGATATAATAATGTTTGCAGATGATCTTGTTTTACTAGCAACATCTGAACATGATTTACGATGGTCAGTACATAATTTAAATTTGATAGCCCATAAATATTCAATGGAAATATCTACCAATAAAACCAAAATAATGACCTTTTGTGGAAAATCCCCAATACCAAGCAAAATTTGTTTAAATAACAAAATTTTAGAGAGAGTTAATGAGTTTACTTATTTAGGATATTAACTCTCTTTTGTTGAAAATTGTGATTTATCAGAGAAAATTGTGAAATTCAACAAATCAATGGGAATCATTAATAGAGTTTTAAAACCTTCATTAGTGCAAAAATCAACTCGTAATCGTCTTTATCAAATAATGGCTCGACCAGTCCTATGTTATGGGAGTGAAGCGTGGACTATAAGGATGAGAGATGAAAGCAGACTAACAGCTTGTGAGATGAGATTTATGCGCCGAACAGCTGGCTACACCAAATGGGTAAGGGACATAACCAATATACCACCGAGGAAACGTAGAAATCTTACCTCTCTTACCCTTTCGTAACTAACAAAAATGTAATGCAGAAAGTGTACTAAAATTACAATGAGAAAAAAAAACACAAATTATATATATATTTTTTCATTCTTCTTAAAATGAACCTTCTTATAACGTGTACCGTTAATCCCGTCTATCAAAGACATATATACTTGTTACTTGCAGCTTTGTGAAATAAGTTTGACAGTTCGGTAAGTAGCTACGCCACTGGAAATGTTTTTGAAAGAGAAAGTGCGCCACTGACTTGACAAATTTATTCACAAGGTGAAGGAATTCGTGCAGAAATCATTTAGCAGAATTACACAGCACTTCACTACGATAAACACTGTGCTTTAAAACATCTTCAAACATAACGTTACATACTTTCATATGTACAGTTATAATTACGGGGCACAATATGCAATATAGCACCCTCTTCCTCACTTTGGTTCCTAGAAAGTAATCCCATTCTAACACAACAATAAAACTATGTTGCGAAATTCACACGCCAGCAAGTATATTTGGGTATTCTATGCCAAGTATATAAATAAAAAAAAAAGGAAAAATACATAATGTATTATGGATGATCTTGTAGAAGATTTCCGGGCTGTTGGCCGTGGTCTTGAGGCTTGTAGTTCCCCGACGTTTCGCCAGAGACTGCGTCCGGCATCCTCAAGGGTTGTCTTCAGACTGGCAATTTTGTCGACTACCTGCCCTATTTATACATTTATCCGTGACATGTTCTGTGCGCGGTCCGTTACTTCGTAAATTGTATATGCCTTCTGGTTGGTTAGCATTAGGGTCTTCCAATGCACCAATGAGGTAGCTGTCTGATGTTCTAGTAGATTGTTCTTGTAGGGGTTTACATCTGGCTTTTTATTTTAAGACTGGTATCCATGTTTTGTTGACTTTTAACGATTCTTCCTTTCTATTGTAACTATTTTGATGTTTGAATATTCCAATGACTTCTCGTTGCAACGTCAGGGAACTACAAGCCTCAAGACCATGGCAAACAGCCTAGAAATCTTCTACAAGATCATCATAGTAACTCCGGCCGTGAAAGCCTAAGTCAACATAATGTATTGTTTGCAGCATATATAATCTCAAGATTTCAATGAAGAAAACAAAAAACAATGGCCTTTCG
Source organism: Diploptera punctata (assembly GCA_030220185.1). NCBI lineage: Eukaryota > Metazoa > Arthropoda > Insecta > Blattodea > Blaberidae > Diploptera > Diploptera punctata. The sequence goes on from JASPKZ010007180.1 coordinate 833,596, forward strand.
GAAAAAAGATGCAGTTTGATCGAAAATAGTTTTGAACGATGAAATTTTCGGACAAGTACAGGGTTTTAAATATTTAGGATGTCACATATCTTACAACTGAGAAAATGATATACATGAAAAAAAAAACATTATAAATTTCAAAGTATGTGTGGGGCTATTAAAAGAACACTACAAACAAAAAACAACAAAAGAAACAGTGCTAAAGTTTATAACGTAATGGCAGTTCCCATTGTGACATATGGATCAGAGAATTGGGCCATGGATAGATCAGACAGAAGATTACTAGAAACATCAAATATGAGGTTCCTCAGATACGTTGCAGGATATACTCTAAGAGACCACATACCCAGTGAAACAATTAGGCAAGAAAACAGAATTTTCAATCTGAATGAAAAAAAAAATACAAAACTATAAACAAAAATGGCATGAACATATTTTAAGAATGAACTCTTATAGGCTAACAAAACAAGCACTGTTGTACCAACCTCAAGCCTGTAGAGATGTGGAACGTCCTAGAAGACGATGGGAAGATGGATTCTGAGAGCGGAACAGGCAGACGGCCTACCAGGAAGATGATGATAATGATGATGAGTATTGAATAATTAATCGGCCGGAGTGGTTATGCTCCTTGCCTCTGGTCTCCAGGGTCGCGGGTTCAAACCCAGTCGGGGTCGATCGATTTTATTTAGCATGAAAAAATACAAGGAACAAGTCTTCCGGGAAGGACTTTAAGCCGTGGGTGATTCTGAAGATTTTTAAGCTGGTAAACGATCTTTTAGCCTGAATAAAAAGCAATCTAGGCAAAATTTACCGACCTCACATCCTAGCAATACCTTAGTTGCCTACTAGATGTCTCATTGAGTCAGTGTGTTGACCGCATGCCATTCATGACATTTACGTGCAAATAAGGTAACAACAGAATTCAGTTAAGAGTGAGGTGAAACACGACTGTCATTTATTGTGAAACAAAATTCATTGAAACATGATTGGCCATTAACTCCCATTAGGGGCATGAGTTATTTAGTCCATATAATCGCATATTTCCCCCCATTTTTATTCGTGGAACAATGATATACAGTAAAAGCTCTTTATTCGCGAGGGATATGTTCCGCAAATATGCTGCGAATACAGAAACCGTGAATATGAAATGGTAATTTGTATGGGTATATAGGGGATACGTTCCAAGGTTCCAAAATAAAATTAAAATTATCAAAATAAAATCAATTAATGAGAGATTTTGAACAATTTCTAATAATTATTACTGTCAGGCTTAGGCAAGAACTGAAAGTAGTTAGTCAATTTTTTTCTGTTTTACCGCTTTTAAAAGGTTTTTCGATTCAGACTGATACTCCTGTGAATTCAGCGATAGAATTCTTTGCTTTATATTCGGATTTCTTGAATCGTATAGTTTATTCACTAACATTGAAACAGCGTGATATAGATGCAAACGATTAGCCAACGCGTAAACGGTCAATCATTTCTGATCGGCAACACTCCTTTTTTCCGCATCGGAACTAATTTTCTTTCCTTTTACTCGACATTATAAATTGGCAAGAAAGTACAAGAGACACTTGTTATTCAATCAAAATTATTGCGACGAGTGACAAGTTGAAACAATAAATCACCGATCGTGGCGAGGGCGGCATTTATCAGCGGACATAGCGGGGCGTGAAATACGACGGCGGTGGCTTTTAACAAGGAACTTTAATTTGAGTGACAATAAGGTTTGTTTTACTTTGGTTTGAATCGCTCTTTGTAAAAGTCGCCTTGGCACATGCCTGCAGTAAAAAAAGTTGCCGATGCGTTAATAAAGGATACTAATCCTTCTAACACACCAACTGGATCCTTGAATAAATACATTTTTAGCCGCGAATACAGGAAGTGTGTCGCAATTTTTCTATCTATCTTCAGGTATTTTCAGCTGCTGCCGTCTTCCCGTGCCAAACCTCCAAAGCCTACGATCTTGGGCATCTTCGATGCTTAGCCCTCTTGCTTGTGTTACTGTCTTCATGTTTTCCTTCCATGTTAACTTTGGTCTCCCTCTTTTCTTCTTTCTGTTCGGATGCCATTCATATAGTTGCTTCGGCCATCGCTCATCTTCCATTCTTAAAACGTCCTAACCACATTAATTCCTTCTCCTGAATTCTTTCAATTATGATTTCTTCTGCTTCCATTAAGTTTCTAATTTCCTTATTTGTGACATATTCTAATTTAGACTTTCTGGCACTTCTGCGTAAATAATCCATTTCTAGAGCTATTAGTCTATTCTTGTAATACTTATTGATTGTCCATCTCACTTCCGTACATTGCAACAGATTCCACCAATGTTTTACCGATATATTTTTTTGTGTCTTTCCAAATATGCTTATCCCACCATATGGAATTTTATGATGATATTATTTTGCTACTCAATTCAATTCTATGTTTTATGTTTTCTTTGCCTTTTAAATCCGCGAATAAGGGAACAGCGAATAAGGAGCTTTTACTGTACACGTACGGTCAATCAGACACGTGTGCAATGTACATGAATATGTAAACATTTCCTTTCATTCTAAAAAAAGTCAATAAATTCCACTACTACATATTCAAACTGGAGGGAGGGGGGGGGGAGACTGCCCAACCACCACGACCTGAAAGATGTACTGTGCCGAAAAACAGGAAAAACGTCTTTAAATTATTATATTGCCACCATTGATTTATTTTCCCTAAAAATATTAAACCATTATAGAGCCCCAAATTCCTCTTTTAACTTTGTGACTACTTAAATATGTTCACTAAATAATAAGGGAAATAAAAAAAAGCTTAAAACCGATAAAAAATAAATAATTTAAAGACAAAGGTAAAAAGCTCTTACACGCTAAATTCCTGCTGTTATGTAGATAAGTGGAATGAAAGTTTACTCTAGGTATTGCGTAAGTTGTAGGTCATCTTCTAGGTCAGATACATAAGGTACTACTTCCATGAACCACACCGCCATTTATTGGTTGGTCCTTGGCCGCAAAGGGGGACTATAACCTTCCTGTCCGCTCCTTCTGCACTTTTTATTCTTCAAGCTCGGAGTCATGAGGCAGCACCCTGATAGCCCCACTAGATCTCCTCGACAAATATATTTTTAACACCTGGTGATTGCCAATAAAATCATTTTTTCCTAACATGAGACGAGGTGAGAGGTAATATGAAATGAACGATTGAGAATTGAAGTAACATGAAAGGATGGGAAAGGGAAATGGAGAATGTTGTGGAAACGGGAGAACTCTGAGAAAATTCTGAATAATTCCGGTATGGTCAACTACCAATATGCCTCCGGAACCCCGAATAATCCCGATATGATACACTACCAATACGCCTGCGAAAGCCCCAGAATAATTTAAACTAAATAATTCGCTGGCAGTATCGAACCTGGAGGTTAATGGCTGCGCAGACTTACGCTCTCTAAACATAGTTATCCTGAGGTAATGTTTTCCAGTCATTACTAGTATAATTCATCTCCCTTCTTGCACTCTCCCCACTGGGCACTATCCCTCTGGTTTTCCTACGAGAAATTTCCAAGAAGAATAAAATAAAGGAAATCTAAATTTATATTTGCTTTATCCTTGGTTTCAATTGTATCGTGAAATTTGCCTATATAATATGCATTATTATTATTATTATTATTATTATTTCTCTGATTATTATTATTATTATTATTATTATTATTATTATTATTATTATTATTATTATAGTTCAGATGACAGGATACCTAAGATGATATTACATTTTGAAGTGGAGGGCAACAGAAGAAAGAGCAGATTAAAAGAGCAGTGATTCAGGGAGTGCATAGAAGTATGGTGTCGAGAGGATTGACAGAGAGTGATGCAGAGAATAGGGATTTATGGAGGAGTAAAATTTACAATGGGTTGTAGGAAAACTACTGTATTGTTGAGAAATTCTTAATAAAGATTATTATTATTATTATTATTGTTATTGTTATTATTAGCACCTTAAAATAGTTTTTATTTTAGTTACAAACTGTTTATACTTGTAAAATGTTTCTACACAATCACATTAAACTTTTTTTTTTCAAAATTTAAACTAAATACATCAATACAATTTGTTTTCTAATTGATTGCCTTCATATTGAATACATTTTTTAAGATAAAGAAATATATAAGTAGATTAATTATGGTTAATTAAGAATTATTAACGCTCTGTGAAATTTGATCCCAATGAAATGGTAGAGATGATTTTAGATTTTAAGTTTACAAGATAAAATACATTTATTATTATTATTATTATTGTTATTATTATTATTATTATTATTATTATTATTTACTCAGGAAAATAATGGAATGGTGTCCACCTGGAAGAAGAAGAAAATGAAGATCTCGAAACTCGTGGATGCAAGAAATAAGAACTGGAATGAGAACAAGAGGACTGGAGGACATGGAGTGGATGAATAGACACGAGTGGAGAAGAAAAATAAAACTTTAGGCACAGAAAGATGTGTGAACATTAAAAATCTGTACATAAATAAAAAAAATATTAATTAAAAAAGTTTCTAGTCATTATATAAGACACAACAATTGACAGTATTAAAGGCGGAAGATTTTGACCTCATGGTCTCCTCTATATTTAATTTTAAGCGTGTAATCAATTTTATTGTTACTTTATTTTATTCTTATGTGCGGTTTTTTCCGAAATTGTAACCATTAATATTTGTGGTTCACACATCTCTTACGTTGCTGATTCATTTATATACAGATTTTCAATGTTTACACATCTCTTTATGGCCAAAATTTTAATTTTCCTTCTCCACTCGTCTCTATCCATCCACTCCTCTTGTTCTCATTCCAGAACTTATTTCTTGCATCCACGAGTTTCGAAATCTTCCTTTCTTTCTTCTTACAGGTGGACACTATTCCAATGTTTTTTTTCTGGATAACCTTTCTTCATGCATTCGTCGTACATGACCTTACCAAATTAATTGTTTATATCTTATATATTCTACCATCGAATATTTAATATTCATTTTTTCTCGTATGACAGTATTTATTTTATTTCAGTTGCTGATGACAATGATCATGATTTTTTATTAGGAATGTTCCATAATACAGAGTCTCTCCTTCAACCCAAAGTCATTTGACGCCAGAGGTTCCTGTCTAAAGCATCTTCTTTCCTCAAATATCTAGCTTCCACACTTCTCTTCACTCCATCCATTCACCCATCCATCGTTCTCTAGGTCTGCCTCTTCCACTTCTTCCATCACCTTCCAATCAAGTATCTTCTTTGGTATTCTAGCTTCTTCCATTCTTATGAGGTGTCCATACCATTTCAAACGTTTTTCTTCTATTTTTTCTATTTCCCCCCCCCCCAACTTGCATAATCTTCCTTATTGTGCTGTTTCTGACTTTATTCCTTCTTGAAATGTTTATCGATCGCCTCCAAAAATCTAATCATATTCTCTGGGCCGTCCTATGAAGCGCTGGAGGGAAAATTTTCTATAGGATAGTAACAGGCCTTGGCCTAATACTTGGAAGGAAGAAGAAGAAGAAGATAATAATAATATTAATAATAACTAACTAACTCACTGGCACTATCGAACCCATAGGTTCATAGCCGCGCGGACATAAGCTCTCCATACATCCCTATCCCGAGCTAATGTTTTCCAATCAATCCCTGTATAATCTACTTCCCTCAAATCATAGTTAATGTTATTCTCCCACCTAATTCTTGGTCTACCAACTGGACGTTTTCCCTCTGGTGTTCCTACAAGAAGCTTTCATGCTCGTCTTTCATACACCATTCGTGCCACATGTCCTACCCATCGCAGTCTATGAGACTTAACTGTTCTTATTATATCTGACTTCCTATAACGAGCATGTAGTATTCACTGTTGTGTAGTATTCTCCATTCACCTGTCTGTTCATCTCTCTTTCGTCCGAAAATTTTCCTAATAATAATAATAATAATAATAATAATAATAATAATAATAATAATAATAATAATAATAATAATAATAATATAATAATAATAATAATAATAATAATAATAATAATAATAATAATAATAATAATAATATTTATTATTATTATTACTATTAATGTTATTGTTATTATTATTATTATTATTATTATTATTACTATTAATATTATTGTTATTATTATTATTATTATTATTATTATTATTATTTTATTATTATTATTATTATTATTATTATAAATGCATGTAGGAACATTTATATCCGCATATAGTATATTTGTGGATGCAGTTTACAGATCAAAGCATGCTACATGAAGAGAAGTTGCGTTTAATAACTTAATTGCTCTTGTGTTACGATGTCACGTGATAAAGTGTAAAATGAAAGGGAAAACTTAACAACTTTCACATGTTGAGTGAGTGACCAACTGAACTTCCTCAGCCGCTTGGAAATCAGGATACCTCACACGTCATAATACACATCTCAGGTCACATGGGATATTGTTACGTAGGAAACGTGTATTTTAGTGATTTTTTCAAACTGTTGAGGTAGTATTCGTGAAAATATCTTAAAAAATGGTAGCCAAGTTAATTTATTGTTTTAAAATTTTTGATAATAATTTGTTAGTGTTCAAATGTCAGACGATAAGGAGGGTAATTGCGATTTGATATTTTGAAAAAAAAATCAACCAATAAATATAACAGCAGGAGTTAGACAAGGTGGTCCACTATCAACCACTCTTTTTAACATTTATTCTGAAGACATGATAAGATCTAACTAACTAACTCACTGGCACTATCGAACCCGTAAGTTCATGGCCGCGCGGACATAAGCTTTCCATGTATCCCTATCATCAGTCAATGTTTTCCGATCAACCTCTGTATAATGACATAAGATCATGGAAACAAATGACGACTGGGGGAATTAACTTAGGAAATGTAATAATAAAAACATTAGCCTTTGTAAATGACCAGATTTTAATAGCAAAAACAGAAGTCCACCGCTGTGGTCTCGAGGTAGCGTGCTGCCTTGTCACGCACCGGGCCCGGGTTCGATCCCCGGTCGGGACAGTTTTTCTGGGTGAGGTTTTTATCGGGGTTTTTCCTCACCTGTAAGACAAATGTCAGGAAAACTTTAAGGCCCAACGGTCCCCGAAATCATATGGCTATCGCAATCATCATCATTCATATTCATCTTAGGTTAAACTTAGGATTAGGGACTCTCCTGGCGCAACATTATCATCATCATCATCATCACCCATCATATCATCGGGGCAACGTAACCCCGCCTTCCAGGCCCCCAACCTCAGAAGTGGGTTACAAGTACGCCATACCAGGAGAGAAACCAGGAATGTCGAAAGACAACCTGGGGCATTTGAAAAAAAAAAATATTTTAATTCAGTTATTACTATATTTAAATAAAGATTAGTCACATCGACCAAAAAATAGTATGCAATACACATGAGGTAAGGAGTAACAGATCTCGAAAATTGAAAAAAAACTTTTTCTCGATCAGTTACAAGTGCTAACCTCACTTGTATCAATAGTATATATATATATTTTAAATCCCACAACAGGCCCGGAGGCCCTTGAGGTAGTAGGAGGTTAAGGCTCCCACTTTTTCTAGACAATCGGCACTTTATGTCAGCCGGGTTGTCAGCCCTGCGTGACGGCCGCCTTTACCCCCAGAACAAGCGTCTGGTACTGATTTCCGTTAGAGGCTGAGTCGACCCTAGGGCCATAGTACCGCCAGAGGGTTTGGGTCAGTTTAAAAATCCTGACCCCAACGGGATATACTATTAAAATATTTTATAAGCAAGAGTGTAGCAAAGTACAACAAATAAGGCCTTCATCTACTGGGTATCCGTCATGTGATATCATGAGTAGAAAGGAGTTTTAAAAATGAGATTAATGAATCAGAGTGTGTTAAATGTGTGTTTCTTTTCTCCCTTCATTAAACACGTAAGTTAATATGTTTGTAACAGAAAATCACCCGCCATAACTAATGAAGACGCTGGTTTATTCAAAGACAATGAATTGGATGATCTACTTCACAATGCAAAGTGTGTTGTGGGAATGACTTTTCAAGGCCACTGTGATTATTGTATTACTGTGGGAAAATACACTAATTCATTAACAAGTATATGCAACTTAATTATTATCTTTCACTTAGGCCACAGATGTTACATCTATATGTTCATGCAATTATCATAAGTAATGCCACGAGTGATTTCCAATTTATCTAGAGAATTTGGAAATCAAGAGTGGCATTTGTTAGGGCTATTTAACTAATAAAATTAAGCTGTTTACTCACAAATCATTATTTAAATATAGTTATTTTAAAATATTTATGTATTTAATTTAAACGGCGATATTTGAAATCAAATGAGAAACGTTTGTTATGTTTAATTTGTTCATCCACGATTACCAGATCATATTATTTATTGCCAAATAAATATTGTAAAAATGCATCCTAGTGGAGAAAAAATGAAACACTCAAACTGTCACAGGATTGATGATCGGGGCAAGAGGTACTATACCAGGATTCTTAGCTAAATTTTGGAATTCCTTAGATTTGGACAGGGTGAATGTTTCTAAAATTGCCATCGCTGCCATTAGAGGATCAATTTCAATTTTAAGAAACCATAATTACAAAATTTCTACTTTATAGTATGTATACTTCAATCACAATTTGACATTTTTAATGAATTTACAAAATGTATTTCATCAATTTCGTCTGTATCACTTTGTCCTTGAGGCAGTCATCTAATGAGGAAATTTATATATATAATAAAACATATTATCGAAACCAACATTAGGCCTATATGTTATTAATTAATTTCTGATGTCCTATGATGTAAATATGTCAATTATATTTTTCTGGAACGTTAAAACCTGGGAAATAATACGTTTAAGAAAGTGTAAACAGTGGTTTTTTCTTACTGTGGTGCAATCAATTGCTACAATTTTTTCTATTATATCTCGCAAGCGGTACTTTCTTACATTCGTGCACTATAAATATACCATCTGGGAGCCACTTGCATTCTACGATTCTTACATCTTAATATATAAATTGTTATATTCAACGTATTTGTTAGAGTCAGTCACTGCAAAATAATGCTCTGACCTGTTCAGAAAATAAAAAGGAGGAGCTTTCTTTAATATGATAAACATAAGTTGATAAATATCGAGGTGAAACACGACTGTCATTGGTTTGTAAAACAAAATTCATTGAAACGTGATTGGTCATGACTCCCATTTGGAGCATGAGTTAAATTGTCATAACACATTTCTATTTTCCATTATTTAATGTAGGGGTTTTGTAACCGCAAGATGCATCTACCTGTGATAGTGTAGGACCTATAACATAAATTATTATCTAATATATATAAACATCAATGTTTGTTTGTTCGTATTCTATGCAGGTTAGGTTAGGTTAGGTCCGATTTTGATGGGGTTTTTGCAAAATGTTCAGGAGATTCCCGGAATGAACATAGGCTATAAGAAAGTTGTGATATTGAACCCCTTCATGCCTAAAAATCACCCTTTGTAGTGAAAAACGTGAAATAAAATCCCTATCTTGACGCTTAAATGGCTTATGCTGCCTAAACCATAACACATACACCAAATTAATGTACACAGAATTGAACATTTCAAAAACTCTACAAAAAAGTCACCGACAGCATATGTTTATCTTCTACGGATAACTCACAATAACCATATTTGCCTTTCATTGATGAGAAGAAGATCGGGATAAGCAGATTCCCGGGCAAGCATAACAGCGCACGGCTGCTGGTAAAACACATTAACATTTATTTAGGAGTAGCAGCGCACGCCGGGTCTTAGCTAGTTATGAAAAGATATTTTAGAATGCAACACATAGGTAGATCTTGACGGAAAATCCCTGCGGCTAGCCAAATTAATAACTAGCGGTGAGCAATTCCTTTTGGTTCTCCTGGATGTCCTGGATAGGAGAACCCGGGTTCCTGCTAAAGCATTTGCCACGATGTGATTTAGAGTTGTGTAAAATTACCGAATAAATATATAATTAACGAATTAAATCATTCTAACCTGCATGGTGGCAGCTGTGTGCGTGTTTAATTAATGTTTACGCAGTGTTTTTTTAAATAATGTTTGAAAATGGCGCCTTCGGTCATCAGCCAATGAGAGGCGGGTGATTTTTTTAGAGTGTGTATTATTGTATTATATTATGTGGATATCGAATGCAACACGTAAGGCTCCATACTTCATTCTGCATAAATAAACTTTATGCACTATTACAACAATCAGTGACACTTTAGTTGGTAGTTACTAAACAACAAAACCTATACCTTATATTCTAACAAAACACAAAACACGCTATCAAAACAAAACACAGGTCGAACAAAACATAAAATACACTTTAATGATGATTGATACAGATATAGGCTATATCTCGATTCAGGAATTTATGTTTCTTTGCATGTAATGTTAGGCCTTCATTACTAAATGTCAAAATTCAATTATAGAAAGTGATCCCACAACAGGCCCGGAGGCCCTTGGGGTAGTAGGAGGTTAAGGCTCCCACTTTTTCTAGACAATCGGCACTTCATGTCAGCCGGGTTGTCAGCCCTGCGTGAAGGCCGCCTTTACCACCGGAACAAGCGTCTGGTACTCATTTCAGTTAGAGGCTGAGTCGACTCCAGGGCCATAGTGTCGCCAGAGAAGCATCGCTACTATAAAACAAAAATTCTCTTTAATTTGCTTACTGTTATAGTAGCCACGGTCCACCGCTGTGGTCTCGGGGTAGCGTGCTGCCTTGTCACGCAGCGGGCCCGGGTTCGATCCCCGGTCGGGGCAGTTTTCTGGGTGAGGTTTTTATCGGGGTTTTTCCTCACCTGTAAGACAAATGTCAGGAAAACTTTAAGGCCTAAACGGTCCCCGAAATCATATGGCCATCACATTATCATCATCATCCTTCTCATTATCATCATCATCCTTCACCGGTGTGGAAAGCAACGAAGCTACCACACCTACAATTCCCTAGTAAAGCTGCACGCATAGCATGAAAATGCTATGATTGCAGTGAAGGACCTGCCTTCGGGCAGAATTACTATGGATAGTAGCCACGAAAGGGCAGTGAGACCGAGTTCCCGCTACCTCTGATGATAGAGAATATCTATAAAGGAAAAATAAATGTTTGTGCTAGGATGCCTGCATAGCGTAGGTGGTAGCGTACTAACGTATCGATTTAGGGTCCTGGATTCAAATCCCGGTTCAGGCATTCATTTTTATATTCATACCATATATATATATATATATCAACAATGGTTGTTGATTTAAAGTGTCTTTTTTTTTTTTTTCCAAAGCCCACATTACAATAATGTTTGTTGATTATTGCCATTTTTTTTCCACAGCCCTCATTACTCTTTCTCTAAACACACCGTTTCCGAAATAAATACATTTAATTAAATTCACGACTGTGGTCTCGAGGTAGTGTGCTGTCTTATCACGCAGCGGGCTCGGGTTCGATTCCCGGTCGGCAAAGGCTCCTGTGTGAAGTTTTTTTCCAGGTTTTTCCTCACCTGTAAGACAAATGTCAGGAAGCTTAGGGCCCAATGGTCCCCGAAAATTATCCGGCTATCATCATCATCCTTATCATTATCATCATCATCCTTCACCGGTGTGGAAAGCAACGGGAAGCTACCACACATATAATTCCTTAATAAAGCTGCAAAGCATAACATGGAAATGCTATGATTGCAGTGAAAGATCTGGCCTCGAGCAGCATTACTATAGAATAGATACTTTATAATAGAATAGGGCTACTAAATATACAAGATATACTAAAATACTCTGAACATAGATAAAATATTGTAGGCAACACGTTATAAAATTAGCTTAGTAAATAGTTATCTAAATAACTATTAAGTAATCAATTGAATTGATGTTCACTTGATGAAAATCCATAACATATTTAATTAAATAAAAATAAAACTTAAAGTTTTATGTGATTTTCTTATTTATTAAAATATAAATTAGTTACAGTTGTTTCGGTACTTTGTACCTTCTTCAGACATGACAACAGCTTATTACCACTGTTCAATTTATTTATCTCTACAACTTCTAAAAGGTCCAACTTCTTTCCTTTGTCACAAACATGTACAATTTTAAAATCTGAATCAAAACAATGATCGTATTGGAGTAGGTGGTTAGCATACTTTGAATTATCTAAATTTGTGTTATATGCTCTAATATGTACAGTACCGAAACAGCTGTAACTAATTTATATTTTAATAAATATGAAAATCACATAAAACTATAAGTTTTATCTTTATTTAATTAAATAAATAACTATTTATCAATAGATCTATTCTATTCTAGTTAAACTGGAAGGCCAAACTGTCCTTGTACCGCGACTATTCGGGCTTCCCACATTTGTTTAGTTATTTTATAATCATTTACCGTACAGACCACATGGCCTAAAACGAATTTGTTCATGATGATGATGATGATTTTATAATCATTAGTTCTGTTTGTGTGATCAAAGTATATGATTTGGAATTGATGCGAGAATGCATGAGTATATTTGTGGATGTTGAACATTCGGTTTTTTCTTACTGTTTGATTTCTAATTTCATTCGTCCTTGTTTTCTCCAACGACTATTTCTGCTTGTTAAAAACAAAAACATATATAGTTTTGTTTATAATAAAATATAGGAAAGGTCATAACATAGTATTTCATTCTGGACAAAACGAGGAAAATAAGGACAACACTCGTTCATGAATAAATATATGTTATCAAAATGCAATACCATTAATTATTAACAATTATATATAAATTAATTAGTGTATTGTGTTATTATTTAATTGTAATATTATTGTTTTCTTCATGTAATTGTAATGTTATTGCTGTTTTTGTTGTTTATTTTTCTTCACACTTGTAGCAATTATTACTTTATTGTAACGGACTGTCAACAGCACGTACGACTTACTGCCCGTGCGACCCATATTTGTAAATAATATTGTAAATATCTTACTTTTTGTCTAATAAAGTCCTACTACTACTACTACTACTACTACTACTACTAGTATTTCATTAGAGACAACAGGACAACTCAAAATACTTTACGATTTTTGCCAGACATTCGACATTTATTTTTTTTTCAACCAATTTCGGAAAATTGGGAATAGAGGTTCCGAAAACACAACTTCCATTATGGAAGAAAGAGTGACATTTGTAGGTGTCATGTTATGTTAGCTTCCATATGTGAAAACAGCTGTTTTCATACTCCGAAAAATTAAAACATGTTTTCAGCGCAAATAAATAACTAAATCACTGGGACTATCGAATACATAGGTTCATGGACGCGCGAACATGAGCTCTCTATAAATCCCTATCCAGAGCTGATGCTTCCCAATTATCCCCTGTATAATTTATTTCTCTCAAAGCAAAGTTAATGTTATGCTCCCACCTCGTTATACTCCTACCTACTGAGCGCTTTAGCTCTGGTTTTCCTACAAGGTGTCGGAAGAAATAGACCTGCAGTAGATCAGATTTTAGTACAAAACAGATTTGATAAAATAAAGGGAATGTAAAGGCACTGTATACATCAGCTATATGAATATTTAAAATATGTTTACTATTCAGATAAAACGGACTTCGGAATTCCCAAAAAGTAGGGAAGACTTATTCGAATGTGCTAAATAGCACAAAGAATAGGTAGCGGGTAGGCAAACAGTTTTCAGATGCTTAAGAAATTTAGAATGGGTTACAGCAAGGAGATGCACTATTACTTACTTACTCACTGGCACTATCGAACCCGTAGGTTCATGGCCGCACGGACATAAGCTCTCCATACATCCATATCCTGAGCTAATGCTTTCCAATCATTCCCTGTATGATCTACTTCCCTCAAATCATAGTTAATGTTATTCTCCCACCTCATTCTTGGTCTACCAACTGGGCGTTTTCCCTCTGGCTTTCCTACAAGAAGCTTCCATGCAAATCTTTCATTCCCCATACGTGCAACATGTCCTGCCCATCGCAGTCTACGAGACTTAACTGTTCTTATTATATCTGGCTTTCTATAAAGACCATGTAGTTCATTGTTATGTAGTATTCTCCATTCACCTGTCTGTTCATCTTTCTTTGGTCCAAAAATGTTCCTAAGTACTTTATTCTCAAATACTTTTAATCTCCTTTCCTCCCTTAAAGTAAGAGTCCATGTTTCGCACCCATATAATATAACTGGTAGAATAATAGTTTTATATATTTTTCAGTTTAACGTTTTTTGAAAGGAGTTGCGACATCAATCTCTGCAGTGCATAATAGCATGCACTATTTCCTCTACTATTCCTCTATTATTGTATTAGAACATGTCTCCAAATCTTTCAAAGATAATGAAGGCGTACAGATCAAGGGTATAGCGGTAAAATACAAACAAAATGAAATGAAATGAAAATTGTAGTTATATTTTTGGATGGAGAAGAAAACAAAAGCATACTAAGGTCCACTTGAAGCCAGTTTGTCTCATATTTTTATAATAAGACTCCGAAAACATGGAAAGATGGAAGTACAAAACAAGCTTAGCCTGTGTCATGACCTGAAGAAGAAGTAGAAGAAGATAAGAAGAAATAGAAGGACAAAAAGAAGAAGAACACGGAGAAATAGAGATAGAAGAAGAAGTAGAAAAAAGGAAGTAGAAGAAGAAAAAAGATGAAAGAGAAGTTAGAAAAAGAAGACATAGAAGAAGCAGAAGAAGAAGTAGAAGTAAAAGAAGAAGATGAAGGAGAAGTAGAAGAAAAGGAAGAGGTAGTAGAAGAAGTGGAATAAGAAGTAGATGAAGAAGAAACTGAAGAACTAGAAGAAGTGGTAGAAGAAGAAGAATAAGAAGAGGAATAAATAGAAGAAATGTAAATGTAGAAGAATTAAAATAAGTAGAAGCAGAAGAAGAAGTACGAGAAGAAGAAGAAATAGAAGAGGAAAATAAGAAATAGAATGAGAAAAAGAAGAAGTAGAAGGAGAAGTAGAGAATGAGAATAAATAGAAAAATAGAAAGTAGAATGAGAAGTTAGAAGAGAAGATAAAGTAGAAAAAGAGGAAATAGAAGAAGAAAATGAAGAAGTTAGAAGAAAATAAGAAGTAGGAGTAGTAGTAGAAGAAGAAGAAATAGAAGAAGCAGAAGAAGAAGTAGAAGAAGAAAAGTAAGAAGAAGATAAAGGAGAAGTAGAAGAAAAGGAAGAAGTAGTAGTACAAGAAGCAGAATAATAAATAGACGAAGAAGAAATTGAAGCAGTATAAGAAATGGTAGAAGAAGGAGTAGAAGAAGAGGAAGAAATAGAAATGTAGAAAAATTAGAATAAGTAGAAGCAGAAGAAGAAGAATGAGAAGAAGGAGTAGAAGTGTAGAAGAAAAATAAGTAGACGTAGAGGAAGAAGTAGAAGAAGAAGTACATGAAGTAGAGGAAAGAGAGGAAGTAGAAACAGAATAAGAATATTTAAAATAACTGCCGGATGTTTTTTATAAATCAGGCTGAAGAATGTCCTTTATTGATCGAACCGATAGTGTGATGTTTGTTTGGTGCTGGGCTTATCTTTCTCCACAAGATGTTACTTTCACTGCGCTACTAAAAGCTTTGCAACTTTCTTTAGAGCATGCGCCTTTCCCTCATCATCTCATTGTTCGGTGGCGTGCAGACCTTTATGAAAAATTCCCTTCATATTCAAACAATCAATCAATCACCGAAAACAATCTACACAGAATGTGGCTGTGATGCGGCTACTGTGTAGTTCTGTCGACATCTGCAAGCAGTTACTGACGTGGACACGAAGGCCGAGCCCAATAACCCCTTAATAATTTAATGTCGGCCGCGGTGGACTAGTGGTTATGCTCCTTGCCTCTGGTCCCGATGGTCGCGGGTTCAAATCCGGCCGGGGTCGATGGATTTTTTTAGGATGGAAAAATCCAAGGAGCAAGTCCTCCGGGAGGGACTTTAAGCCTTGGGTTCCGAGTCTGAAAGAAAAGGTCTCTAAGCAAAATTTACCGAATTTTCCCGTCCTAGTACTACCTTGGTTTCCTAGATGTCAGTATGAGGCGAAACGCTGACCACGGACCCCTCATTTGAATCTATACGAAAACAAGTGTAACTAAATTAGTATGGTTCAAATTCTTCCCTGTAGGGAGAGCGCCTAAATCTCTGTTAAGGGAAACATGGGATTAAAAAAATTAATACAGAGCAAGTGTCTAAGAGGCACTTGAAATAGGTATAATATAAGAGTGTATAGCTTAAATTACATTTTGCAATCGAATGGGCTGGCGGCTCGGAAATGTAGTGCTTGAGTCTCATCGTCGTCGGTTTGAAACTCAGAGTTATATCATCATCATTAATAATAATAATAATAATAATGATAATAATAATAATAATAATAATAATAATAATAATAATAATAATATAATTAATGTTATACAATTATGGCTGTTCCTGTTCTTTTATATGCCTGAATCTTGGGTACTTACAAAAAAAAATATATCACACATTCAAGCCACTGAAATGAAATTTTTAAGATCCGTAAAAGGATGTACACGCATGGATAGATTACACAATGAATCAATAAGAAATGAACTGGATATATTTTCAATAGTTGATAAACTAGAAGAGCACAAATACCAATGGAAAGAGCATTTAGACAGAATGGACAATACAAGATTACCCAAAAAGATCAACGCCTACAAACAACATGGGAAAAGATCTTTGGGACGGCCAAGGTAACGATGGACTTGAGACCGGAACAGGTCGCATTGGCCTAATCCTGGAAAGGAAGAAGAAAAAGAAGAAGAATAATAATAACAATGCATTGAAGTGAGGATCACATAGGGATGGTCCATCATCAGTAGAGGAACTAGAGCTAGGAGATGTATTTTCTTCCTCCAAAGTCCAATTTTCAGGAGGTTTGGGAATTGGCAAAGAATCACTATGTTTAACAGATCGCATGGCTGACTGCAAATTTGGATACTGAATAGAATGCTTATTTTGTGAAGTGAAACCAGATATATTGATAGATAGATCATCAGTTGATTAATGTCTTTGACATCGTCCGATTCCTAATAACCAATTTTGTCGGTCCATCCAATCTCCTGGTTGTAGATGTTTCTCCTTCATATATAAACATATTCCCTGACTCCAGGAGGTTTTAGGTCTTCCTCTGCTTCGTCTTCCCTCAGGTTTCCATTCCAAAACCGATTTTGATAGTCGATTTTCTTCCATTCGCTGGACATGTCCGTACCATCTTAATTGCTGAGTTTTAATATAATCTAAAATAGTGTCTTCAATCTTCATTTTCTCCCTTATAACTGAGTTCCTAATTTTTTCTCTTCTTGAAATTCTTGCGGCCCTTCGTATAAAGATCATAAAGATATAACAGTCAGTGATGTGGTCCGTAGGTTCCCTCCACAACATTGGAATGGCAAGTGGCATGCACGAATGCGATCCTTTTAACCACCCTATTAAAATCCTTTAGCAGTTTGTACAGCAAGAATTAACCGATGTATGTATTATCCAAAAATGACCTAAAACCGACAATTAGAAGTGGAGGTTTACCTGAAATCCGAAACCGCCATGTTTGGTTCGTCTCAGCGAATACCGTACCTATTAATCAACCGTCGATATTTCATTTATTTAGGCGTAGCAACGCACGCCGGTATTAGCTAGTATATATATATATATATATATATATATATATATATATATGTTTATGTCCACCGCTGTGGTCTCGAGGTAGCGTGCTGCCTTGTCACGCAGCGGGCCCGGGTTCGATCCCCGGTCGGGGCAGTTTTCTGGGTGAGGTTATTATTGGGGTTTTTCCTCACCTGTAAGACAAATGTCAGGAAAACTTTAAGGCCCAAACGGTTCCCGAAATCATATGGCCATCATCATCTTTATCATTATCATCATCACCATCATCCTTCACCGGTGTGGAAAGCACAATTCCCTAGTAAAGCTGCAAGCATAGCATGAAAATGCTATGATTGCAGTGAAGGACCTGTCTTCGGGCAGAATTACTATGGATGGATATATATATATATATATGTCTCCATCCATAGTAATTCTGCAGGTCTTTCGCTGCAATCATAGCATTTTAATGCTATGCTTTGCAGCTTTACTAGGGAATTGTAGGTGTGGCAGCTTCCCGTTGCTTTCCACACTGGTGAAGGATGATGATAAGGATGATGATGATGATGATGGCCATATGATTTCGGGAACCGTTTGGGCCATAAAGTTTTCGTGACATTTGTCTTACAGGTGAGGAAAAACTCCGATAAAAACCTCACCCAGAAAAACTGTCCCGACCGGGGATCGAACCCGGGCCCGCTGCGTGACAAGGCAGCACGCTACCTCGAGACCACAGCGATGGATCTAGTATATATATATATATATGCTATGGCTTTTAGAGGAAGAGATCCAGTGAGATCCAAAATTATTTTAGAAAATCAAAGTATAGAACAGGTGTCTAGTTTCAAATATTTGGGCTGTGATTTTGGCTACAATGTGCAAAGAGATATTGACTCCAAAATAAATAAATTTCAGACGGTGTGTGGTAACAATACAGAGAACCTTTCAAAAATGAAATTAGAAAAGAAACCAATGATAAAAATGTATAATGTTATGGCGGTTCCCACAATATTGTATGGTTGTGAAACTTGGGCTCCAGTGAAAAAACAGAAGGATAGAATACAGACGGCCGGAGATGAGGTTCCTAAGACAAGTAAAAGGATGTACAAGACTTGATAGAATAAGAAATGAGGATATGAGAGAAGAATTGAAAGTACAGCCTTTATTGGGATAAAGTCCACGAATTACAGACAGAAATGGATTGATCACATGGATGGATGAGTAAGGATAGATATCCATTGTTAGCAAGAAATTATCAATCAATAGTAAGACGTGATTTTTGGAAGACCTAGCAGACGTTGGGCTGATGCATTATGAAGTCGGAACGGGCAATTGCCTAATCCCTGATGATGATGATGATGAGTGATGATGATGATGATATATATATATATATGCTAATAATCTGGAATGAGATGTGACAGCATGTTAAGGATGATTAAAACAGCTGAGTAGAAGCCTTGGAACGTATAAGTCATCGAGTTCAAACTCTCCGTCCGGAATCACCTGTACAGAGTGAACACCCTTCTCATCAAGCATTGTTGCCAAATATCCAAAATTGTAAACTTTATTATTTAGTTAAATATTGCAATTAGAAAAAAAAGTGAGTTTTTTATTCTTTACAACATATAGGACCATAATCATGAGTTAAAATAATAGCTCTTATCCTCATAATTCTTGTATACGTTATTTTATTTTCTGTTTCGTCCACCTCTGTGCTTCGGGGATAGCGTTGCTGTCTCGTACGCAGCGGACCTGGGTTCGATCCCCGGTTGGGAGAAGTTTCCTGGGTGATTTTTTTTCCGGATTTTTCCTCCCCTATAAGATAAATTTGAGAAAACTTTAAAGACCAAACGATCCGCGAACATCATCTGGGTATCATAATCACCATTATCATATTCGCCACGTTTAATATGAATGGTGTCTAAATGGTACTTTTCGCCTTAATCCATTCACCTCAAAAGACGAGATAGACTCGCCAGCTGTTAAATGCCATTCAACTCAGGAGACGAGGTACACTCGCTTAACTCTGCTGTTATATATTTTGCAATATTTTATACATCCCTTGGCGGGCAGTTGTTTTATTAACATTTATGAATTATTATTATTATTATTATTAAAATTACTAAAGATGGTAAACAAGAAACAGAGATAAGAAACAGGATCAATATAGGAAAGTATGCTATATCTGCTCTAAATGGAATAGTATGGGACAAACATATCTTCAAAGAAACAAAAAAAAACTATTTTTAATACAATAATCAGAAACATTATTAACTATGGAGCTGATGAGTGGGCTTTAAATGAACAAATGAAAAAAAAAATACTCGTCACTGAAATGGACTACTGGAGACGTGCTTCAAGAATATCCAGGAAGGATAAAATCAGAAATTCATATATAAAAGAAAAAATGCAGGTACAATATTCAATATTAGATTTTATAAAGAAGAAACAATTAAATTGGTACGGACACATTAGAAGGATGGAAGAAGGAAGACTACCTAAGATAATCATGGATTGGGAACCACAGGGAAGGAAAAAGAAATATTACGTGGATTCAGGGAATCAATGAAACTAAGAGGGAATGGGAAATAGAAGAAGATATATGGATGAACAGACAAGAATGGAAAAAATGTGTTGAAACAAATGTGTAGTTAACTGTGAACATGGGTACCGGAAAAATGTATATTCATTGTAAAAGCCGGAATAAAAAATTATTATTATTATTATTATTATTATTATTATTATTATTATCGTAGGTATTATTATTGTTATTATCGTATACAATGTTGTTTGTACACGAAATTTACATTGCTACATTTAATGTATCTTTAACTGTTTATAATTAGAATAGTGTATATCTATATTTGTCAAATATTTATTTGTATTTGTGCTGGTTGAGTGGAAGAGAAGGTCTAATGACCTTATTATTATTATTATTATTATTATTATTATTATTATTATGAATAGTAGAGGAATATGTTTTTGCCTTCACCCTTCTTGTGTTCTCAAGTACCGTTATCTTTTGTTTGTTTTGAATGTCTGAAAATAGACAGTATAATTTAGGTAATTTAAAAGCTGTTTCTGGGAAAATTCATTGAGAATTTAAACCTGAAGCGAATGGGTTAATGTTGTGTCGTCTCGGATAAGGCCCTAACACTGAGCTGATCACTCAATCGGGAAGGCCCTTCATAACCTTGTGTGATCAAAAGAAGTATGTGCATGATCACATAGTTAAAATTCCTCTCCCGATAGGTAGTGCCACTGTAAGGCCCGGATAGAAGAGTACAGAGAAGTGTAGAGGTTAAACTGTGTTATGGAATGGAATTTTCTGTTTGGCTTGACTGAAGTTGACTGATATATTACAGCAAGTCAAATGTATTTATGTGTAGTAGACTGAAGGATTCGAGATGAAGCAAGATCACCATTTTATAGTCCACGTAAATAAAAACATTTCAACATCATCTCGACCTTCAACACGCTGTTTGTTTTTCACTTATTTTCTCTCACATTTCAATAAATAACGACTCCATCTTATTTCTATTTTGTAACCAACCGCTCAAAACAGGACAATTAGCTAAGAGTAGACTTTACTTTTAAACTAAAATAAACTTTTAGAAGGCAGGAGGAGACCCTATTCTATCCATTCATAGTAATTCTGCCCGAAGGAAGGTCCTTCACTGCAATCATAGCATGTTCATGCTATGCTTGCAGCTTTACTAGGGAATTGTAGGTGTGATAGCTTCCCGTTGTTTTACACACCGGTGAAGGATGATGATGATGATGATAATGATAAGGATGATGATGATGATGGCCATATGATTTTGGGGACCGTTTGGGCCTTAAAGTTTTCCTGATATTTGCCTTACAGATGAGGAAAAACGCCGATAAAAACCTCACCCAGAAAAACTGGGGTAAAGGCGGCCGTCACGCAGGGCTGACAACCCGGCTGACATAAAGTGCCGATTGTCTAGAAAAAAGTGGGAGCCTTAACCTCCTACTACCCCAAGGGCCTCCTGAGGCCTGTTGTGGGATCACTTTTTTTTATGGGTTCATTGTTGGATATTTAGCAGACAGATTAAAATGGACGTCTGCAGCGTCACTCGTGGGGGCCACATTCAATGTCTATGAGGTATAGCAAAAACGTTTTGAGTTTCTCTTTTGATTGTCACCCATTTCATTTAGATACGATTATCCAAAGCGACGTAGTGTAGTTTAAAGTCGTCATCATCATCTGCATTCATGGATTAGGTCTGCTGACCCGTTCCGACTTCAGCCCATCTCTGTTTCTAGGTCTGCCCACATCTCGGGTGCCTTTAGGTTTGTATTTTGTCATTTGTTTTGGATTCTGTCTTCCTTAGTGCACTCTTTAACAAATCTCAAAAATTTCATTTCTGCCACCGTTATCCTACTTAGATCTTGTTTTATATGTATCCAGCCTTCTGATCCATAGAGCAGTACCGGTACTGCCAACGTTTTATAAAATTTCAATTGGGTCTCTCTTGTTTTGTTATTTAGTGATCGTTTTATCGTACCACATATTCCCTGGAATTTTGCTATTTTATTAGTTAAATCATTATCATAATTAAATGAAAAGTCACATCCTAGATAATTGAGATGGTTCACCTGTTCTATGATTTTGTTTCCTATTACTATTTTTGGATCTGATTTGATTTTTCCCTTGGAATACCATTACCTTAGTTTTTTTCTATAGATATTTTGAGATTATATTGTTCACATATATTATGTAGTTTAAAAATATTCCTTTGAAGCTCGTCTTCCGTATTTGCTATTATTACCTGGTCATCAGCGTATAATAATGTTTTCAAGTAGTGTGTTTTATCTAATTTTATTCCTTTAGTAGTTTAAAGTGTGTAGTAGTTTAAAGTATGATACTATATTTGTGGACACGGTGTATATCAATTGCTAATATCTCAAAACGTATATTTTTTAATTCTACCCATATTCCATCCAACTCCTCAATTATTGCAGTCCCTACTGGAATTAACATTTTTAGTTGATTATCTACAGTTTATGGCTCACAGTTAACTTATAGTGCATCTTGTCTATAATCTTTGGGCCTAAAACGAAGTATAAGGCCTGTGTTCAGGAACCAAGCTTTACGCAAAGAGCGACTCTTTCCCCGTCTCTATGACATAGAGAGTATTCATAGAACCTGTTTTATAAATACTCTTTACGTCATAGAGAGGGTTCCTGAATACAGGCCAAAATCAAATTCACTGGCACTAACGAACTCGGAGATTCATGCCGTGGGGACATAAGCTCTCCATACATCCCTATCCTGAGCTAATGTTTTAAATCATTGATTGTATAATGCATCTCCCTTAAATCATGGTTCATGTTATTTTGCAAGAAATAATTCACTCACTTTATTATAAGATTGAGAACAGAAACTGACCTGCTGATCCAGAGGAACTTGTTGCTGAACGGCGGACTGGGTTTGCTCCACTGGAAGAGATAGCACCAGATGTGAAGCTATACATAACGTACACAGGACCAGCGTTATTGTCTGCATCTTCACTGTAACAAACAAATTCAATAATTAGTTTGATTTAATATCTCTTTCATCAAATTATTGTTACATAATTCAATTCAATTATTTAAAATTCGAAACTTATTTCCATTCTAGTAATGTTCTTTACTGAAAATTTCGAGGATTCTATGTCACCATGCTCCCAACTAAAGTTCAAATAAGAAAACGAAAAAAAAATACAGTTCTTGTATTGACGTAGACTTCCACGGCCGGAGTTGCTGTGATGATATTGAAGAATATTTTCGGGTTGTAAGGCCGTGGTCGTGAGGCTCTGGCGAAACGTCGGGGAACTACAAGCCTCACGACCACGGCCTACAGTCCGAAAATCTTCAAGATCATCATACAGTTTATTATTGCAGTGGGGTTGACTCTAATGGAAATTAGTACTAGACGCTTATTCTGGGGGTAAAGGCGGCCGTCACGCAGGGCCGATATTCCGGCTGACTTCAAGTGCCGAATGTATCCTACTACTCCAAGGATCTCGTATGGACTGTAATGGGATCACTTTATTTTTATGTGAATACTTACGTGGGAGAAATATATACCAATATTTGATTTTTTCCCAAAAAAAAAATTAAATACCGGTACCTTAAAATAAAGTAAGAAGTTGAGCTCAAAGTAATCTAAAATCAACACATTTGCAATGTAAAATATATATTAGTCATTATTTAGACAGTGTAGCTAACTTATAAAAAAGTGGACGCTAAAATATTATGGTGTACTAACTCGCCCATTTTCTCACCGTAACTTGGCCACTAATGTAGATGGACTCTTGGGATAGAATCTCCATAGGCTATATGTGATCAACATGTTGGCAATTGCCTCCAACGGGAACATGTGTTATCACATTGGCAAATCTACGGTAAATTCACTTGTTCTCTGATCGAATATTCACTGGTGGTACGATGGCGTATAACATACAAAACTTAATTCACTCTGCCTACTCAGGTATAAGAAGTTCTATTGTACAGGGATTCACTTCGGAGGCTCATTAATAAAGGAAATAATGTGCACATGACAGAATAATTTACTTTCAGTATTCCATAGATATTCAAGATTACCGCTTTGAAATACAGATCTAGTAAAATAAAATTTGAATTATTAGTAGAAATGGATTTTTGGAGGTTATCGACAAAGAATTCTCTTTTTATTCTTCTTCTTAAGCATAATTTGTAGGATATTCATCCTGTTTATTTCCAAAATCACTCCTCGGAGGAAGACGTATTGGATGTGCATTCACTGTCTATCCATCTCTTGGCTAGTCTTCCTCTTGTTCTTCTCCCGTCCATTGGTCTATCTTCTTTACTCTTTTTACAAGTCGGTTTTCTTCCATTCTTTCTATATGACCCTACCAATATTTTCGTCTATCTATAATAAATTTGGTTATGTCTTGGATATGACATTTGCCCTTAATTTCTGCGTTGTGTATTTTATCAAATAATGTTTTCCCCTGAATAGTTCTTAAGATTTTCATTTCACATGTGCTTATTATTTTTAATCTGCCATAGCCTGTCCCAAGCCAGGTTGAAAAAGGGTGAGGGGGAGGAGTAACACCTCGTAAAAAATCCTTGGTTCAGCTTGCCCAGCTGATAGTACCTTGTGAGGGGCCCTTGCCAGGGTTACGGAGAAGACCTCAACGGCAGATACAGCGGAGGAGTCCTTCGGTACGGTGTACCTGACGGAAGAGGCAACTCTACATCTACTGCCTTATAGATTGACAAACGGGCGGATGGGGTTCGTTAGTCCTGCAAGACAACCCATCTAGGAGAGACAACTCCAAAATAAAACGGGGCAGGCTGAGCTCTGGAGCTGGGTGAAGGCAATAGGCCTAGGGAGGAAACCCCGAATAATAAACCCGCTATGAAAACGGGCTAGCAACCCACTTCAAGGCGTCCAGATTTGAGAAGTTATCCTCCTACCACAATATTGACACTAGGTCACAAGATAGCAGTCTGCTAACAATTCCTCTTCATAGCACTTCCTCCTATTCTACTTCCTTCACAGTAGCCTCCGCCCGCTCCTGGAATCTCCTTCCTCAAGATATCAGGGGTTGCCGCACACTTGGCACCTTTAAGTCACGCTTATACAGTTACCTGTTGTCTAATAATTAATTTTTCTCTATTTATTTAATTTTATACTATGTCATTAATCTTTTCCTCGTTTTTTTTATATATCTTGTACATATTATATATTTAATTCGTTAAATTTAGAGTAAATCAAAATACATTATAAATATTAATTGTATTGTATTCATAACTTGTAATCGTTTATATATATATATATATATATATATATATTGTAATTTAGATTTAAGACTTTTCTTTTGTATTTTTTTTAAACCTGGTTGAGTGGTAGACAAGGCCTTAAGGCCTTAACTCTGCCAGGTAAAATAAAGCTATTATTATTATTATTATTATTATTATTATTATTATTATTATTATTATTATATATTGCTCGCAGTCCCAAGTATCAAGCCTCGGATCAAAGACGGACAAAGAATTCAAGACGGGGTAAAGTAAAAAATAGCACAATAAGGGAAATTTGCAAGTTAAAAAAAAATATTAGAAAACACAGAAGACAAAATTTTTGGAGTGGTATGAACACCTCATAAGAAAGGGAGAATATAGAATCCAAAGAAAATCCTTGATTGGAAAGCTAATGGAAGAAGTGGGAGAGGGAGACCTAGAGAACGTTGGGTAGATGAAGTGAGGAGAGGTATGGAAGCTAGAGATTTGAGGGAAGGAGATGCTTTAGACAGAAACCTCCGGCGACAAATCACTTTGGGTTGAAAGAGAACCACTGTAGTGTGGAATATTCCTAAATAAAAACACGTATCATCTGACATGAATAACTTTGAAATCATAAAATATGGAACATATTTAAACAAATGTAAGGATATGTGATATTTTTTGAAATATGTGAAGAATATGTACTATCTCCTGAAGTATGAATAAACATAGAAACTAAATCTTTATATATAATTCTTCTGTACGTGTGTTTGTCACTGAACTCCTCCTAAACGGCTGGATCGATTTTGATGAAATTTGTTGTCTGTGTCTGATTGGGTCGATCGATGGTTTAGATTCACAATTGGACCCTCTAAAATCATTAGATGTAGGAGTCCACCTGAAGTGAAAATTGAAAAATTGCTCTAGTGGTCACATTTTTCGATGTTTCACAACGAAACTCAGTATATCCTATTAAAATAAGCTGAGGTAGGTGTTGTCAAAACTGAGCGAAATC
This sequence comes from Diploptera punctata, assembly GCA_030220185.1. Taxonomy (NCBI): domain Eukaryota; kingdom Metazoa; phylum Arthropoda; class Insecta; order Blattodea; family Blaberidae; genus Diploptera; species Diploptera punctata. Next base: position 859,996 of record JASPKZ010007180.1, read on the forward strand.
TGACAATTATAAGTAGGGGTTTACTTGAAAACCGAAATTAAAAACTGCCTAAACGACTGGACCGATTTTGATGAAATTTTTTGTGTGTGTTTGAGTGGGTCCCTGGACGATTTAGATTCACAATTGGACTCGGTAGGTGGCGCTGCGATTGGGTTATAGGATTTTTTTATACCAGATGTTTAGTCATCTGCATTATCGACATATTCCGCGCGAAAAACAACGTGACGTCATCATGCACGCTTCATGAGCCAGAACAGTTGGCAGTGAGGAGTTTTCTTGCGAACTTATTTAATAATATCTAATTATGGCTCGATTAGTGAATTTTATGGGGGGGGGGAAACTTGTAGTCTTATCAAATAACGATTTTTCATCTGTTCGGAAAATTCAGCCCTATTGTTACGCTCCAGTCATGAAATACAAAAAAAAAAAAAGAAAGAAAAAAGTTAGAGGCCTCTTATTTCAGATTTTGAGGTTATTTTATGTGTCTTAAATCTACGATACGGGATTCATTCACGTTTTAATTCCATTCTGAGAAAAAAAAACACACTCAGAGTTTTTTTTTTGCAAATGTCCCAGGTTGTCTTTCGACATTCGTGGCGTTCTCTCCTGGCATGTCATACTTGTAACCCACTTCTGAGGTTGGGGCGCCTGGAAGACGGGGTTACGTTGCCCCGATGATATGAGGATGATGATGATGATGATAGTCGTGCGCCAGGAGAGTCCCTAATCCTAAGCTTAATCTAAGATGAATATGAATGACGATGATTGCGATGGCCATATGATTTCGGGGATCGTTTGGGCCTTAAAGTTTTCCTGTCATTTGTCTTACAGGTGAGGAAAAACCCGATAAAAAACCCACCCTGAAAAACTGTCTCACCAGGGATCGAACCCGGGCTCGCTGCGTGACAAGGCAGCACGCTACGTCGAGACCACAGCGGTGGACACTCAGAATTTTAATGTCCTTAAAATTCCAACGACCTCGGCCGGATTTCAACCCACGAACCTTGGAATCAGATGAGAGAATGTATGTCCACGACGACCGACCTTGAATCACACTGTTCTTACAGTTGTGTACTTACTATAACTTACTCAGCTATCGATACTTTCTGTCAAAGGGGAAGTCAACATGAAACCACTGTACCTATTGCACTTTATCGACACCAGGATTTTAGCCCTAATAATAACAACCAAATGTCCCTGTAATTTTTACATAAGAATTTTAAGTCATCTGGTATAATAATAATAATAATAATAATAATAATAATAATAATAATAATAATAATAATAATAATAATAATAATAATAATAATAATAAAAGAAAACAGGGAATGCCTAAAGAAGGTTGGATGGATGGTGTGAGAAAAAGTGTTAGTGAACTGGAATTTACAGATAACCACTATAACTGGAGAATCCGAATTTCTTGAGGGTGACGGAAAACCATTATATTGTGGATAATTTCATCATCATAGTACATTCACGAATTTAGGCCATTTGTTGACCTGTTTCGGTCTCAAGAGAAACACCATCCAAAAGTGTTTTGAGTGGACGTCCTGGTCTTCTTCTTCCTTCAGGTTGATATCTTAGGCCCTAACATTTGTTTGGGTATTCTGTGATCTTCCATTCGATGAACATGTTGCATCCATCTTGACTTATAATCAGAAATTTTGTTTTTTAAAGGTTTCATGTGTAATTCTTCTAAGATGTCTTCATCTTGTGGATAATTTCCGGAATAAAAATAATTAAACTGGCAGTGAAAGATCACTCAACAAGCGAAAAAAAATATCAAATGTAGAAAATATTTACTCAAGATCATAACATGTACAAGTATAAGTATTTATACAAATAATACTAAAATAATGATAAATTGAGTCAATATTATAAAATAAAAATCAGAAATCATTAATTAATTTACTGAGAGCCTAATTACAAAAGAAAGAGATTAAATTTTTATAAAGGCAACTAATGTCCAGCAGTCCCTGATTTCTTGTCGTAAGGAGTTCCAGAGTCTTGCTGTAGGTATGGTGTAGGGATTAGGATAATGACAGGTTCTGTGTTGTAGAATGTGAGGTAGGAGTTTCAGGTGTGATCGTGTACTCAAATTGTGGCTGTAGGATGATAAATGGAAACGAGAGGATAAATAGCTTGATTTAGAGGTATGTATGAATGGCAGAATAAGAGTGTACCGAAATGGACATTTCGATACAGGAATTACGTCTTACTGCGCAAACTATACGTCATCGCGTCTCCATCTCGAGTGTCATATTTATGAACAGTGCCAAATGCTTTCCTATCTATCCCTTCCCTTCCTAGTGCGCACCTTGTGCTATCGCGCACTCCCCCCTCTCCCTGTGAACTCTCATAAATAGCCGTGTTTTGTAACATCGAATCTTCATCTACTCAGTCATCATTGGAGTCTGGTCAGAGCAGCTCAGGAGAGCTGGTTTTGTTTGTTTAGTCCAGTAAGCCAGGGTGGGGACGCTAGGACAGTATTTCCCCCAACCCGAGGCTGGACTAGAGTGAGTGATTATGTATGTTGATTTATATCATATTTTCTTTTTGTATAGATGATCTATTATTATTTCTTTTCTTTGTAAATCGGATATTTATTTATTTATCTTTATATTATATCTGACTATATTTAGACTCGCATTAAAAGCTTTAGTTGTGCTTTTTACTTTTGCCTATTCATTCAGTAGTTAGCATAAGTCAGATATCAAAGTCAAATTCCAAAAGCTTGCTCAAGCGTGTGTTAGTTCCTTTATCCCAAAGCTTCCACGATTGTATTTTATAACTCAGAAAACATTACATATTGGGAGAATTTAGTAGAGAAGGTTGAATTCCTCTTTGCCTCTATGGGCCCGGGCAAAAATGTCACAATCTGAACAATCTATGCTTTCCAATGAAAGTAGTAAGCAACAATATAACGGTAGTAGAAGCGAGGTTAATATTTATACTTATGCCACAGTGTGATCGTATACTCAAATTGTGGCTGTAGGATGATAAATGGAAGCGAGAGGATAAATAGCTTGGATTAGAGGTATGTATGAATAGCAGAATAAGAGAATGCATTTTTCTGCGAATATGGAGATGGAGCGTGCATAGTTCGCAGAATTTCGAAGGAATATGGTACGTACAGATTATTATCATTACCAACTGTTGAAATACCACATTATTCCTAAACCGTAGCGTAGGTTGCTGTGTTTTAAGAAAACATTACAAATACAAGTTAGATATGGTCCACACTCTCACTTGGCTAGTTATTGCATAATAGAACTGGGCGTGAAAGGAAACCAGACTTGATATTGCATAGGCGTGCCACAACTTACTTAGCTACTTAACAAAGCGTTAAAATGCTTAGAACAGAAGAAACACAAGAATTAAACATACATGACCATATGCATATACAGAGTGGAGGTAATGTAAGTACGTAGGGTGTTTCGGTGAACTCGTGGATACCGGGCGCGGCAGCCCCGACTGGAATATCAAGTTTGAATGCTAGCAGTTCCGGAGGGGATTGGTAGTGGGACCACTGGGATTTTTCGGGTTTTCTCGGCATCCTCTCATTTCCAGAACTTTATCCCACTAAACCTCTCCATTTTACTTTCCTCACCATAACATTATTTCTTCTCCATTCGTTCATTTATTATCGTCTTTCACTTTATCTTATAATAATAATAATAATAATAATAATAATAATAATAATAATAATAATAATAATAATAATAATAATAATAATAATAATAATAATAATAATAATAATAATAATAATAATAATAATAATAAATAATATCCATCCATCCATAGTAATTCTGCCCGAGGGCAGGTCCTTCACTGCAATCATAGCATTTTCATGCTATGCTTTGCAGCTTTACTAGGGAATTGTACGTGTGGTAGCTTCCCGTTGCTTTCCATACCGGTGAAGGATGATTATCATCATAATGATAATGATAAGGATGATGATGATGATGGCCATATGATTTCGGGGACCGTTTGGGCCTTAAAGTTCTCCTGACATTTGTCTTACAGGTGAGGAAAAACCCCGATAAAAAACCTCACCCAGAAAAACTGCCCCGACCGAGGATCGAACCCGGGCCCGCTGCGTGACAAGGCAGCACACTACCTCGAGACCACAGCGGTGGACAGATTTACCACAAGGAATTCACATTTAAAATCTGCCAAATTATATTGGAAGTGGGGGGATCATGTGCTCCGAATGGAATCTAAAAAGTGGATTTATGCAGTGACTATGTGGGAACCCGGACTAGAGGAAAGGAAAGTAGGAAGGCAAAAAAAAAAAAAAGCGTTGGAGTGAAGTGTTTGGAGTGTCATCTGGGAAAATTGTGAACCAGAATAGCACAAGACAGACAAAAGTGGAAGTAATCCATAAAAAATGGAAGTGATAGTCCCAAGGGGTTGGCTAACCCGGGGATGTAACGTAAGCCACCTTGCAGTCGCTGGAGGCCCTTGCCCAAAAAGGGATGATTATGGGCTAATTCTTCATTTGTATTGCTTCCACCCACATTGTGTGTGAGAAGAAGAATATATATTCTATCCTATAGTGTTCTGCCCTAGAGCAAGTCTTTCATTGCAATCAAAGCATTTTCATGCTATGCTTTGCACCTTTACTAGGGGATTATAGGTGTGGTAGCTTTCTGTTGCTTTCCACACCGTGGATGATAATGATGGTCAGATGATGTTGGGAAAATTTGTCTTACAGGTGAGGAAAACCACGAAGAAAACCTCATCCAAGAAGATTGTTTGGACCGGGAATCGAACCGGGCCCGCTGCGTGATAAGGCAGCACGCTAACTCGAGACCACAGTGGTCGCTTTCTAAAGACACACACACACAGAATGGATTCCGAAAGGTTTGCTAATATGATTCGCCTTTGAAAAAAAAAAAAGAGAAGGATTCAATCACCATGTAATAGAAGTTCATACAGTTCCAAGAAAACACAAGATAAGAAAGAACAAGTAACACATTTTAATTATTTAGGTAATAATATATCACAGTTTCATAATCAAAAAGATGTGGAAACAAATTTAGAAAAATATAACAGATTAAATGGTATAATTAGGAGAAATTTTGGAAAACAAATGAGGAAAGAAATCCAATTGAGACCTCATAATGCCATAGCCAAACCTGCTCTACTATACGGAAGTGAATGCTGGACACTTCGAGCAAAAGATAAATCCCGCATTAATAGTTCACAAATGAGATTCCTCCGATCACTAACTGGAGTAACATTAAGAAAAGTGATGAGATAAGGATGCAGTGGAATATAGGGAAATGGTTGAACATATACAAAATTATCAGATTAAATGGTTCCAACACGTCCAGAGAATGTCAAATTCCCGTTTACCAAAGATGATTTTCCACCTCAACCCTAAAGGCAAAAGAGACCTCGGAAGACCCTTCAACCGATGGAAAGATCAGTTTTTGTAGTCGCAGAACGGGCATCATCACCCAATACTGCATTCGGAAGAAGAAGAAGAAGAAGAAGAAGAAGAAAGAGATACCAGAAAAGGAACAACTCCGTAATGAGTCATACGAGAGGATTGTATCTGGGGTTCACCTGTGAAGAAGGCCGTAATATGTCATCAGTTTTAACTTTCTAATGTCTAGCTCTTGCAGTTACTTGGGTCTGGGGCACGTCATTTTACAGCCAGTTTCAAATATTCAGGTCATTTTGAACTCGATGTATTGTCCAAAGAAATTCCACTTACATTTGATACAATGTCATTTCATATTTTCTATATAGGCCTAAGATTCACTAATTTTCGATAAAGTCTATTATTGTTTTATGTCTTCGGATATTTTATTAATTTCCTTTCGTAGAGTTTTTAATTACATAATAATTACAATTAGGAATGAGATGCACAAAGAAATTAAACATAGACTCATTTGTGGAAATGCATATTATTACGCATTACAGGGACTCTCTCACTTTAAAAAGTTGAAAATTAATGTGGCATTTAAAACTAATAAGACTTTACAAAATAGGCCTATAATAAAAAACAATAAAACCAAAATAAAAAAAGAATAATTATCAGGTGTATATACATAGAAGTGTGGCACATGTGACAATGTCTATATAGGACAAACTGGTGTAGACCTTTTATCTCTCGGATAAAGGAACACATGAGAGCATATAACAGAAATTTAGAATATTAAAAATATGCTAACCACCTATTCCAATTTAATCATTGTTTCGATCCAAATTTTGAAATTTTACGTGTTTGTGATAAGGGTAAGAAGTTGGACCTTTTGGAGGCTGTAGAAATAAATACATTGAAAAGTAGTAATAAACTGTTAAATTCTCAACTTGATTAGAATGAATCGCCTGTGTTAAATTAAAAATATTAAATAAATTATTGTTGTATTGTTGCTTAGATCAGTTGATATGTACTATAATAACACAATTCATAATTTAACATGTCTGAAGAAGGTAGGCCTACAGTGTACCGAAACAGCTGTCACTGAATTATATCTTAATAAATATGAAAATCAAATAAAACTAAGTTTTATTTATATTTAATTAATAAGTAAGAATTTAGCTAGCCTTGAATTTCCAGAATTTTGTGTCATGATTTTATTTTTTTTTTACTACTTAATACGATTCAAGGCTTATAATATACACCATACTTTTATTTGTTGGTTTATTACTGTTATAAAATTATATATAGCCATTAATTAACTTATTGCTTTGATTATATATATATATATATATATATATATATATATATATATATTAAATTAAGAAAAAAAGCGAACATCCTTCGAAAATCAGTTAAAAAAGAAGAAAAGTGGCCTTTATAACAAAAAAGTGTGTGAATAAAATGTTACATAACAAGATGGCGCTCTGTTGTTGCCCTTGGTGTTCATTTGTTAAAAATAAATTAATAACTGAAAGAAGACATGCTGTCAGTTTATTTACACGCGTTTCCAAGGAAACAGACGCTAATTAGCTGTATATGTGCGTTTAAAATTATTATAAAATCCATGAAATTACGAGATGTCCTTCGCAGTGCGTGCAACTTAACGAGTCCACATCGTCACGGTTACATATACGTATCACTAAGGTTGTTATGAACGTTTGGAGATTCTATGCCAAGTATCAGTTTACATAAATCCAATTAAGAAACGAAAAAACAGAAATTAACTACCTCACTGAATCCGTAGATTCATGACCACACGAACATAAGCTCTCCATACATCCTTATCCTGAGCTAATGTTTTCCAAACATCCCCTGTATAATCTACTTCCCTCTAATCATGGCTAATGTTTACACCTCATTCTTAGTCTACCAACTGGGCGTTTTCCTTCTGGTTTTCTTACCAGAAGTATCTATGCACCTCTTCCATCCCCCATACGTGTCATATGTGCTGCCCATCGCAACTTACGAGATTTAACTGATCTTATTATATATAGCTTCCTATACATGTCATGTAGCTCAGTATTATGTAGTTTTCTCCATTTACCTGTCTGTTCATCTCTTTTTGGCCCAAAAATTACGTTATAATTATGTAAATAATACTTAAGCAATGTACATACGTGTTATTTCCCCAAAAAATACAGGAAATGCTTGGGAACTGAATGAGAAGTTGACGTAAAAATAACATAAAATACACGATATTATTTTTGGAACATATATATTATTCTAAGAAATTAGGACTGGAAGTAAATATCAGTAAAACTAAATATATGGTCACACGTAGAAATACATTATATAATGGAAATGGACAGCTAATGAAACAAGGAAGATGATGAATAGTGAGATGTTCAATGTAGAGAGAGGTACAGCTAGAGTTAATTTTTTTCTCGAACGTGTGTTTAAGTTATGGTGGGAGGATAGTGAATGTAAACGAGTACAAATATAAAGGGGCGATGAGGTGGACAAAGTGTTGTGTAAGAAGCAGAGGCAATGTAGACTATATTTCAATCGGTGCCAAGACATTTCAATTGCTGGAGTTATGTGGTCTGATTTACGGAGGTTGCACATATAACGTGCACAAGCAGTGTGAACTCGTTGCAGTCTTTGTCCGAATGTGATGCTCATGTCAGTTAAGAGCGAGTCACAATAATCGAAATATACCATAATCAAAGTTGAGATAAGCATTTTTTCAATAAAGAAGGAAGAACGTATTTCAAACGTTTTAGGAGATTAAAGATCGAATATATTTTATTACAAGCCTCTCTTAAATGAACCTGCCAACTAAGATTTTGGTCGAAATATACACCGAGATTTTTCATGGGAGGTTTAAATGGGGGAAAAAAAATGAATCGTTCCCCTAATGTAATAGACTTTATTTTTTTAGACGTTGGGACAAGAATCCTGTAATACACAATCCCATTCGTTTCCAGTATTAAGCCTATGTATAATTTCTATTATTGATATTTTTAGATTTTTATTGGACTTATTTATATGCATATTTTATGATGGACTTTAAAATACCAAGATAAAAATGTATAATGTTATGGCGGTTCCCACAATATTGTATGGATATGAAACTTGGGCTCCAGTGAAAAGACAGAAGGATAGAATACAGACGGCGGAGATGAGGTTCCTAAGACAAGTAAAAGGATGTACAAGACTTGATACACGTGGATGGAATGAGTAAGGAGAGATATCCATTGTTAGCAAGGAATTATCAAGCAAGAGGAAGACGTGATGTTGGAAGACCTAGAATATGTTGGGCTGATGCATTATGAAGTCGGAACGGACAATTGCCTAATCCCTGGAGTGATGATGATGATGATGACCTTTAAAATTTACATAATTCAATTCTCATATGGTCTGAGTTCAGACTGGCACGGCGTGAGCCAGGTTGATTTCTATATAGGTCATTTTACAATATTTTATTTCGAAATAGTATTAAAATAACGATTTAAAAAAATATTAGTACTATTTTGGTAGAAATGTATATTAGATTTAGAATCTGCACTAATTGAAACAATGGTTGTCCTCAATGGGATATAATGAGAAATAAAGGTATCTAACAACATTTATTCAAAGTTTGTATGCAAATAATACAATTGTAATAAATATGGGTTTTATATAAAAACAGCAGAAAATAGTAATAATAAATCGTGATGTCAGACAAGGGTGTCATTTATCACCTTCTCTTTTTACACGCTTTATATTAGCTTGACCTGTATCTATCTATCTATCTATCGATCTATGTAACGGAATCTTTCAACGCGATTTTCACCCACTTAAAATCATTGGATCGACTTGAAACTTTGTATACTTGTAGAGGACCCGTGACAATACAATAATTTCATATTTATATTCTAAAATCCTGGCCATAATCATCAGAAAATAAAAAAAAAGTGCTTTTGTATCAATGTAACGGAATCTTTCAACGCGATTTTCACCCACTTAGAAACATTGGATCGACTTGAAACTTTGTATACGTGTAGAGGACCCGTGACAATACAATAATTTCATATTTTGTTTCTAAAATCCTGGCCAGAATCATCCGAAAATCAAAAAAATGAAAACTGGTATAATAGGTTGCGGACTTGTCGAGTTTTTAGTTAATCGTTGTAAGAGCTCAGTTGGTAGAGCAGTGAACTCTTGGTATATAATTTCAGTAATCCATACGTCGCTGGTTCAAATCCGGCTTGGAGGGTTTTTTTATAGAAGAGTATTATTTTAGCTCATACTACAATAGTATCGAATTTAAAGATATTTACATTTTTATCTTATTCTGTAAAATATTAAAACTAAAAAATAAAAAATAGTTTTAAAAAACTAAAAGAACACGCTTTATTAGAAAACTAAAAAATGAAAAATAATTTTAATTTCCAATACGCTTGGGATAAAATAAAGTGGTCAACAATAAAATCATCTCCAACACATATAGAATAAAACTAGAGTTATCAACAAAAAGAAAATAATTTTACCATCAAAAGCGTGGGGTGCTTTTTATGATTTTTACATTTTCTTCTTAGAGAATTTACTTTTACCAATATCTGTTTATTATCAAATATATTAATTGATATAGAGCACCCCACGCTTTTGATGGTAAAATTGTTTTCTTTTTGTTGATAACTCTAGTTTTATTCTATATGTGTTGGAGATGATTTTATTGTTGACCACTTTATTTTATCCCAAGCGTATTGGAAATTAAAATTATTTTTCATCTTTTAGTTTTCTAATAAAGCGTTTTCTTTTAGTTTTTTAAAACTATTATTTATTAATTCATATATAGACGAAGGTATGTTAAATTCCCAGATCAATTTAAATAAATATTTTAAAATAAATAATAAATCCTTCGATACAATAATATTTACCGATGATCAAATAGTGATTTCTGGTTCAGAAGATGCTCTAGAGAGAGCTATTTTTAATTTTTAAAAAAATAAATGCCAATTATAATTTAAAAATTTCAAAGAATAAAACTAAAATTTTAGCATTTAAAGAATATGATACCTTAAGAGAGAAAAAAAATAGTAATCGATGATAAAATTTTAGAGCAAGTGTATAGTTTTAAATATCTAGGTTTCAATTTATCATAAGTTAAAATTGAAGATATTAATGATAAAATAAATAAATTTAATCTAAAATTTGGCACTATTAAAAAACCCTTAAAATACAAGAAAACAAACAAAAAATGAAATTTTATAAAGTAATGGCTGTTCCTGTATTGATGTATGGATCAGAATGTTGACAATCATTAAAAGACAAGAACAAAGATTGGAAGCAGCTGAGATGAGATTTTTAAGAAATGTAACAGGATATACTCTGCTGGATAAGTAATGAAATGAAAATATGAGAAAGGAACTAAGTATTTTCAAACTTACAGATCAAATAGTTAAATATAGGAACGCCTGGAAAGAACATGTTGATAGAATGCCAAAAGAAAGATTACCAAAATTATTGCTGAATTATATATAAACCGCACGGAAGGAGAAATGTTGGACGCCCACACAGAAGATGGTCTGAACAATTCTGGGTTTCATGAAACCGGAACGAGCCATCAGGATTAATCCATGGATGAAGAAGAAGAAGAAGATTGTCCTCCTTCATAAGAATATTGGAATTCTATATTTTATTTTCGGAGCTTGATCGGGAATGGTATCATAACATTTTAATATATGTAGTTGTGTTTGGACACTTTATGTTGGGCATATATGAAGTGACCTTGGTCATCATGATCTGCAATGGTTAAGACAGTTATTACGCCGCTTATCCGCACTTGTTTATATTCTTGACTGGTTAACCCTTAAATTGGCAAACACAAAGTTCTTCTGTTAGTTATTTGAATGTGGCGGACCGCAGTGAAAACGGAATCTTGTTCAACTGCTATTATTAGGTACATTGTATAATTAGACACACCTTTAAGTGGTTTATTTTTGTTCGTTTTCTTCTGATTTATTTAAAATATTCAATTAATTAAACCAATTGATGTATCCGAAAGGATACATTACGAATTTAAGGGCTAAAAGTTTGTATAAGTAAGAAATTAGGGTTGTAAGGGGTAGTGACGTGGAAGAAAACCTCTCATCGTCACCTTCTCGTGGTACGTGACTCTGAGGACCGAGTCACGGCGGTATAACCGTTCCATCACGTATACTCGGACCATCGGATCTGTACTCCTACAGCGCTGACATCGTTCTTAGAAAAGTGCACATCTATACTCACACCATTTCACCGCACTCCCCTCCCACTACGTCAAACGACAGCCACGGTAACTCACCCAGTAGGGATGTTGCCAAACTTCCCCCAGTGTCATGGCTCTTGAATATTGAATAATGCAAGGTTGGTGTTCAGTTCACAACACTGGAGTGCAAGTGCAAGAGAGAGATAGAAAGGGGAGAGAGATAGGAATGCAGGGAGGGAAATGATTTGCCGAGGCAGAAAAGGAAGTAGGCTTTAATTCGCATATCTTACGGGGGCACAGATCCGTTGGACAGACAATACTGAGTAAATGCGGTATCCTAGTGTCTGTCCAGAGACTAAAAGGTAGCAGCCCTACCACTGGACTACTTAGCGTCAGTCCATAAACCATCCTAAGGAATCTCAACTTTATTTCCAAGTCTCAACAGGAAGAAAGCCAGAGACCAGAACGTCCACTCAGAGGCCGAAAGAGTTTAACAAATGGCCTAAATTCGTGAATAATAATGATGATGATGATGAAGTAGAAGTGTGAAATTAAAATAAGTAGAAAGTATTACAATTTAATTAACAAAACTTAGCATTTATTAGTCTATTTATTTGATTAATTACTTAAAAAAAACAAGTTTCCGCAACACGCCTATGACTATCTTCCTGCTGAATTTTTTTAATGATTTGAAAGTTGTAAATGTCGACCTCCGACCTGCATGGTTAAAACAGGTCTTTATTGTAAAGAACAACTTACTTTCCATCCGTTAGACGTGGCAATACAAAGGAGCTGCCCTCAAGGTCTGTTAATACAGCCTGCCTACCCCGCTAATACCATCAAAATCATGCTACTGTCTTACAATTGTTCAGTTTTCACTCCTCTAATTATTAGGGATAGGGAAGGGATGAGTTAATTATGGAACTATCCACACTTGCGCTGTATCGCGTTTGAAGCGCACTATGACAACAGACTTTGAACGTAAAAAAAAAAAACAGTGTTTTTCAATACCACAATCTAGCATATGGTCACACGTAGAGATTCATTGTATAATGGAAATGGACAGCTAATGACAAATGAGGGAAATTTTGAGGAAGTGGCTGAATTCAAATACCTAGGAACAATAATCACAAATAGGAATGAGATGTACAAAGAAATTAAACATAGGCTCAATTCTGCAAATGCGTGCTATTATGCATTGTAGAGACTCTTGATGTCCCAACTCCTTTCAAAAAACGTTAAACTGAAAATATATAAAACTATTATTCTACCAGTTATATTATATGGGTGCGAAACATGGACTCTTACTTTAAGGGAGGAAAGGAAATTACAAGTATTTGAGAATAAAGTACTTAGGACAATTTTTGGACCAAAGAGAGATGAACAGACAGGTGAATGGAGAAGACTACCTAACAATTAACTACATGGTCTTTATAGGAAGTCAGATATAATGAAAACAGTTAAGTCTCGTAGACTGCGATGGGCAGGACATGTTGCACGTATGGGGAATTAAAGACTTGCATGGAAGCTACTTGTAGGAAAACCAGAGGAAAACGCCCAGTTGGTAGATCAAGAATGAGGTGGGAGAACAACATTAACTATGATTTGAGGGAAGTAGATTATGCAGAGAATGATTGGAAAGCATTAGCTCAGGATAGGGGTGTATGGAGAGCTTATATCCGCGCGGCCATGAACCTACGGGTTCGATAGTGCCAGTGAGTAAGTGAGTAAGTAAGTAAGTATAATCTGGCATACTTCGCGCACTGTCATCTGACGGTTGGTGACTGCCACATATACGTATACGCCTTACACTTACAGCCTAAGGGCTACCTATCGCTCTACATTCCAAGATACATTCCTGGTATCCCAGGGTCGAATTCTGGCGGTAACAGAAGGCTATTTGTGTTGGGCCATACTGGGATTCTCTGATTTATTTCTCGGTGTTCTCTCGTTTCCCGAATTTCATGCTAGTAACACTCTCCATTCACCTTTTCTTCCATGTCATTTCATTTCTCATTCATTAGTAAAAGTGCTCAGATATCTTAATAATAAGGACGAATTAAAAGAATATGATGTTGAAGAGTGTGATTCTGATTTAGAAATTTAAGTATTTGTTACTACTTTTAATAACACTTGTATATTGTGAATTAAATATACTGGTTGAAAGAATAATTTATAAGTAATGTCACGAGTGATTTCCAAATTATCGATAAATTCACTAAGTGAGTCGTGAATTTATCTAGAGAATTTGGAAATCAAGAGTGGAATTTGTTAGGACTATTTAAGGAATAAAATTAAGCTGTTTACTCACAAATCATTGTTTAACTATAGTTATTTTAAAATATTTATATATTTAATGTAAACGGCGATGTTTGAAAACAAATCAGAAATGTGAGGTTATGTTCATTCACTACAACTAGATCATATTATTTATTGCCAAATAAGATCGCAATATTGTAAGAGTGCACCCAAGTGGAGAAATAATGAAACACAACAAACTATGTCATAATCAACATTACGGATTATTCATTTATTTTTTTAGTAAACTCAGTAAAATCAAGGAATCTTTTCATTATTTACTATATTCAATGTATTTGCTGGAGAAAAATAATGCTTTGACCTGTTCAGAACATTAAAAAGGAGGAGCTTCCTTTATCAGAAATGCAGGAGCTGATAAAGAGAAATCGATAAAGAGCGAGTTGAAATACGACTGTCATTGGTTGTAAAACAAAATTCATTGACACGTGATTGGTCATTGACTAGCATTTGTGGCATTTGGTTATTATTTGGTTGGATTATTTATTTCTCTTTTTAGTATTTTGACTAATAATTATTTTTTACAAACAGTGTTAAAATAAAGTAAGTTCAGAAGTGGGTTTTTTTTTGGGTAGTTAGGTGGGTTTTTCTAAATGGCTTTTTTAAAAAACCCGCTCGATTTTTTTTGGATGGATGGGTTTTTAGTAAACCCCGGTATAAACCAAACTAAATTTCATGGCGCTACAGATCTAGAAGCCCTTTGGCATACCTTCTGGCTGCTGACCTCATATCCACATGTGTTAATCACAGATCTACACAATCATCCAGCCAGTGTAGAGGTAACATGTGGTCAGCATGTCGGGTCCTCCAGGTGTTATAGCTTGTTTTCTTAATCTGGGGCCGCTACTTATTGTAGCTACTTAAATGGTTCATGATGATAGGTGGGCACCGGTCCCATACTGGCTGAAATTCCACGTGAAGATTTCTTGCCACATGGAGATCCGAACCAGCTCAAGTTCCTTAGCTCTGCGCCAAAGCACTTGCCTTAACTACTCGGCTACGGCGCGAGATGTCTATGAGAAGATCAAAGTGAATTCTATGGAAAGAGTTTCAATAGAGCAGTAATTGAAACCGACAGAAAATTTCCATAGCCTAGTGAAAAAAATCGTAATCAGAAAACCTCGTGTGATAATCTGCTGCTACTTTCTAACGTAACTTCCTGCTCCCCGAGGAAATCGCTTCACTTTCCATCGTCATTTTACTTGTTTCTTTTTCATATTTTTTTACTGAAAGAAAAAAAAAAACTACAAGTGTTAGTTTCTCATGTGGAGAAAACGTCAATACTTTCATTCATCACCTTTTAGCATGTTGGCTGGCCTGTCTAATTCATCTGTCAGCGGAAACTTATTATCCACAGACGAAGTGTATGAAAGCAGTAGGTATTTCATACTCCATCATGAAGGATTGTACTATAACTTACCTTCATTTAGACGCTGAGCGGGCGTGTTGGTTCCGAATCTGACGGACACACTTCAAAATTTTAACCATCACCCTTACCTCACAGTGAACTACGAAACATTAAAATATAAAGTAACTAAACTAAATAAATGAGCAAATTTAATTACCGTAAAACACAAAAATATAAAACATAAAATTGAATACGCCTAAAATAAACTACAGATGTGTGTGACATCATGGACTGTTCTTATATTTTCAGGTAGTAAGCCATTATATTGCTTCCAATTTCCCGTGCCCCCCTTCGTTCCTTGCTTTCATTCTTCTTGTCTGTGGACATTAGGTATAACCGGTTTCATTAACAGCTGTGTAATGAATATATCAGAACAAAAGTCCATCATGAAGATTTTTAGGCTCGTAAAAACCGCAAGCCTGAATAAAAACGCATCTGTGTAAAATTTAACCGACCTTCATCCATCCAAGTTACTTAATATCTTAGTTGCCTATTATATATCTCTTTGAGCTGATGTGCTAACCACATGTCACTCGTTGACATCTATAGGTAAAAAATCGTAACACAATTAGCTTGGCTAAGAAATACCCGCTAGGGAGCATTCGTATCCCCACACGGGACTTATGGAATATATCCGTAGCATAGTGGTTATGTAACTACGCTACAAGTCGGAAGGTTGAGGGTTCAAGTCCCGGTGGGGTCAGGATTTTTAAACTGGCCAAAACCTTCTGGCGGTACTATGGCCCTGGGATCGACTCAGCCTCTAACGGAAACGAGTACCAGACGCTTGTTCTGGGGGTAAAGGCGACCGTCACGCAGGTGACAACCCGGCTGGCATCAAGTGCCGATTGTCAAGAAAAAGTGGGAGCCCTAACCTCCCACTACACCAAGGGCCTCCCGAGGCCTGTAGTGGGATTACAAAAATATATATATATATATATATATATTGCTCATATAGTGGTCATTTTTGACGTCTACCAGAAAACGTCGGTAAGGATATGTACAGCTTAAAAAATATATTTTATGAGAACAACCTGTATAATTCATTCCTTCGGAATTCGTTAAAAGTTTGATTGAACCAACCAAAAGGATACAGAAGCAGAGGAAGATATGAACTAAAATGAACGGTTGTTAACGACGAACGTACTTACTTGCTTACTTACTCACTGGCATTATCGAACCCGTAGGTTCATGGCCGCGCAGACATAAGCTCTCCATACATCCCTATCCTGAGCTAATGCTGTCCAATCATTCCCTGTATAATCTACTTCCCTCAAATCATAGTTAATGTTGTTCTCCCACCTCATTCTACCAACTGGGCGTTTTCCTTCTGGCTTTCCTACAAGAAGTTTCCATGCACGTCTTTCATTCCCCATACGCGCAACATGTCCTGCCCATCGCAGTCTATGAGACTTAACTGTTCTCATTATATCTGGCTTCCTATAAAGACCATGTAGTTCATTGTTAAGCAGTCTTCTCCATTCACCTGTCTGTACATCTCTCTTTGGTCCAAAAATTTTCCTAAGAACTTTATTCTCAAATACTCGTAATCTCCTTTCCTCCCTTAAAGTAAGAGTCCATGTTTCGCACCCATATAATATAACTGGTAGAATAATAGTTTTATATATTTTCAGCTTAACGTTTTTTGAAAGGAGTTGGGACATCAAAAGTCTCTGCAATGCATAATAGCATGTATTTCCAGAATTGATGCTATGTGGAATTTCTTTGTGCATCTCATTCCTATTTGTGCGATTATTGTTCCTAGGTAGTTGAATTCAGCACTGACCGAGGTGTTCCTCAATAATTTCTCTCATTTGCCTGCAGGGTTAGCATGTGTCCTATTTCCATTATATACTGAATTTCTACGTGTGACCATATATTTAGTTTTTACTGATATTTACTTCCAGTCCTAATTTCTTAGTGTTACGCAATAGTGTGTGCGTGTTGACCTTTAGTATCTCCTCGCTATCGGCCAGTAGTACTACATCATCAGCATAAACTAACAGAACGTATCCAGTAATAATAATCAAATCATGTTGTCTAATTTTCTGCATCTAAGACTGAAGTCATTAGCAGTCTTGCTCTCCATTTCCTTTGAAGTCTTAGAATCTTCATGTTTGACAGCGATACAGTTGTACAGATGACCTTCGTCCATTTCTTCTACTGGGTGATTGCATAAAATGCATTTCGGTGAAGGCAGAAGATTGATTTTGTAAAGCTGTTTTGCCAGGCAGTCGTGGCCTATTGTCATTCTAAAATGTGCTACTTCTTTTTTTTTGGTATTTCTGGTATATCAATATTTTTTATTAGGCATTCCCATTTTTTGTTTGATATAATCAATTGTCGACCGCTGTGGTCTCGAGGTAGCATGCTGCCTTGTCACGCTGCGGGCCCGGGTTCGATTCCCGGTCGGGACAGGCTCCTGGGTAAGGTTTTTTCGGGGTTTTTCCTCACGTGTAAGACACATTTCAGGAAGCTTAGGGCCCAACGGTCCCCGAAAATCACCCGACCTTCATCATTTCACCGGCGTGGAAAGCAACGGGAAGCTACCACACCTATAATTCCCTTGTAAACCTGCAAAGCATAGCTTGGTAATGCTATGATTGTATTGAAATACCTGCCTTCGAGCAGAATTACTATGGATGATCAAATTATATAAATAATCATTATTAAAAGTTATAATATATTGATCGAAATGCAGGGGAAACTTAGGTAAAGTTAAAAAAAAAGCTGACGTAAATGGATTGAAACTGATACAAAATAGCTCAAAAGAAGTTATAAGATCTCGATAATAAATGAAACAAAATTAGCATGCATCACGAACGAAACAATTGAAGGCCGTGCTGCGTGACCGCATTGGAAACAATTATGTATTCTAAGAGTCGGTTAGCAGCAGCACGGCATGTCCTGGATGACAGTCAACTGTTTGTTACTGATGACTCAAAAGTTGGCTTCACTGTCTTCATAAACAATTAACATTGCACTTTTATTTTGACAATTAAAATAGCCGTCCAAACAAGGCTATAAACCTATTTTTTTCCGAATTTAGTTCTTAATGGGAAATGATTGTTAATAATAATAATAATAATAATAATAATAATAATAATAATAATAATAATAATAACAATGATTTATTTTAGCTGGTAGAGTTAAGGCCATAAGGCCTTCTCTTCCACTCAACCAGCGAATAGTAAAATTATACAAAAAATCCGTACATATTACAATTTTAAGATATTATTAAAATACAGACCAAACAAAATACAATGAGGGTCTAAATGGCCGTGCTCTGGTTTTATTATCACTCAACGTTTCATATACTACTGCGGTAGACATCCTCAGGAGATTCTGCGTGCTCTTTGACCTCTTAACTCTTCAAATGTCGGCCAGTCTGCAGCCGACATTTGAAGACTTAGGAGGTCGAAGAGCACGCAGAATCTCCTGAGGATGTCTACCGCAGTAGTAGATGAAACGCTGAGTGATAATAAAACCAAACCACGGCCATTTAGCCCGAAATACATAAAATACAGTGTGGGCAATGTTTATTACAGGAGGCCGTGACACCAATTAGCTATAAAATAGCGGCAAGTATGTATTTATTGTTTTATATTGTTTCAAATAAAGTTCAGCTCATTTAAAATGCAGTGATTTGTTTCGTGTAATGTATATTTACACTACCTTTTGGATATATTTTTGTTTATACATTGTACATAGTATACATAGAGGGCAGTGGTTTTACTTCCCACATGTGGTTTGTAATATGTAATATTACTGTATAGTTATTTTATTACAGTATAATTATTTAGGTTGGTAATCCCGAAATGTAGGAAGTTGAATTTCAATCATGGTCGCCATTGCTGTAAGTACGACAAAACGCACTATCGCGCAAGAAATGTTATTAAAATGACCGTGATTATATGAAATAAAACAGTTAAAATGTAATATCTTTAAAATTTAATGACAAAGAGAGGCTAAATCTACAAAGTCTTTAGAAATGTGTGTATGCATGTGTGTACGATTGTACCACTTTCTCCGGCTGCAAAAATCCCTTTAACACTATATTTTATTGCGTTTTACGTGACTTGGCCTGGAACAAGCAATTCGTTTTATTGCTTATCTAAGTCCTTGTTCTTCATGCGTTGACGCTATCTGTTGGCCAACGAATGTTGCATCTGCTTTGTTGCTTCAAGTATTTCATTTGTTTTATTCTTATGTTGGTATGTTTGGTCACCTCAAGGCATATCGCATTTATAATGTTTGAGATGTGCAGGGGGAAGTGATTCATTATAGGTCCACCACATGGAGTCGCTTACCTTCATTTTATTCATCTCGGTTTCATGTATTTACTCGGACTCCAAACACCACTGTGGAGTTCCGCCCTTACCTAATACTCATTACGTAGTAATAAATCTTGTTGTATTATAATGAGGGAAGGTTAGATTGTCCTAGGAAGAAAAACAATGAATTTCTTGTGGACAGCTGCACGATGTTAAAAATAAATATGAAATTATTGTATTGTCACGGGTCCTCTACAAGTATACAAAGTTTCAAGTCGATCCAATGATTTTAAGTGGGTGAAAACCGCGTTGAAATATTCCGTTACATAGATAGATAGATACAGGTCAAGCTAATATAAAGCGTGTAAAAAAGGAAATAAAGTCATACGAGAAAAACAAGGAAATTAAATATTCAATAGTAGGTTATATAATATATAAGCAGTTGAATTGGTTGACATGTATGACGATTGAAATAATAAAGGTTACCCAAAAAATGGAGGAACGGTGTCCACGTGGAAGAAGAAAGAAAGGAAGACCTCGAGACTCGTGGATACAAGAAATAAGAACTGGAATGAGACCAAGAGAACTGGAGGACATGGAGTTGAGAAGAAAATAAAATTTAAGGCACAGAAAGATGTGTACGCTTTGAAATATGTATATAAATAAAGTATTATATTATTATTATTATTATTATTGTTGTTGTTATTATTATTATTATTATTATTATCGTCTTGCGCCGTACAGAAATTAAGTGTGTGTGTGTGTGTGTATATATATATGTATTGGATACGGAGACATATATATATTCATCCATAGTTATTCTGCCCGAAGGCAGGTCTTTCACTGTAATCATAGCATTTTCATGCTATGCTTCCAGCTTTACTAGGGAATTGTAGGTGTGGTAGCTTCCCGTTGCTTTCCACACCGGTAAAAGATGATGATAATGAAGATGGTGATAATGATAAGGATGATGATGATGGTCATATGATTTCGGGGACCGATTGTGCCTTAAAGTTTTCCTGACATTTGTCTTACAGGTGAGGAAAAACCCCGATAAAAACCTCACCCAGAAAAACTGCCCCGACCGGGCATCGAACCCGGGCCTGTTGCCTTGTCACGCAGCGGGCCCGGTTTCGATCCCCGGTCGGGGCAGTTTTTCTGGGTGAGGTTTTTATCGGGGTTTTTCCTCCCTGTAAGACAAATGTCAGGAAAACTTTAAGGCCCAAACAATCCCCGAATCATATGGCCGTCATCCTTCATCATCATCATCATCATCATCATCATCATCATCAACCTTCACCGGTGTGGAAAGCAACGGGAAGCTACCACACCTGCAATTCCCTAGTAAAGCTGCAAGCATAGCATGAAAATGCTATGATTGCAGTGAAGGACCTGCCTTCGGGCTGAATTACTATGTGTATATATATATATATATATATATATATATATATATATATATTAGGCGGTTTTTATTATAGGGGTGGAATTAAAATGTCTGATTTCAACGCTCATCTTATATATTTTTTTTAAATTTTTGCCCCAGTTTAATAGTGTATCAAATTTTATTACAATGCATCAACGTTAACCAGTACCACACTGATCTTAAATTTATAAATAACAAAAAACTAGTTACAGCAAGATTATTTTTCTTCTTTTTTTATTTAGGAATATTCCACAATACAGTGTTTCTCCTTGAACCCAAAGTGATTTGTCGCCAGAGGTTCCTGTCTAAAGCATCCTCTTTTAAATCTCTAGCTTCCATATTTCCCTTCACTCCATTCATCCATCGTTCTCTAGACCTGCCTCTTCCAGTTCTTCCATTAGCTTTCCAATTAAGGATATTCTTTGGTATTCTATCTTCTTCCATTCTTATGAGGTGTCCATACCATTTCAAACGTTTTTCCTCTATTTTCCTAATTTTTTAACTTGCATAATTTCCTTCGTAGTGCTGTTTCTGACCTTATCGCCTTTTTCTACTGTATTAAATAAAATGATTCAATTAATAAATATATTGAAATACAGTTGTTTGAATGCAATTAATTGTTGACGTCATAAATCATCGCCATTTTTATGGATAATTTATTTTTCACGCGAATGTTCTAGTTCAATCAACACGGGTTGCTTTCTTAAATTTTAACAGAATTTACTTTAAATTACTTCTTACAACCAAAGGCAAAGACAGAGGATGTACGAAATGAAATAAGTAAAGTCGAAAATAAGGCCCACCCTAATATATAGGCTATATGTATATATATTTGCGATATGCTTACTTACTTACTTACTCACTGGCACTATCGAACCCGATGGTTCATGGCCGCGCGGACATAAGCTCTCCATACATCCCTATCCTGAGCCAATGCTTTCCAATCATTCCCTGCATAATCTACTTCCCTTAAATCATAGTTAATGTTGTTCTCCCACCTCATTCTTGGTCTACCAACTGGGCGTTTTCCCTCTGGCTTTCCTACAAGAAGCTTCCATGCACGTCTTTCATTCCCCATACGCGCAACATGTCCTGCCCATCGCAGTCTACGAGACTTAACTGTTCTTATTATATCTGGCTTCCTATAAAGACCATGTAGTTCATTGTTATGTAGTCTTCTCCATTCACCTGTCTGTTCATCTCTCTTTGGTCCAAAAATTTTCCTAAGAACTTTATTCTCAAATACTCGTAATCTCCTTTCCTCCCTTAAAGTAAGAGTCCATGTTTCGCACCCATATAATATAACTGGTAGAATAATAGTTTTATATATTTTCAGCTTAACGTTTTTTGAAAGGAGTTGGGACATCAAAAGTCTCTGCAATGTTTGAATAATAAAAAAATAATATTTCAGTGTTTTGTTGTTTCTCTATGGATGGAATTGGTGGATTTATTTACAGACATATAGATGTGTTGAATCTGTAGTGAATTCTGTTGAATATTTTGAAACCTTGATGACATTTAAATTCATTAAGAATTACTTATGCGTAAGTTATGATAAGATGTGCTGAAGGTCCCTTAACGCAATTCTTGTGATAGAATTAACATTCAATAGATGGTCTTATACCTCAGTTACCCAATCAGATAACCCAATGCATTGTAATACATTGCTCATGTATTGGTCAGATTATCAATAATATCATCATAATACAGTTATTTAAAAACATCAATCCCAAGTTTTTTTCTCTGTGTGAGCAGTACCACTGAACTACTCTGTGCTTTTAATAAATAATTACACTGGGCAACAAAAAATAAACTTTTTTTTTGTCTCAGAAAGAAAAATATGTGATTCTGATAGTATTTTTTTTCTCCTGAATTCAAATATGATATCGGGTTTTCTCCATCACGCAAGGTTTCCGAGACAGGCATTTATAATTTCAAACACTTTAATATTTTCTACATTCGTAACTACACAATATTCGAACATTCGGACTCACCTAGAAAGTAAGAAATGACGATTTTCTGCTATATTTCGCCTATGGAGCATCCCTCTTGATGGCCCAACAATAATCGGCCAGCATATGAGGATTCCATTTGCCTTGATATCTCTTTTCCATAGCTGAAATCTCCTGATGAAAGTGTTTCCCGTGCTCATTGCTCAATGGACAAATGGACGAAAAAACATTTATTAAAAAATAATTATTTAAATCCATTAATTGAAATTGAAATAAAAAAAAAACTGTGGGTGAAGGAGAACCGAATACATATTTGAAAACACGATAAAAAACTGCATTAAGTACAACTATTGGTACACATGAGACAAAAATCATGCTGACCAGTATTATTCAATAAGATAGGCCAAAATATTCAGAATATGGCTTCCTTGGGAAGAGAAGTAAAACCATGGGGCCCGTGACATACAAAAATTACAAATAAAAGTGATCGTACAGTGCGTAATTTTGATCAATTAATTATTTAATAAATTTTTCTTTATGTAAATTTATAGGCTTTCACGACCGGTGTCTTTATTCCTGTTGGGTTTGTGTTTCGGGCTAAATGGCCGTGGTTTGGTTTTGTTAAAACTCAACGTTTCGTCTACTAATACGGTAGACATCCTCAGGAGATTCTGCGTGCTCTATGAACTCCTTACTCTTCAACTGTCGGCTGCAGACTGACTGTGGGTTGGAAATCGTGTCCTTATTTTTATTTAATTGACAAAATACTTGCTTAGGGTCACTCTTCTATGGTTATCATTTTCTCTTAGGAAATTACGAACTGTGGAATTACTTTAGATATTTATGATACCGATTATGCAACCAAAAAATAATTGAATATTTACCCCGAAAACAGATCTAACCCATAAACTGCTACTCACGACTTGACTAACTTCTTCCGCCATTTTGTTACACACAGATCACTATTCAGTTGAAAGCCAACTTTTAAAAATAAATAAAACAGGTCTGGAAGAGAGTATGGATAATTTTACATGCACCATGCAGTGATATTCTCTAGATAGATCATTAATCCACTGAAAATTCAACTTTCTAATTTTTGTGGGTTAGATCTCTTTCGGAGCAACTATTAAATTTAACTTCTTCTTCCGTTTTTTTTTTCTTTTCGGGGCCATTTAACTCTGTTGTGTATTATGCACAATTGTACTGACAATTTTAGATTTTTATTTTTTTTTATTCCTTTCAGGAGCCATTTATCTGTTTTATGTATTGTGCAGAACTGTATTGATAATTTTAGAGTCTCTTCAGTTGATTCTTTTCTTTTCGGGGCTATTTAACTGTTTCGTGTATTCTGCACAATATTGTACTGACTATTATAGGATTTTATTTGTTGTTTATTTTCTTTTAGGAGTCATTTATCTGTTTTGTATGTTCTACATAACTGTACTGGTTACACTGCTGGAATTGGTACTGTATAAATTGTGAAGTTTTTATATCCTTTATTACATACTTTATTATTCCAACTTCGCATCTAATTTTATGTCTTCCCTTGAGTCTCTTTCCTTACACAGTTGCAGTAAGTATTTTATATAAATGTATGAGATCGTTACATCTAATCACAATAACCATTTTTGTCTTTCATTGATGCCAAGAAGATCGAGAGACAAGTACGTAGATTCCTATGCAAGCATAGCAGCACATGGCGGGAATTTTTTTTTACGGATAACTCACAATAACGAATTTTGTCTTTTAGCTCATTTATGCCAAGAAGATCGAGATAAGTAGATTCCCGGGCAACACCGGGTAATCAGCACAGGGAATCTTAAAATAATTACGATATGATTTATAATTATTTTTCATTTTACTTATTCACCTAATCATAAGAAGTACATTAATTTTTGTCTTTAAGCTCATTTATGCCAAGAAGATCGGGATGAGTAGATTCCCGGACAACGCCGGGTAAACAGCACGGGGTATCTAAAAATAATTACGATATAAATTTTTCCCTTCAACTCATTTAACTAAACATAAAACACATTAATTTTCGTATTTCAGCTCATTTGTGTCAAGAAAATCGGGATAAGTAGATTCCTGGGCAACGCCGGGTAATCTGCACGGGGCATCTAAAAAGTATAAATTTATAATTATTTTTATTTTACTTATTCAACTAAACATACTCGTAAAACACATTAATTTTCATTTATTTAGGCGTAGCAACGCACGCCGGGTATTAGCTAGTACAGTATATATACGGCTAAGATAAAGATCTATAGCACTGCGTCTACCTGGGAATGAAAAGAATTGATGAAGATATATTAACATATTACCCAACTAGCGGTCATGGAGTCTGGAGAATTAGAACTATCCGGAAACATCAAGCTTTTTATAAAGCATAGCAGATATTAAAGCCAGAAGAGTACAGTGTTTGGAACACATATATGGAGTGGACATAAACCTAACATCTCAACTATTTAATTTTGTACTAGAGCATGCCATTAAATCTTTAGAGAATGAGGAAGGCTTACATCTGAATGGTATTAATAAGCTGTTAGTTTTATGCTGATGATGTAGTACTACTGGCCGATAGCGAGGAGATACTAAAGGCCAACACGCACACACTATTGAGTAACACTAAGAAATTAGGACTGGAAGTAAATATCAGTAAAACTAAATATATGGTCACACATAGAAATTCAGTATATAATGGAAATGGACAGCTAATGACAAATGAGGGAAATTTTGAGGAAGTGGCTGAATTCAAATACCTAGGAACAATATTCACAAATAGGAATGAGATGCACAAAGAAATTAAATATAGGCTCAATTCTGGAAATGCATGCTATTATGCATTGCAGAGACTTTTGATGTCCCAACTCCTTTCAAAAAACGTTAAGCTGAAGATATATAAAACTATTATTCTACCAGTTATATTATATGGGTGCGAAACATGGACTCTTACTTTAAGGGAGGAAAGGAGATTACGAGTATTTGAGAATAAAGTACTTAGGAAAATTTTTGGACCAAAGAGAGATGAACAGACAGGTGAATGGAGAAGACTACATAACAATGAACTACATGGTCTTTATAGGAAGCCAGATATAATAAGAACAGTTAAGTCTCGTAGACTGCGATGGGCAGGACATGTTGCGCGTATGGGGAATGAAAGACGTGCATGGAAACTTCTTGTAGGAAAGCCAGAAGGAAAACGCCCAGTTGGTAGACCAAGAATGAGGTGGGAGAACAACATTAACTATGATTTGAGGGAAGTAGATTATACAGGGGATGATTGGAAAACATTAGCTCAGGATAGGGATGTATGGAGAGCTTATGTCCGCGCGGCCATGAATCTACGGGTTCGATAGTGCCAGTAACTAAGTACAAGACGCAAAAGTGAGTCTAAAAGAATACGTGTTAGACGCAAGATTAGATTAAAATGGATGACGTGGAGAAATTATTTGAGAAGACCTGGAAACAGTAATTGGAGACAGAAAGTAAAAGACATAACAAATAAAGAAAGTAAAGGACAGCTGTTGTTAGGGAGGTCAAGGCTGAACTCTGAGCAGCTGTGGCTGACTGATTATACATATTATACTCTTCTAGGTCCAATATTTAGAATTCTGAGATGAATGTTTTATATTCCATGCCCGTGATCATTGAGAGAATAAAACAGGAATTAGATTTTTTGGACTGTTTAACTCATGGTCCAAATGGGAATCAATGACCAAGTACATTTCAATGAATTTTGTTTTACAACCAATCACAGTCGTGTTTCACCTCGATAATTATCGAATTTGTAGTACCAAAATAAAGAAAGCTTCTCATTTTTAATATTCTGAACAGGCCAGAGTATTATATTGCAGTGACTGACACTCTAATAAATACGTTCAAAATATAGCAAATAATGAACAGATTCCTTCGACCTACACATTTGATAATTGTGTGTTCAATAATTGTGTTTTTAAATAATGATTTATTGAGTTGTTTCCGAAAAAATGAATTAATAAAATTAATAACCTATAATGTTGGTTATAATATACAGTTTGATGTGTTTCATTTTTTCTCCACTAGGGTGCATTCTTAATATTGCGATCCTATTTGGCAATAAATTGTATGATCAAGTTGCAGTGATGAACAAATGAAACAACCAAACATTTCTCATTTGTTTTTAAACATCGCTGTTTACATTAAATATATTAAAATAACTATATTTAAATAATGATTTGTGAGAAAATAGCTCAATTTTGTGCGTTAAATAGTCCTAACAAATGCCATTCTAGATTTCCAAATCCTCTACATAAATTGGAAATAACTCGTGGCATTACTTATGATTAACTAATGCCATAGCAATCGAAAAAAATCGAATTCCTGTTTTATTTTCAAAATGACCATGGATATGGGACATGGGAAATTCACCTGAAAACAAAAATTATAAAAATGGACCAGAACAGTATTGTTGTAGACCATTGAATATATATAATCATAATCATCATCATCATCATAAACAAATCCGTTTTAGGCCATGTGACCTGTGATGTTTATATATATATATATATATATATGTTTCGAATTGTTATCATCAGCTAGCGAGCCCTTATATTTGTATTGAGTATTAGGTGTTAAGTCCAAAATTGAATTTTTGTGAAAAATAGGACCGATTTTTTTTTCACACAGACTCTGCATAAGAACTCATTTTGGACATAACAGCCTTTACAAAATACACAGATATTATTTATATTTACGCACTAATGCTCTTGTTTTAATTAAAAAAATATTTATAATGAAAATAAATTTCTTAATTTGTATTAACTTTTCAGATTTTTTTTTATGGAGTATCGATTCTTCAACTCAAGTTCTCTTTATACTACAGCAGAAAAGAGTAGTTTGACTAATATTTGGACGTACGCAACAATCACATAATAATTCTTAAATTGCCTCCAATATTATTGTGATTTGTCTCGTGTATCAGAAAATAAATATCATTATTTTCTCAATTTTGTCAAAAAGGCATAAATATTCATCATCATCATCTGCATTCATGGATTAGGTCTGTTGACCCGTTCCGACTTCAGCCCATCTCTTTCTAGGTCTGCCCACATCTCGGGTGCCTTTAGGTTTGTATTCTGTTATTTGTTTTGGATATCTATCTTCATTCATTCGGTCTATGTGTTGCTTCCATTTTTGTCTATACGTATCCATTTTATCAGTTATTGCAAATATTTCAAGTTCCTGTCTTATTTCTGTGTTCTTGATTCTGGCTTCCTTAGTGCACCCTTTAACAGATCTCAAAAATTTCATTTCTGCCGCCGTTATCCTACTTACATCTTGTTTTTTATGTATCCAGGCTTCTGAACCATAGAGCAGTACCGGTACTGCCAACATTTTATAAAATTTCAATTGGGTCTCTCTTGTTGTTTTGTTATTTAGTGATCGTTTTATCGTACCACATATTCCCTGGAATTTTGCTATTTTATTAGTTATATCATTATCATAATTAAATGAAATGTCACATCCTAGATAATTGTCTTCTGCTGAAGTTTATGAGTAAGTTATTTTTTACTAGTAGAGGTTACCAGCCTCTAGCCAAACCCCTCTTCCTGGAGGGCAGGGAACTGGAATTTCGGAGTGTTCGTCTCCTAGAGAAGTTGCCTTCACTACGGCTTTGGGGACTTCTCTTCTCCCCACGTAACCCTGTGGACGGGGCCCTACCCAGGTACTACCCACTGGGCGAGTGGGACCTGGAGCTCACAAAAGGGCAGGGGCGCCTACTCCCTGGAGTGGACCTCTATCAAGGGTTCCACTCTGTTACCCTCTGATATTCTAACTGATTTTCTTCTAATTTGTACATATAAATGTAAATACTCGTAAAATTACAAAACAGTATAGGTTTTATGTTACACCTTTGAAATTTTTGTTTTCCAATATAGTAGGTCTAAGAAAATATCCATTCAAGAAAAGGGACAGAGGAGCATTGTTAGTGTTAGAAAATCCTCTCTATAGAGTGGAGAGTTATATAGAGCTACAAGTAATGTTTCATTTGTTAATTTTCACGCATATATATATTCAACCATAGTAATTCTGCCCGAGGGCAAGAATTTCACTGCAATCATAGCATTTTCATGCTATGCTTTGCAGTTTTACTAGGGAATTTCAGGTGTGGTAGCTCCCCCTTGTTTTCCACATCGGCGATGGATGATGATGATGATAAGGATAAGGATGATGACGATGGCCGGATGATTTTCGGGGACCGTTGGGCCCCAAACTTCCTGACATTTGTCTTACAGGTATGAAAAAAACCCGAAAAAAAGACCTCACCCAGGAGCCTGTCCCGATCGGGAATCGAATCCGGGCCCGCTGTGTGACAAGGCTACACGCTACCTCGAGAAAACAGCGGTGGACATATATATATATATAGTGATGCCATACATAAACATAGATGTTTATTGTTTAAATCAATAAATAAATCTATGTAAAATATTATATAGGATAAAAATATTTTATATATACACAAACAACACACACACACACACACACACACACACACACACACACACACACACACACACACACACACACACACACACACACACACACACACACACACACACACACACACACACACACACACACACACACACACATATATATATATTTATATATATATATATATATATAATCCTTAATTTAATGCATGCGACTATATTAGAGTAGCTACTAATACACGCCTACTGTAACTCAATTTTATATTTTTGTAAATGTTGGTAGCCTTGTAGATTGTATAAATCGCCTTAAGCCATTTCTCGAGAAAGTTGTTTTAATTATTTTAGTTGTTTAGTTGTACAGTAGCTCTGGTAAGCTTTATACCCTAATTTCTTATTTAATAAATACCATTTGTTTATTATTATTATTATTATTATTATTATTATTATTATTATTATTATTATTATTATTATTATAGAGTGAGACCAAAGTTAACATGGAAGGAAAACATGAGGATAGTAATGCAAGCAAGAGGACAAAACATTCAAGATGCCGAAGATCGTCGTAGGCTTTGGAGGTTTGGCACGGGAAGACGGCAGCGGCTGTAAAAACCCGAAGATAGATAGAGATTATTATTAGCCCTATATGGTTACGAAACTTGAACTATTTCTTCAGATAAATTGAGATAAGTTGTCTTCTTCTCCTCCTCCTTCTTCTTCTCTGCATAGTTTTACTTGGCTTTAGTCCAGAAACCAAGAATCTTTCCAACATTTATTTTTATCTTCCAGGCGACCTCCTACCAACTGCCGGTAGATTACCTCTGTTTGATTTTATTCTAGATATGTGCAAATTCCATTCGTATATTCTCTTACTCACCATTCGTTTATTTTTTAATGTTCTGCTGCCTTCTTATTTGCTCATTTATAATTTTATATCTCCTTATTTTATGTAAGATTTTCCTTAGTGTATTCATCTCATGTGTTTCTAAGGTTTGTTTCGTTCTTACAGCATCAGCCCTAGTCTCTGAAGAATATGTCAATATTGGCCTATCACTCTTTTATAAATTCTAATATTATCTTCTTCTTCTTCCTTCCAAGTATTAGGCCAAGGTCTATTATGATTATAGAAAATTTTCCCTCCAGCGTTTCATACGACGACCCAGAGATCTTCGTCCTCTTGGTATATAATTATAAACAGCTTTGGGGATCCGATTTGAACTCATTCTTTCGAGATGGTGTTTTCAATTTAGTTGGTACTGTTTAATATATTCCTAAATTGGCATAGTTTTCATTTCTTTTAAGATATCGGTGTTCCTTTTCCGATCCCATCTGGTGTAACCCGCTGTTCTGCGCATGAATCTCATTTCACAAGCCGTTATTCTGCTTTCATGTTGTCTTTTTAGTGTCCATGCTTCACTACCACAGGTAAACACTTGTCTAGCCAAAGTGTTATATAAACGTAATCTGGTGTTTTTGTACAAGGGATGGTTTCATAACTTGATTAATAATTCCCAAACTTTTATTATAACTAGTAATTTCTTCAGGGATATCCTTTTCATCCCAGATAGAGAGATAATATAAGATATTTAAATTGATTAGATCTCTCTAAAATTTTATTCTGGAGACAGATTTTACTTTGTATGGGGTCCTTCCCATGAAATGCCATAATTTTAGTTTTGTTAATTGATATTTCCATATTAATTTTGGCACCTATTTTCTGTAAATTATAAATTGATCGTTGCAAATCATTTTCGGAAAGTGCCAGAAGAGCTAAATCGTCTGCAAAACGAATAGCATCGAGTTTGAGGTTCCTATTTATGGGTATATATCCTCGTTGTGTTTTCCTCCATTCGTTTATTATTCTATTCATATATATCCCTGTCTTACTCCAGTGTTAATCTTTCTTTCAAGAAGATAATTTGCCATCTTGTTTAACAGAGATTTCATTCTCTTTATAGATGTTCAAGATATTAGTAATATATTGTTGTGGAACGTTATCATCAGCTAAAATTTGTAATAATATATTTCTGTCTACTTTGTCAAAAGCCTTTATGAAGTCAACAAAGGCGATATGAGTTTCTATATTGAATTCCTTGTGATTTTATAATATTATTTCCTTATTTAATATTTATTCTCCCAGATTATATCATTCATGAAGCCTGCTAATTTAGCTATCTTATTAGCTTGACAATTAACTTCATTTTGCACTGATCCTCAACTAGGTATCTCAATTCACAGATAATTAAAAACCATAATCTGCTCAAACATCCTTAAGTCCAGTTCCAATTTGCAAATCAAAGAAAATTTAGTTATGGTCATAGATTTAGTTTACTGTAAGATATTTTCATATTAAATCTTTAACAGCCGAGATGGAATTTACATAGCATTATTAGCAAGTCATCCTAATTAATAAGCTATTAATATAATATCTTCAGTATAACAGACAGTTTTCACTTTACTGTTCCTCGTTTTATACCCTTTTTGACATAATATGTTTTATTATTTCATTCATTATCAAATTAAACAATAACAGGCTTAGAGAGTCTCCTTGTGGAACTTTTTTTAATTGGCACATTTATTCTATTAAAATTAACATTGCAGGACTGCAGGATACACACTACTAGATCACAAAAACAAATGAAGACACCTTAGAAGAATTACACATGGAACCTTTAGAAAACAAAATTTCTGATTATAAGTCAAGATGGATGCAACATGTTCATCGAATGGAAGATCACAGGATACCCAAACAAATGTTAAGACATCAACCTGCAGGAAGAAAAAGACCAGGACGTCCACTCAAAAGACTTCTGGATGGTGTTTCTCTTGAGGCCGAAACAGGTAAACAAATGACCTAAGTTCGTGAATGTACTATGATGATGATGATGAAAATTAACATTATAAATATCTATAATAAATAAAAGCAATCCATTAGGTATCTCATTTTCTTCTAAAATTTGTAAAATATATTTTAGTTGCAACCTGATTAAAAAACCTATTCGAGATCGATAAACCATACAGATACAAGTTTCATATATTCGAGAGCCTTTTCAGTTATCTGCATGACTATAAAAACAGCATCAGAGCAAGACATGCCAATTGTATTTGTAATGGAATTCATTCCATTTGTAGGGGAGTACATATATATATATATATATATATATGTGATCCCACAACAGGCCCGGAGACCCTTGGGGTAGTAGGAGGTTAAGGCTCCCACTTTTTCTAGACAATCGGCACTTTATGTCAGCCGGGTTGTCAGCCCTGCGTGACGGCCGCCTTTACCCCAGAACAAGCGTCTGGTACTCATTTCAGTTAGAGGCTGAGTCGACCCCAGGGCCATAGTGCCGCCAGAGGGTTTGGGTCAGTTTAAAAATCCTGATCCCAACGGGACTTGAACCCTCGACCCTCCGGTTTGTAGCTCAGTGCCTTAACCACTACGCTACGGCGTGCCCCATATATATATATATATATATATATATATAACTGAGTGTGAGTCTATTTGAATGAGTCATTTTGAAAAGGGATCATATACAGCTGATCAAATTTTACAGGAGAGGAAGAAAAACTGATTCAACTTGATCAGGATAAAGCATGGAATCTGAAATTGCTACTGAAAAAAGTCAGAAAGTGGTGAAGGAATATAATTGATCCGTTGTCACACGGAAACAATGGAAGTAGGTATCTAAACATGGAATAATGAAAGAAGTGAATTTCAGAAAAATTAGAGATGATCCCTTTTCGAAATGACTGATTCATTTGTTTGTATGTCTATTCTTTATGAATTCAAAAACTACCTGCCCGATTTGAATGGGCTGTTTACTATCATTTGGAGATTTCTTTTGGGACAGTTAACGTTATAACAAATTACCATACGTATTATAGGGTCGCAGCTAAAAAAAAGTGCATCGGTGCAGTAACAGAGTAGCTTTTTGGACGCTTAAATGGCTTACGGTGTCTAAACCATAACAAAGGCACCAAATTTATGTACACAGAATTAAATATTTTCAAAGATTAAAAAAAAAAGTTCACGGATAACTTACAATAACTTTTTTTGTCTTTCCTCTCATTGATGCTAACAAGATCGGGAAAAGTAGATCATGGGCAACGCCAGGTAATCAGCAGGAGATATCTAAACATAATTGCGATATAAATCTACAATTAAAAGCCCATTTCATTTATTTAGGCGTAGTAGCGCATGCAGGGTATTTGCTAGTTAAACGATAAAATAAGATTTTACTTTGCACAGGAATTGAAACTAACTGTAAATAACTCACTGGTAGTATCGAACCCGTAGATTCATGGCCGCGCGGACATAACCTCTCCATACACCTCTATCCTGTGCTAATGTTTTCCAATCATTCCCTGTATAATCTACTTCCCTCAAATCATAGTTGATGTCATTCTCCCACCTCATTCTTGGCCTATAAATTGGGCGTTTTCCTTCTGGATTTCCTACAAGAAATTTCCACGCACGTATTTCATTCCACATTCGTGCCACATGTCCTACCTATCGCAGTCTACGAGACTTAACTGTTATTATATTTGGCTTCCTGTAAAGACCTTGCAATTCACTGATATGCAGGCTTCTCCATTCACCTGTCTGTTAATCTCTCTTTGGTCCAAATTTTTCCCAAGAACTTTAATCTCAAATACTCGTAATATCCTTTCCTCCCTTAAAGTAAGGGTCCATGTTTCGCATCCATATAATATAACTGGTAGAATAATAGTTTTATATATTTTAAGTTTAACGCTTTTTTGAAAGAAGTTGGGACATCAAAAGTCCCAGTAACTCATAATAGCATACATTTCCACAGGAATAGAAATTAAAGCTAATTACAAACTAATAGAAAAAACATATAGAATAAATTGGAGAGACTATATCCTAATTGGTATACCCGATAATTGAAAGTCAATAATGATTTCATGCAAAAAAGAGGTAAGAGGTTTATAGGCCGATGTTCAAAGAGATGGAATCTAGAATTTGGGAACGGCCATTTTTATTTTATGATGACATAGCAGCAACCTTGTGTAACTGGAATGATGGGCCTGTTAAATATCAGAGGTCTGTTGTTACAATTCAGTAATACTGTTACGTAAAGTATGCGAAGAAGTTTAGTGTATGTTACATAAACAGAAGTAATTATGAGGTACCGACAGGTAGTAAAACAACCACATGCTTCTATTAACAACTACATTACTTCAATATGTATCAAGTTACGTATCTTATTAGATTGTTCTGCATAACTTTGATACCACACTTCAAAGAATCTACCTACTTACATAGTTTTATAAATACACCGTATATCAGTAAAACTAAATATATGATCACATGCAGAACTATATGAGGATGAAGAAGGCCTAGAACTCAATGGTATTATTTTAATATATATAACTTTTCAAAGGGTAACAGAGTGGAACCCTTGATAGAGGTCCACTCCAGGGAGTAGGCGCCCCTGCCCTTTTGTGAGCTCCAGGTCCCACTCGCCCAGTGGGTAGTACCTGGGTAGGGCCCCGTCCACAGGGTTACATGGGGAGAAGAGAAGTCCCCAAAGCCGTAGTGAAGGCAACTTCTCTAGGAGACGAACACTCCGAAATTCCAGTTCCCTGCCCTCCAGGAAGAGGGGTTTGGCTAGAGGCTGGTAACCTCTACTAGTAAAAAATAACTTACTCATAAACTTCAGCAGAAGAGTGGGCAGACCTAGAAAGAGATGGGCTGAAGTCGGAACGGGTCAACAGACCTAATCCATGAATGAAGATGATGATGATATATAACTTTCCTCATTAGAGGACTGCCTCAAGGACAAGGTGATACAGACAATTAATTAACTGTTAGTTTATGCTGATGATTTAGTACTATTGGGCGATAACGAGGGGATGCTAAAGGCCACACGCACACACTATTGAGTAACACTAAGAAATTAGGACTGGAAGTAAATATCAATAAAACTAAATATGTGGTCACACGCAGAAACACATTATATAAAGGAAATGGACAGTTAACGAAAAATGATAAAGTGGCTGAATTCAAATACCTAGGAACAATATTCACAAATAGGAATGAGATGCACAAAGAAATTAACATAGGCTCAATTCTGGAAATGCGTGCTATTATGCATTGCAGAGATTCATGACGTCCCAACTCCTTTCAAAAAACGTTAAACTGAAAATATATAGAACTATTATTCTACCAGTTATATTATATGGATAACAAACATGGACTCTTACTTTAAGGGAGGAAAGAAGATTACGAGTATTTGAGAATAAAGTTCGTAGGACAATTTTTGGATCAAAGAGAGATGATCAGACAGGCGAATGGAGAATATAGAAAAACAATGAACTTCATGGTCTTTATAGGAAGCAAGATATAATAAGAACAGTTAAAATCTCGTAGACTGCGATGGGCAGGGCATGTGGCACGAATGAAAGACGTGCATGGAAGTTTCTTGTAAGAAAATAGGAAAATCAGAAGGAAAACGCCCAGTCGGTAGACCAAGTATGAGATGGGAGAATAACATTAACTATGATTTGAGGAAAGTAGATTATTACAGGGAATGATTGGAAAGCATTAGCTCAGGATAGGTATGTATGGAGAGTTTATGCCCGTGCGGCCATGTACCTATGGGTTCGATAGTGCCAGTGAGTTAGTTATGTAGAACTATATTATTAAATGGAAATGAACAAATGAGTGAAAGTTTGAATATATGGTAAAATTCAAATACCTAACACGAGTAACTGTAGACAGGAATGAGGTACAAACAGAAATAAATCATAGACTGAACTCTGGCAACGCTTATTATAATGAATTACAGGGATTATTGTCATCCCAACTTCTCAAGAAAAAGTTAGACTAAAAGTATATAAAACTATAATTCTTCCAGTTCTATTATTATCGGATTAAGCCCACGTGACGTGTTCAGGTTTCATAGATTCTCATTAAAAAAGTTGAATCAACTCTTTTTCGGTCTACCAACATTCCTGTCTCCTTTTGGTTTGTAATTAAGTATAATTTTTGGTATTCTTTAAACACGTTCTTTCGAGTTTTTTCTAGATTCATTTATTTTATCTAAAAGCTTAAAAATATTTAGCTCATTTCTAACATCTTCAGATCTTCTTTTATCTAGAAGTTTGCAGCCAGCTACACTTCTCACAAATCTCATTTCAGCTGCTTCTATGATCTTCTCTTCTTTGGAGACACATTCCCGGGGTAACAAGGGAGAAATCCTCAATGGTCCATAGGAGCGGAAGAGGCAGCCCTCCATCTGGGGTTTATACAACATGGGGCTATCATGTCTAGACTTAAGATGGCAATCCCATCGTACATCTTACTCTGCGGGACGCTAGTAACGTACCCAGAGGAAATATTATTACTAGCAATATATTACTAAATATATAAAATAGTTTAAATCTGCCATTATATATATATATATATATATATATATATAATTGAGATGTTGTTTATGAAAAATCGTTTAAATGCTACCTAAATATTGTAATTATAAACAAATTGGGGTTCAGTGAAAGAGCAGGTAAATCACTTTTTTGACGAGATGGAGTTTCAGGTGCCATTAGATTCTCCATTGAAAGGACTGTCTTTCAGAAGTAAAATAAACAGCTTGATCATGAGTTAACGAAGTTTTCAGAGAAAGAAGTAATGCGTTCTATAGGGTGCCTAATGAAAAGTCCGTTTTATAAGTTTCGTATGAAAAAATGACGCCTGGTTTTTATTTTTTCCTGTATCCTTCTAATGCATAAGTTTATAGCATAAAATAAATATTATAAGTATATATATATATATATATATATATATATATATATACATAAATTGAAAATTAAAATTAATTAAGTCAAAAATATTAGAAAATCGAGAAAATAGAAACCATTAAATAATCCGCTGTAAAACCAATTATAAAGCAAATAAATGTCTTTTAAACGAAGTTAATATTCGGAACTTCATAATATCTTATAATAAGGAGTTTCAGAATCTAGTAGTAGATACGGTATAGGAATACTTACTTACTCACTGGCACTATCGAACCCGTAGGTTCATGGCCGCACGGACATAAGCTCTCCATACATCCCTATCCTGAGCTAATGCTTTCCAATCATTCCCTGTATAATCTACTTCCCTCAAATCATAGTTAATGTTGTTCTCCCACCTCATTCTTGGTCTACCAACTGGGCGTTTTCCTTCTGGCTTTCCTACAAGAAGCTTCCATGCACGTCTTTCATTCCCCATACGCGCAACATGTCCTGCCCATCGCAGTCTACGAGACTTAACTGTTCTTATTATATCTGGCTTCCTATAAAGACCATGTAGTTCATTGTTATGTAGTCTTCTCCATTCACCTGTCTGTTCATCTCTCTTTGGTCCAAAAATTTTCCTAAGAACTTTATTCTCAAATACTCGTAATCTCCTTTCCTCCCTTAAAGTAAGAGTCCATGTTTCGCACCCATATAATATAACTGGTAGAATAATAGTTTTATATATTTTCAGCTTAACGTTTTTTGAAAGGAGTTGGGACATCAAAAGTCTCTGCAATGCATAATAGCATGCATTTCCAGAATTGAGCCTATGTTTAATTTCTTTGTGCATCTCATTCCTATTTGTGATTATTGTTCCTAGGTATTTGAATTCAGCCAATTCCTCAAAATTTCCCTCATTTGTCATTAGCTGTCCATTTCCATTATATAATGTATTCTACGTGTGACCATATATTTACTTTTACTGATATTTACTTCCAGTCCTAATTTCTTAGTGTTACTCAATAGTGTGTGCGTGTTGGCCTTTAGTATCTCCTCGCTATCGGCCAGTAGTACTACATCATCAGCATAAACTAACAGCTTATTAATACCATTCAGTTGTAAGCCTTCCTCATTCTCTAAAGATTTAATGGCATGCTCTAGTACAAAATTAAATAGTAGAGGAGATAGTGCATCTCCTTGCTTCAACCCATTCTGGATTTCAAAAGTGTCTGAAAACTGTTTGCCTACACGCACCCTACTCGTTGAGCCATTTAGACACATTCGTATAAGTCTAACTAACTTTTTAGGAATTCCAAACTCCAGCAGGATACTATATAACTTCTCCCTCTTAATTGAATCATATGCTTTTTGGAAGTCTACGTATAGTTGATGTACAGTACCATTATATTCCCATTTCTTTTCTAAAATCTGTCTTATACTAAAAATCTGATCTGTTGTAGACCTGTTTCTTCTAAATGCACATTGATGATCTCCTAGAATGTCATCAATATAGGGAGTAAGTCTGACGGTATAGGAATAGAATAATGAAAGGTTGTATGATGTGATCTGAAGTAGAAGATTCTGGTGTGATCGTGTACTCAAATTGTGATTGGAAGTTAGGAGACAAAAGTGAGAGGATGCTATTATAGAGATTTTGGACTATTCTGAAATGAGTTTGATTATGTGGGTTTGTTATAATTAGTTGTGCAAGCAATGAGGGCGGCAGAATAACTCTCTTAACAAGAGATTTAGTGAATCATTTTTAATAGTATTCGTAATGAACCAAAGTGGGGGCGACACATACGGAGAAAATGCACGATCTAGCTGGACAAAATTATTTTTTTGAAGTTAGCACGAAATGTGAAAAAGGTAGTGAAACATCTTAATATATAAAAATTTCGTGTCACGTTGTTTGTCCGCGATGGAATCCTAAACTACTGAACCGATTTTAATAAAATTTTGCACACTGTGTGCAGTTTGATCCAACTTGAGACTTAGGGCAGTTTATAACTAAATTTATAGTCGCATTATTTTTTATTGCAAATTATTTGTTTATTATTTTAACAAAGAATTATAATTATCTATGAGTTCCATACGATTCTAACAGATGACAGTGTAATTATCTTGAGTTCCATACGATTCTAACAGATGGCGGTGTAAGGTAATTGGTTTATTATTTAACAAAGAGAGATCCAGATGGATGTGCTTTTTGTTGCAACCGCGAATTTAAATTGAATTACAAATATTGATTATTTCATAATTTAAGTGTGTTCAGTGTTCATTTTATTTTCAATATTATTAATTTCGTGTGGAAGTATTAGTTTTAAGTAATCTGGCTGAAAGACAGCAACTTAATTTATATTTTTAACGTATACCTTAGCCACAGTAATGTGTGGCCGGGACTTCTAGTATACTATATGAATCAAAGTTTTAAACTGTATGCTTGTTTTGATTATGCTGTCAATGGCATCCTCGCTACAGCCAACGAAAGTTAATCGCTCAGAAGGCCATGTGCGCAGAGTCCTTGAAAGATACAATTTACCCGTGGATATTTGTTCTCAGTATTCGTGTTACTTCGTCGTGTGAGCGACTTGTTCGCATGGATTCTGTAGTAGGGAGTGTGCTCTTTCATAATATATCAATTATTCTTAATTGCATTAATTTATGAAGCATTTTATAAAGTACTGTAATTACATAAAATCGAAATCAAAGAATAAGATTTGATAAGGGTTATAAAAAAGTCTATCCTGGTTCACAACTGTGTAAAGTTTTGTGAAAATATGTATAATAGGAGCGATGTTGTTAATTTTGTCCAGCTAGATCATGTAATTTTTCGTATGTGGGGCGATTGGATTACAGAGATAACTTCTAAGTACAACATATGTGGGTTGTTAACATGGAGTGGTGCTGTTTTACTTTAACGCAACAAGGAAAGAAAACGAAGAAAGTTTGTTGCAGAAATCTACGTTACAAAGAGAAAAGGTGATGAAGTGGTTATTTTGAAACATGGTCCAGTTTACTCTCACTTTCCAATACAGCAGGGGTGACCAGCTACCGAAATGTAATATAACTTCCATCTGACCACAATCATAACTATATTTTTTGTTTTTAATGTTACGAAGAATGAACTCCTTAATCTAAAATGCTTTACATAAAATATTTCTTACTACACTTGTCTGTGAAGCAAATTTTAATTGAATATTTATTAAATGTTAATAGAGTACAAGGAAAGCAACCGGTTCGTGTCTTACACATGCGTTGAAATCTCTTTATTAAACTGTTATGTATTGCGTAAAATTAATAACGTTTTGAAAAAAACTTTCGAGGAATAGGAATAACAGCACCCTAAAGGGCGAGTTATGATTCAAATGCTAGAATCAGTCGACCTAACTGTTGTTTTCAGCGTTTTATTTAATAAAATGATCGTTTGAATTTTCATTATCTCGATCTTTTTTACCAATGACCAATTTTAATTAAATTATACAAAACACAACAGTGGAAAAACACAGTCAGTAGGCAAATGTGTTAGACGCGATATGATTTAATATTTATACTTACTTACTTACTTACTCACTGGCACTATCGAACCCGAAGGTTCATGGCCGCGCGGACATAAGCTCTCCATACATCCCTATCCTGAGCTAATGCTTTCCAATCATTCCCTGTATAATCTACTTCCCTCAAATCATAGTTAATGTTGTTCTCCCACCTCATTCTTGGCCTACCAACTGGGCGTTTTCCCTCTGGCTTTCCTACAAGAAGCTTCCATGCACGTCTTTCATTCCCCATACGTGCAACATGTCCTGCCCATCGCAGTCTACGAGACTTAACTGTTCTTATTATATCTGGCTTCTGTATTTAAGATTTATATTCATTATAATTATTATGCAGTAAAATTTTAAGCAGTAAACGGTCCCCGAACATCGTATGGCAATCATAATTATCAGAGTCGCCTACTTTACTATGACTGTGTGTGTGAATGGTGTGTTTCGTCTTCTTATTGTGATGTCTCGGAGGAGGCCCTGACATTGAGCTGATCACTCATTCGGGCAGGCCCTCCATGTCTTTATGTAGTACAAAAAGTATGTGTGTCATCAACAGTTCAGAATCCCTTTCTGAAAAGTTCCCCACTCCTTGGCCCGGGTGGTGCGTGGCTTGTAAAATGTACCTATAAGATTAGACGTTAAACTGAGCTAAAGAAGAATAAGAAATAAAAATATAAAATTATTCAATTATAGAGTATTGAATATTCAGTGTTGATAATGATAGCTTAGCTATCGAAACGCGTCGGCGAGTTTTAAAAGTTATTATTATTTATTTATTTATTTTATGATAGGGTTTTAATTGACTATTTATCTCATAGACCGATAATTTTGCCTCTTCCTGTTGATAAAATCGCCTCTTCCTGTTCGTAATGAGAGATATCTCCGCAAATTAACTTTTTTGACAAGGATATCGATTCAACAATGTACCATATGGTACAGCAAGAAATTCCAAAAGAAAACGTCAAAAATTACAAAAAAATAGTTATCTTGCTCTAAAAAATATTAAATGTTTATAATAAATCTGCATTATTGTTAATAGTTATTTCTCATACAATCATCTGTTATTGATTTTTCCCAAGCCCAAAGAGATTTAACAGTAAATATATGGTATTTATAACTATACAGCCGGCTTAGAAATCGCCCGGAAGTAAGATCGGAATACATAACCTCACATTTGGTAAATATTATTCGCTAAATAGTCACTCCAAATCCAATGCGAAGTTGAGTTTTTCATTAGACAAAATCACTTCTGACTTTGTCGCTCGTGATTTTTCAGAAAAACACAACCTCTTGTTAGTTTACTGTTGATAACAGGTTTAACATAATTTATCATCAACAAAAAGATCTTGTGTTTTAAATGTAGAACTATTCATATATTTAACAAAGTTGAAGGAATCTTATGAGAATTGGTGTTTGAATGTAGATGTTTACATCAATTTAATTAATATAGGAGTGTTTGTCATGAGAAATCTAATGAGACTGGCACGTTCAGTTTTGAAAAAAAATCACCTGAATTGTATTTAGTACACAATTGATCTTCTTGGTGATACAATATTAAAATATATATACAGTCAATATGCCCATTTCACCAATAAATATTTAAAATGGTCAACTAGTTTCTACAGCCAAGCTGTCATTCTCAAGACCAGATATCTGGTCTTGAGAATGACAGCTTGGCTGTAGAAACTAGTTGACCATTTTAAATATTTATTGGTGAAATGGGCATATTGACTGTATATATATTTTAAAACCTGAATTGTATTTGCTTGGTGGGTTGCTTCTTTTATGTGTAGTTGGATTTTCCTTTCTTCTTAAAAACGTGGATGCTCTTCTAACTCATAATAAGCTTCCAATATATTAACTTCCCTTCCTTTTATATTAATATTAAAGCAATGTAGTTTTATACATATTTGATTTTGTTCATCTTGCTTTTATTGCAAATTCCAAGACGATTAATGGAGATTTTTACCTGGTAAGTCAGTCGTCCTCAACTAAATTATTACACTTCAAGTTATTCTAATATGAAGGCCTTTCGAAAACAATGTTTCATCTTCTGCATTTTAACTGGAACTGATGGTGTTATATGTGTTGTATAACGGATTTATGTCTGCGGGTATGCTCTCGTTGAGTATGTCTTTATTCTTTGCTTCTTTTAGAATCTTTATATCTTCAAGAATTATTTAATAACAAACTAACTTATACACCTCACTGATAGTATTCTTTTAGCAATATTAATATATTTAATTATTTATGTAAATAATATTAAGAATAACAAATATTTTTATTTGTTTTGTTTTAAATATTGTATAATCGTAAAATTAGTTTTCTATATCTCATTATTTTCCTGTTTTTTATATACACTAGACAGGGACAATATAATATGTCTTGCTTGTATACATTTTATTATTAGTTTTAGTCTTAATTTTAACTAATATTAACTGGTTGTATTATAGATCGTAATATGTATATTAGATATTATCTTTTGATCAAATTTTTACTTAGTGTTTAATATTAGAGTTAATTAAGATTGTTATATTCTTATGTAATATATGTTTGTCCTGGTGAGTGGAAGAGAAGGCCACATGGCCTTAACTCCACCAGGCTAAATAAATCTTAAAAAAAAAAGGATGCTGATCCTGTTGTTGTTATTATACTCTCTGTGTAGTATTGCGTAACGCCAAATTAACGAGGTCTGGAATCCAGTTTATTGCGAACTCGACTGGATTTGCACACGCTACGCTGGTAAGTTTGACCAAAATATCACCTGTATTTGTACCGCAGGAAGTCTTTACTAAATTGAGTATCACATGAGTTACATAACCTACATTTTTGAATTTATTTATTTATTTACTTATTTCTACTCTTCTATTTGCTTTTCCAATGTTTTACTAGTTTTCTATTATGTTTTAGGTCTGTTTAAAACTTCTTACAAAACTGACAACATCCCTCATTGTTTATGGAGCTAATTAGCTCAATTCGTAACATTTGAAACTCATATCTGGGAAGACCAGATTCAAATCTCGGTGCCTACCAACCCGACTGTG
Organism: Diploptera punctata; assembly: GCA_030220185.1. Classification (NCBI taxonomy): domain Eukaryota; kingdom Metazoa; phylum Arthropoda; class Insecta; order Blattodea; family Blaberidae; genus Diploptera; species Diploptera punctata. The sequence goes on from JASPKZ010007180.1 coordinate 903,786, forward strand.
GTCTTAACCTAGTTTTCCTCAGCCGTCAAGGCAAATTTTGAATTTTGTAATTATATATGTCAATATACGATTTGAGTTATGCAACACAAAATTGTATATAAGGTAATTTTTCGGAGTTAAACATTCGTTGATAAAGAGACATTTTCCAGTCACTCTTTATTTCAAGTGCACAGAATCATTAAGTAATTGGAATTGTTACGTCAGGATATCATGGTCGTCAAGTGTTGGCAGCAATGTGATCTACCTTCGCAAATCTAGGTCTAATGGTTCAGTTTAAATAAAAAAAGGCGAAAATCATAGCATGTAAATAACCTTCACACACACACACACACACACACACACACACACACACACACACACACACACACACACACACACACACACACACACACACATGCCTTACTAAATAATTACACTGATCATACATTTCCAAGGATAATAATTAGACGAAGCTGGTCTCCAAATTAAACAAAAATAATTCAAGAATTGTTCACAAGGTTATAAACAGAGACTTGATTTTAAGATGAATATCTTCTCGTTTTTATTTTACTTGTTTAACCTTTTCTATATCAGAGAACACGAAACAAACTATATTGCAGGGGTCACCAATTGGCGGACCGCGATCTGGATCCAAACCCTGGGGCTTTGGTTTCCGTACCGGTTAAATATCGAATTTATACAAATTTCTAAAAACCGGCTAAACATAGGATACAACCAGTTATAAGAGACAAAGAAGCAGTTTTCTGGAGTCAACTTCCTCATAAGGGAAAAGGCGATGTTCTCTATAATGAATATACACCGGCAAATCAATGGATTCGTGATCATCAGGGATTGTCTTGTTCCGAATGGAGAGAAGGTATTAAAATGCAAGCCAATGTATCGGCGGTGCGTTCTTTGCCGGGCAGGTCTAGGGACGATACACTCTGTAGACGTCGCAGAGAGCACCAAACCCTTTTACACGTCCTTGGGACTTGTCCGTTTGGAAAATCACTGAGAAACATTCGGCACCACACTATTCGAAATATGATGGCAGAAGCCTTGCGAGATTATGGATACACAGTTTATGAGGAAGTTCATGGTGTGGCCACTAATGGAAGTAACAGAAGAATATATATTATTGCATTTAGACCATTTTCTAAAATTGGTATGATATTAGATCCCACAATCCGTTTTGAGACTCATAATGGCGAACCTGAGGAAGTTGACTGTGAAAAGACTATTGACTATTACAAAGGATTCTTAGCTAAATTTTGGAATTCCTTAGATTTGGACAGGTTGTATCTTTCTAAAATTGCCATCGCTGCCATTAGAGGATCAATTTCAATTTTATGAAAACCATCTTTACAAAATTTCTACTTTATAGTACGTATACTTCAATTACAATTTGAAGTTTTAAATGTATTTACAAAATGCATTTCATAAATTTCAAAAAAATTATTGTCTGTATCACTTTGTCCTTGAGGCAATCCTGTAATGAGGAAAGTTGTATGTAATAAATTTCATGTCATGATAGTATTATTGTTGTCTCGGTTGGCAGTACTACGTTGGGTGGGCAACAGACCCATACTGGTCAAAATTTATGAGAAAATTTCTTCCATCATGGGAGCTCGAACAAGCGCATATCCTAGAGCTATGAAACAAGGCATGAGCTATTATTATTTCAATTAAGGTGAGACGGTAGGCCCTATCCCATCAATGTTAGAACATGGGAATTTGAGACCCATTATCTCAGGAACTACTGGATGGATTCTAATGAACATTTTACAGCATATTAAATGAGGTTTGTAAATATCACTGAACCTCAGTCAAACTTGTATCTAAATATTTATGTCCTATATAGTTTTTTTGCCACTAGTCTCTTTTTTATTTAAAAAAAATACTTCTAAAAATCATAAGTGATAATCTGTACAAGAGATCATCATGATTGTGATTCCATATCTTTAGTACAACTAGGTTTACTGCCTGTAAACATTTTATGCAAATATCTCTAATAGTTCCTGAGATATGGGGTAAATGTTAGAAAATTTTCACTTTCGAGAAAACGAAGTATAATGATATTACAGGCTGACAACTGTTAATTTAAAAAATAATAATTAACGCACTTATAATTGGCGTTCAGTAAAAAATCATATACAGAAATGTTCAGAAAAGAACAGACTATTTAATTATGAAAAAAAAATATTATTTTACAAATTTTGGCCTACAGTCTTACCTTAAAAATGGTTGAATGCTTTATAGCTAGTTCAAAGTTCATTGTCCGCTAATGTCTCTATCATTCACCTTGAAGGTAAACGTATGATTATAAGGTAAGCAATGACATAGCCCAAAGGCAGAAGAAGAAAGTTTCAGGCTTAATGAGCGTCAAAACATTATGTTATGATACTTATACTTTTCATCAGTATAATTTATATATGTGGCTGATTTCAAATACCTAGGAACAATAATCACACATAGGAATGAGATGCACAAAGAAATTAAACATAGGTTCAATTCTGGAAGTGAGTGCTATTATGCATTACAGAGACTTTTGATGTCCCAACTTCTTTTAAAAAACGTAAACTGAAAATATATAAAACTATTATTCTACCAGTTATATTATATTATATGGACTCTTACTTTAAGGGAGGAAACGAGATTAGAAGTATTCGAGAATAAAGTACTTAGGAACATTTTTGGACCAAAGAGAGATGAAGAGACAGGCGAATGGAGAAGACTACATAACAATGAACTACATGGTCTTTATAGGAATCAAGATATAATAAGAACAGTTAAGTCTCATAGACTGCGGTGAGCAGGACATGTTGCATGTATGGGGAATGAAAGACTTGCATGGAAGCTTCTTGGAGGAAAGCCAGAGGGAAAACGCCCAGTTGATAGACAAGAATGAGGTGGGAGAATAACATAACTATGATTTGAGGGAAGTAGATAATACAGGGAATGATTGGAAAACATTGGCTCAGGATAGGGATGTATGGAGAGCTTATGTCCGCGCGGCCATGAACCTACGGGTTCGATAGTGCCAGTGAGTAAGTAAGTAAGTAAGTATAATTTATAATATATATAAAACTTATAGAGTAAATAAATTAATTCATAAGTTAAAAATTGTTTTGAAGCATACAGAGAGATTCAAAACATCATCAGCGCTAACTTCGCTCTGCGTAAAGCAAATTGTTAATTTTTAAATAAATTTGTGAAGTACTTGGCTCAGTTTATGTTAGTACATTTATAGTTTTTAATAAATGCCAATATATTTAGCATTAACTAGTTTTAATAATGCAGTAGTTTTAACAATGCCATTTTAGAAAGCAAAGCCATCATATAACATTACTCTGTGCTGACTATTGACGAATTTGGAAGGAATGTAACAATTTGTCCAATAATTTTTCCCTCAAATTCTAATTTAATGTTCGTTCGAAGATTCCTGGCATGTCCGCAATGGTCGCAGCAGCGACGGAAATTCGAGCGACGAAGTTTTAAAGAAAATGTAAAACATACGTACATAATCAAATATACTGGGTATGAATCCCGATTTAAGCATATATTTTAAGATTTATAAATTCAAATCGTGAAAGATTGGCATGCTACGAGTTAATGGTAAATCCGGAAAATTGGTTAAACTTGGGTAAATTTCTGGACAAAACGCGGAAAATAAGAACGACACTCAATCATGAATAAATACATGTTATCAAAATGCAATACCATTAATTCTTAATAATTCTACATAACTTAATTAATGTATAATGCTATTGTATTATTATGTAATTGTAATATTATTGTGTTTTTTATGTTTTATAATGTTATATTATTATTATGTAATTGTAATATAATTGTGTTTTCTTTTTGTTTTTTTTTATACTATTACCAAATGCTACTTTATTGTAACCGACTGTCAACAGCACGTACGACTTACTGCCCGTGCGACCCATATTTGTAAATAACATTGTATGTATCTTACTTTTAGTCTAATAAAGTCCTACTACTACGATTGATTTTTCAGTTATATTGTTGTAAACTATAGCTCTTCTTCTGTATTTACTAACATTATTTAATATTTTAAACTTTTTCAAACAATCTTTATAACATTATTAGACAATTTTGAAGTATTTATTTAAATACGCGAATCACAATATTAAGACACTGTTAGACAATATTGTGACGCTAACTGTTTTTTTCTTCACAGATTATATTACTTAGTCTGTTATTTTTCTATCGCTGTTTTGGGTTATCGTTGGTTGGATCAGCGTTAGGGAGTGATAAGGAAGTGTACATCCATTTTTAATAAACGTTTGGTAATTTTTATATTTATTAACATATTTTAACATAGATTTGGGGATTTATTGCAAATATTGGTCATTTAAATTTCATAGCGACGGATAGTAATCGAGGATGATAATCGATATGTGGTTCCATTGTGGGTTATCGCTGGCTCTATAAACTCTGGCGCATGCGCACTGTTGTTCTATAGGACTTTGAAAATATTTCACGCTAGTTTAAGTGCAGGTTTTCCACTACTACTATTACTACTATTTTTATCAACGTTTTATTCTATTTCCACAACGGTTACATACACCAGCTGCTTCATGTGAATAACTGTTCAATCTCGTCTTAAAATGTACGTAATGTCTCACAAGTGATCCCGGATTGATATGATTCCTCGTTCGAGGAGGTTCTACATGTCCTTTTGTGGTCAAAAAGTATATATATATATATATATATATATATATATATATATGTGTGTGTGTGTGTGTGTGTGTGTGTGTGTGTGCGCGCGTGTGCAATCCAAAGTTTAAAAATCCTCTCCCTACAAATCTTGTTACTAAAAGGCCCAGGTAGAATGGACCAAAAAGTCAACATTGATAAAATACATAGTAAAATTTCATTGATGTGAAGTCACAATATAAACATTGTAATATAATATGTCCCCAGACGAAGAAATTGAGACATGTAAGGTCAGGTGACCCGGGGGGCCAGGTCACACAACCACTTCGACCAGCACAACAGCTTAAGTCAATGCCATTAAAACAAAGGTTTCCTAACATTAGAATTCTGATACAATATGTTCTTACCGAAATATATGATAGCAATCTGAACGAATAGTTTCGGAACACCCTACATATATATATGCCTTGGGGGCAGTAGCGAAGTATGGCTTTTGGAATTCTACGAGACGGCTTTCGTTGAAGATGGGCTTTCCAGTTGTTCTGGTAGTTATGTATATGGTGGAGAATGGGTTCTACATCCAACTCTTCCAGGGATAGTGACGTGCAATTCATCACCTCCCCTATCCAAATTTCATCCTCAACCTGCTCATGGTGCAACCTGCTATTACAAATGAGGCTCTGAGGATCGAGTACTGGTGGTATAACCACATCACCTTAATGTAGAGCAAATACTACATTAGTGGGAACCCCACAATAATACCCCACTGGTCCAGCAACCCATTGGGCGAAAAAACATTATATTTGCTTTCAAATCTCAGGCCACAGAACCACTTCGACCAACACAACAGCTTACATCAGCACCATTAAAACAAAGGTTACCTAACATTACAAGTCGAATTCTGAGGCAATATGTTCTTATCGAAATATATGATAGTAATCTGAACGAATATTTTCGGAACACCCTATATATATTATAATTAAATTTTTGACATTGAGCAATGCAAGCTTAATATGACAAGAAAAGAAAAATAAATGCCTGGACGGAATTTGAATCCGGACCTCTGACTCGATACTCCAGTGTGCTATCCATTACACCATCGGGCAAATCTAGTATAAACATTTATTTTTCTTAATATATTCTTATATAAGAAAAATAAATGTTTGTACTAGATTTGCCCTTTATATAATAAAAATAAATGTTTGTACTAGATTTGCTCGATGGTGTAATTGATAGCACACTGGAGTATCAATCCAGACAGAGGTCCGGGTTCAAATCCCGTCCAGGTATTTATTTTTCTTATCATGCCATATATATATAATATATATATATATATATATATATATATGGTTTTTGACCTAAGAAAAGAAAGGTTGAAAAATACTTGAGAATTTAATGAGGAATTAAGGTAAAAATAACCCAAAAACGCCATATTAATAAATAAAATTGGAAGAGAGGTAATAGTTATGATCAAAAGTTATGGGAATACGCTAAATAAAATAATAGCCTATCAGTGAAACGTAAAATAATTCACCTGAATTACGAAGTAAACGAGTGAATTTATCTAGAGGTTTTGGAAATCAAGAGAGGCATTTGTTAGGACTATTTAACGAATACAATTAAGAAGTTTACTCAAAAATCATTATTTAAATATAGTTATTTTAAGATGTTTATATATTTAATGTAAACGTCAATGTTTGAAAAAAACCATAAACGCGTAGTTATGTTTCATTTGTTTATCCACTGCAACTTGATCATATTATGTATTATCAAATAGGATTCCATTATTGTAAGAATGCATCCTATTGGAGAAAAAATGAAACACATCAAATTGTATTTGAAATTTTTAATGTATTAACAAAATGCATTTCATCAATTTCAAAAATTAATTGTCTGTATCACTTTATCCTTGAGGCAATCCTCTAATGAGGAAAGTTATAGATAATAATAATAACCAACATTAAAGGTTATTCATTTATTTTTAGTAAGCAACTCAGGAGAATCACTATTTAAAAACACAATTCTTGAACACACAATTATCAAATGTGTAGTTCGAAGGAATCTGTTCATTATTTGCTATAGCCTATTCAACGTATTTGTTGGAAAGTCAGTCACTGCAAAATAATGCTCTGACCTGTTCGGAATATTAAAAAAGGAGAAGCTTTCGTTATAACAAAGGCAGGAGGTGGTAAAGAGAATTTGATAAATAATAAGTGAAACACGACTGTCATTGGTTGTAAAACAAAATTCATTAAAACGTGATCGGAAGAGAATTTGATAAATAATAAGCGAAACACGACTGTCATTGGTTGTAAAACAAAATTCATTAAAACGTGATCGGCCATTGGCTCCCATTTGGGACACGAGTTAAATAACGAATCTAAAAATAGCACGGTTTATCTTACATCATTCAAGATTCCGAAGAAGGCAATGGCGATTGTTGAAACTGGTTTAAGTGACCTTTTTTTTTTATTTCTCTAACAAGCCTATTAATAATTTGCACAGTTCAACGACATAATAATCCACAGTTTTAGGTGTGACTGTTGCGTATAGAAGATACAAATATACTCGTAATAAAAAATAAATATTTGATTCTAATTTCCTGACATTCTTAAAATGTTTGTGTTAATTAGATAGCTTTAAAATAAATTTATATGTATTTTAGTAATTTTGAAATGTCAAACTGAGAATATGTCCCGCGCCATAATCGAATGCTTAGGCAGGCAGCCTTGGCGCAGAGCTACGGGACTTGCACTGGCACGAGTCCCCATAGGGGAATAAATTTTCTCATGGTATTTCGGCCAGTATGGGACAGGTGCCCACCCAGCATCGTGAGGCATTTGGGTAGCTACAATAAGTAGCGGCTTCAGGTTGAGAAAACCATCTATAACTGCTGGGGGACTAGTCATGCTGACCATATGTCACCCCTACACTGGCTGATGTTCATCTAACTCTGTGATTGACACACGTGGATGTCAGGCCGGCTGGTTAGCTCTTTTTACAAGCCGGTTGTCTTCCATTCTTTATATATGGCCTTTTCAATATTTTCGTTTATCTGTAATAATACTTTTTGCGTGTAATTTTTAGGTATTAAATTAAATTACTTAATAATTTAAATTAATGCTAATAACACTTACTTACTTACTTACTCACTGGCACTATCGAACCCGTAAGTTCATGGCAGCGCGGACATAAGCTCTCCATACATCCCTATCCTGAGCTAATGCTTTCCAATCATTCCCTGTATAATCTACTTCCCTCAAATCATAGTTAATGTTATTCTCCCACCTCATTCTTGGTCTACCAACTGGGCGTTTTCCCTCTGGCTTCCCTACAAGAAGCTTCCATGCAAGTCTTTCATTCCCCATACGTGCAGTATGTCCTGCCCATTGCAGTCTACGAGACTTAACTGTTCTCATTATATCTGGCTTCCTATAAAGACCATGTTATTCACTATTATGCAGTCTTCTCCATTCACTTGTCATACATAGTTCGTATAAAAAAAGAGTATAATTTTTCAAGTTAAAATTAAATCATATTCTTTATTCAAAATTGCTAGGGCATATATATATACATACATGTATACATACAATGATTACTACATTGTAAGTAAAATTGCCCCCTCAGGGGTCCTCATCTAGGGGATATGTGGATGGCGACCACAAGGTGCCCAAGCTGAGCAAAACATTTCTTCCACTTACTTGTGTTTTGCACTCTTTTAACTTTACTATCTAACCTCTCTTGGTTAACTCTTGTTTTTTTTCGACCCCGACGCTATTAGGGCATCCGAGGTCTTTCTTTCATTTCTTCTTTCCTTTATTTTCTTTTCTTCTCCAGAAAAGCCTGACCAGAGGCTATAAGATGGCAGCCCCATCACTGGTCTTGCCTTCCTTTGGCCAGCAACCAATCGAAGGGACTATTATTATGCTTTCAAGTCTTATACGAGAATTTCCCGGAGGGAAAATTTTCTATAGGATCGTAACAGGCCTTGGCCTAATACTTGGAAGGAAGAAGAAGAAGAAAGAAGAAGTAAAATTGCACTTTCGTATTCATTATGTAAGGAGAGAAAACTTAATATAGGCATGTGATGGTCAAACTAGAATTAATTAAAAATTAGTTCATACTAAATGCTTTAAGATAACTACAAATAAATCTACATTTAGACTGAGTTTAATATTTTGTAATTTCGTCCTAAATTTATTTTGTTTGATATTATTACCTAACGTATTTAAACACTACCTTCAGTTTAGTATTATTCTATTATATAATCTTTTATTTATATCATTCTTTTTTCATTAATTCTTTATGTATCAGTGCGCGTTTTATATTTTGAAAATTTCTCCTAAATTTGTTTTGTTTCATATTATTTCCTAACATATTTAATTACCTTCTTCAGTCTGGTGTTAATCTATTCTATATTGTTTTGTTTACTTTATTTCCCCCTTGTGTTATTTTTTAATTTTTCAAGTGCCAGAATTTATTTCATGTCTTGAGACTGGCTCCTAAATTTATATATTTTGTTTTCCCTCTCCCTTTAACTAAAACTTCGTACTGTATATATTCTATATGTAATATGTCTGTAATTGAACTGCACCCTAGCACAATCACTTGCTCATTCGGTGTCAATATTGTGTACATTTGTAAATAAAATTTATTCTTATTCTTATTTTTAAAGCTAAATAAATTAAGAGTGACGGCTAAAACCAATTAAAGTTCATTTAAAAAAACAATTTTGTAATACCAGTTCCCTATATGTATAAAAGCTCACTTTATCTCTAAAAAAAGCTGTTTTCTATATTGAGTACAATAATTATTTTTACCATTCTTATAAAATTAGATTATCTCAAGTTAAATACTGAAAAATTAGCATAATGTGACTGACAGTTTTCAACCGTTACCCTTAAAATATATCAGACATTAACACAATCAATTCTAATAAAGAAGATAATAATTATCGGATTTTTTGAACACATGTCACATTTATCCAGGATGCAATATCTCATATGAAGAACAAAATAATATAAATACAAAAATATCAACATTTCTAAGGATTTTAGGATTAATAAATTCTATCTTCAAGCCATAGTTAGTTCAAAAACATTCAAGACTAAAAGTGTACAAACCACTGGTTCTTCCAATTTTTGTATATGGTAGCGAAGTATAGATATTGAAACAGAAGGATATACAGAGACTTAGGTCTGCTGAAATGAGATATCTACATAATAAAAAAAATGAAGACATCTTAGAAGAATTACATATGGAACTTTCACAAAACAAAATTTCTGATTATAAGTCAAGATGGATGCAATATCTTTCGAATGGAGGATCACAGGATACCCAAGCAAATGTTAAATTATCAACCTGCAGGAAGAAGAAGACCAGGACGTCCATTCAAAATACTTTTGGATGGTGTTTCTATTGAGGCAGAAACCAAGTCAACGAATGACCTAAATTCGTGAATGTACTATGATGATTATATGCTACTATTTTACCCCTCTTCACAATCATGTCTTCTTAACCCTTAAACATCATAGAAAATGCAAGCTGTAATTGTGGACTTGGCAACCAAAGTGTAGAACATATTATATTTGATTGTCCTTTGTTCTGGAATGAAATACTTGAAGTTATGTCTTTTAAATAGCATCGCCTGTTTAAGTAAACCACCCATTACAGAAGTGCTTATGGCAGAAAATAACTACAGACTTTTTAATTTTTTTGTAAATAAAATTCATAAAAAAACTTTAATTTTAGATAAAAGAAAAATTATATAACGGCACAAATTTGACAAAATGTAACCCTAATATACCTTAGGTGAAATAGGGTTTATACGTTTTGGATAATAATAAAAAACCCTTAAATTGGCAAAACTAGACTAGACTAGACTATGTGTTGGAAGTTGGATCACTTTTCCAGTAATTTTTGGCATTAATTATTTAAATGTGGCGGACCGCACTGAAAACTAAATCGTGCATAACTGTTATTATTAAGTATATTGTGTAATTCCACACACATTTCAGGAGGTAATTTCTTATCGTTAGCTTTCTTCTGTTTTGTTAAAACTGTTAAATAAATTAAAACAATTGATGTATCCTATAGGATGCTTTGCGAATTTAAGGGTTGGTGTGAACAAGTAAACAATAACATTTGTAACGTTTTGTGTATTGATGACTATTTAACTCATGCCCCAAATGGAAGTCAATGACCAATCACGTTTCAATGATTTCTGTTTTACAACCAATCAGAGTCGTGTTTCATGAAATATTTATCAGTGTTAAAGTTACCATATTAAAGAAAGCTCCTCCTTTTTAATATTCTGAACAGGTCTGACCATTATTTTGCAGTGACTGAGCCCGTAAGAAATACGGCTACCAGATTGTATATATAGTGCTTGAATGTCAACACATGCCGCATGCGGGAGTTAATATAAAAACATTTGTAGCAATTGATTATACCACCAAAAAAAAGGAAACCACTGTTTGCACTTTCTTAAATGTATTTTTTCCGAGGTAACAATCCAGAAAAATATAATAGTCATATTTACATCATACGACATCAGAAATGAATTAATATACAGTTTTACGTGTTTCATTTTTTCTCCACTAGAGAGCATTCTTACAATATTGCGTTCCTTTGGCAATAAATAGTATGATCTGGTTGCAGTGATAAACAAAAGAAGCGGATGAAGTGTACCAATCGTTTCTCACTTGTTTTCAAACATCGCCGTTTACATTAAATATATAAATATTTAAAAAAAAAACTATAGTTAAATAATGATTTGTGAGTAAACAGCTTAATTTTATTCGTTAAATAGTCCTAACAAATGCCACTCTTGATTTCCAAATTCTCTAGATAAATTTACTCCTCACTTCGTGAGTCGTGAATTTATCGATAATTTGGAAATCACTCGTGGCATTACTTATGATAAACTTGGTACTTACATGGATGAAGGATTAGCGGATCCGATATTTTGGCACACAACACTCTGAAGCGCACGATAAGCAATGAACAGAGATTGTGTCAGTAACAAGGTTATAAACTGCCACCTGGGAGGGGATATGGGGGGTGGGGAGGACACATCAAGTGAGAGTGAAAGGAGAGAAGGAAAGTAAGTTCAGAGAAATGTACTGTTCTCGTTTGTACATCAATTCGAGACTCCGGCCGCACACCCATCATCGACTTTTGCTTTTTTTTAAACATAACAAAACTGCATAATTAAACTTTCCGTAATTGCATGCACTATCGCTTTCTAACATACACTTCTACACATTTTCAAAAACGTAAGCAAATTTTCTAGATTCTAGACTTCTATGTCTGATTCTTAGGGTTTTATTGATGGGTTACTTACTATTTTACACGCTTTATATTAGCTTGACCTGTATCTATCTATCTATCTATCTATCTATCTATGTAACGGAATCTTTCAACGCGATTTTCACCCACTTAAAATCGTTGGATCGACTTGAACATTTGTATACTTGTAGAGGACCCGTGATAATACAATAATTGCATATTTTGTTTATAAAATCATGGCCAGAATCATCCGAAAAAAAATGAAAACTGGTATAATAGGTTACGGACTTGTCAAGTACTTAGTCAATCGTTTGAAGAGCTCATTTGGTAGAGCAGTGAACTCTTAGTGGTTTATAATTTCAGTAATTCATACGTCGCTGGTTCAAATCGGGCTGGGAGAGTTTCTTTTTTATATAATAGTATTACTTTTAGTTCATACTACAATAGTATCGAATTTAAAGATATTTACATTTTTATCTTATTTTGTAAAATATTAAAATTAAAAATAAATAATAGTTTTAAAAAACTAAAAGAACACGCTTTATTAGAAAACTAAAAAATGAAAAATAATTTTAATTTCCAATACGCTTGGCATAAAATAAAGTGGTCAACAAAAAAATCATCTCCAACACATATAGAATAGAATTATAGTTAGCAACAAAGAGAAAATAATTTTACCATCAAAAGCGTGGGGTGCTTTTTATGATTTTTATATTTTCTTCTTAGAGAGCTTACTTTTACCAATATTTGTTTATTATCAAATATATTAATTGATATAGAGCACCCCACGCTTTTGATGGTAAAATTATTTTCTTTTTGTTGCTAACTGTAATTTTATTCTATATGTGTTGGAGATGATTTTTTTGTTGACCACATTATTTTATCCCAAGCGTATTGGAAATTAAAATTATTTTTCATTTTTTAGTTTTCTAATAAAGCGTGTTCTTTTAGTTTTTTAAAACTATTATTTATTTATTTTCATTTCACCTCTCAGGTCACTAGCATCGCAATTTAAAGCTTTACGGGCAGCTAACTCATTGGTACCATCGAAACAGGAGATTAATAATACTTACTTACTCACTGGCACTATCGAACCCGTAGGTACATGGCCGCGCGGACATAAGCTCTCCATACATCCCTATCCCGAGAAAATGCTTTCCAATCATTCCCTGTACAATCTACCTCCCTCAAATCATAGTTAATGTTGTTCTCCCACCTCATTCTTGGTCTACCAACTGGGCGTTTTCCCTCTGGCTTTCCTACAAGAAGCTTCCATGCACGTCTGTTTTTGGCATGGGTTCCCTGAATTAGTCCCCGCCCGGAGAACCGAATGGGGGACTATTTGACCTCCGGAAAATTTTACCCCAGTAGAACCCATGTCCGCATTTCTTGACGGTTGTATTTTTACGGTGAAAGGTCGTCACTCTTTCGACCAAGGTACTTGTTTTGTCTGGCTTATCACCTTCGACCAGTCCGGCACGGGTAACCCTATCGGCAGCAATGCTACCGCCGGCATAGCTCTCAGGATCATTTAAGCACGCAAGCCACTCCACCACGGCAAGGTAAAGATACCATGTAGGGGGTTAATAATAATAATAATTATTATTATTTATATACAGATTTTTAATGTTTACAAATCTTTCTGTGCCTGAAGTGTTATTTTTCTCCTCCACTCGTCTCTATCCAGCCACTCCATGTCCTCCAGGCCTCTTGTTCTCATTCCAGTTGATATTTCTTGCATCGAGGGGTTTCGAGGTCTTCCTTTCCTTCTTCTTCCAGTGGATACCTTTCCAGTGTTTTTCTGGGTAACCTTTCTTCTTGCATTCGTCGTACGTGCCCATGCCAATTTAATTTCTTATATCTTATAAGTCCACCGCTGTGGTCTCGAGGTAGCGTGCTGCCTTGTCATGCAGCGGGCCCGGGTTCGATCCCCGGTCGGGGCAGTTTTTCTGGGTGAGGTTTTTATCGGGGTTTTTCCTCACCTGTAAGACAAATGTCAGGAAAACTTTAAGGCCCAAACGGTCCCCGAAATCATATGGCCATCATACTTATCATTATCATCCTTACCATTATCATCATCATCCTTCACCGGTGTGGAAAGCAACGGGAAGCTACCACACCTACACAATTCCCTAGTAAAGCTGCAAGCATAGCATGAAAATGCTATGATTGCAGTGAAGGACCTGCCTTCGGGCAGAATTACTATGGATGGATATCTTATAAAAGTAAAGTGGTCGCACTACATGCCTCAGGAGACTCTTGGGGTAGTAGGAGGTTAAGGCTCCTACTTTTTCTTCACAATCGTCACTTGATGTCAGCCGGGTTGTGAGCCCTGCGTGACGGCCGCCTTTACCCCCAGATCAAGCGTCTGGTACTCATTTCCGTTAGAGGCTGAGTCGACCCCCAAGGTCATAGTGCCGCCAGAAGGTTTGGGTCAGTTTAATAATTTTGACCTCAACGGGACTCGAACCCTCGACCTTCCAGCTTGTAGCGCAGTGCCTTAACCACTACGCTAAGGCGTGCATAATCTACTATTGAGTATTTATAATGATAACAATAATAAAGTGATGATAATAATATTGATACAGTAAAAATTGTTTAATCCGGAACGTGAATAATGAGAAAATCTGTCCAATGTGAACACGTTTATTGGTCCCGGCGAAATAATAGTAATTTTACATGTATTTATTTTGTATAAAACGGAATCTGTCCAACGCGGAAACGCAATTCATGAAAGATGTTTATAAGGCGGAAAGAGAGAGAGAGAGAGAGAGAGAGAGAGAGAGAGAGAGAGAGAGAGAGAGAGAGAGAGAGAGAGAGAGAGAGAGAGATAGAGAGATAGAGATAGATAGAGAGAGAGAGAGAGAGAGAGAGAGAGAGAGAGAATTAATTTCCACTTCATTGAATTCTCGTTAGATGAATTAACAGTAAGTGATGATTCCTGCCACACGCGCCGGGATAAGTGGAGTTTCTACCTTATCTGGAATTTTTCTTTCGGCCTCACTGGACACCCTTTTGCGAAATACAGGTTCGTTTAACAAATATTTGGCGTGTGACATCTGTCTTTCAAATAATCAGTGCACTGTAAAACCTTAAATTAGTTTCAGATTTGAGACCGATTGTGTACGTATCTTTCACGAATAACGTTCTGAATTGACGGATAAAGATGGCTAAATCGTATGTATCATTGTCATTAAACGAAAAAGTGAAAGTGATTGAAGATAAAGAAAAACAAACTCTCGGTACGAGAAATAATGACTAAATTTAAATGTTAAAAAAACCTAGTTTGTGAGATTTTAAAACAGAAAAAAGTAATGAATGGATGCAAGGAAATAGTCAAATGAAGAGAAAAAAATCAACGAGGTATGTTTTACAAGCCCATGATGAAAGTATCTCTAAATTTCCGGACCGATGCTCCAAAGTCAAGCTTTAGCTGTTGCTATATCCCTAGGGAATAACGATTTCAAGGCATCTTCAGGTTGGTTGTGGACAGTTTTAAAAGACGACACAATTTGGTGTGGAATGAAATTTACGGGGAATCAAAGGATGTGGATGAAAGTATAGTTAGTGAGCGGAAACCGAAACTGCACACTTTAATTTCAGGATACGCGCCTAAGAGACAATTTCAATGCTGACGAAACAGGACTGTTTTTTCGCGCGTTACCGTCGAAGTCGCTCGTACATACTATAATTTTCACTTTCCAACGGCAGCGGAAATACAATTAATCTAAGGTACATAAAAATACATATACGGTGCTCTATGATCTAAGATTGGTTAATATTTTTTGTTTTTTATAATGCGGAATGTTGTCTAATGTCGAAAAAATTGGTCCCATGCGATTCCGCTTTGAACAAGTTTTACTGTCATAATAAATGTGTCGCCATTAACGGAAATGAGTACTAGACGCTTGTTCTGGGGGTAAAGGCGGCCGTCGCACAGGTCTGACAACTCGGCTGACATCTCGTATCGATTGTCTAAAAATGTGTATGCCTTAATCTTCTACTACCCCAAGGACCTCTTAAGGCCTGTAGTGGGATCACTTTACCCTAAATGCTGAATATACTCAAAGTATACATTGAATGCGAAGTATTGATTCAGGCATAATATAATTAATTAATGCATATTAATATATTAAAGCCCGAATCAATATATATATATATATATATACATATATCGTATATATAGTTTGTATGCAGATACAAAAAGGAAAGAGTGGAGAATGCAGAGTTTGCAGTGAACGACCTGCTCTTGAGCAGAACACTATGGATGATTTGAGGAAAGTAGATTATGCAGGGGATGACTGGATAACATTAGATCATGATAGGGATGTATGGAGAGCTTATGTCCACGCGACATAAGGGTTCGACAGTGCCAGTGAGTTAGTTATTTTTTCCTATAAAGATTTTGTAGCTAACTCTTTTTAAGTCTTCTCCATTCACCTACCTGTTCATTTCTCTTTCGTCCAAAAACTTTCCTAAGAAGTTTATTCTCAAATACTCGTTATCCTTTCTTCATCTCCCTTTAAATAAGACTCTATGTTCTGCATCCATATAATAAAACTGGGAGAATAACAGTGTTATATATTTTCAGTAGCTTTAGAGATGTGGATATGAAGAAGAATGGAACGTATGAAACTGACAGACAAAGTAAGAGATAAAGATGTGCTAGACAGAGTGGGTGAAAGAAGAACAATGCTGGAACTCATAAAGAAGAGGAAAACAAATTGGATTGGCCACTGGCTAAGAAGAAACTGCCTGCTGAAGGATGCCCTAGAAGGAATGGTCAACGGAAAGGAAGTTAGAGGCAGAAAAAGACATCAGATGAGAGACAATATTAAAATAAATGGTTTGTATGCAGATACAAAAAGGAAAGCTGAGTTAAGGAAAGAGTGGAGAATGCTGAGTTTGCAGTGAAAGACCTGCTCTTGAGCAGAACACTATGAATGAATATTTTCAGTTTAACGTTTTTCGAGGAAAGTTGGGACGACGCGTCGTCTCGTCGCGACGAGAGTCTCTGTAATGCATCCATCCGCAGTAATTCTGACCGAGGGCAGGTCCTTCACTGCAATCATAGCATTTTCATGCTATGCTTGCAGCTTTACTACGGAACTGTAGGTGTGGTAGCCCCGTTGCTTTCCACACCGGTGAAGGATGATGATGATAATGATAAGGATGATGATGATAATTATGTCCATATGATTTTGGGGACCGTTTGGTCCTTAAAATTTTCCTGACATTTGTCTTACAGGCGAGGAAAAACCCCGATAAAAACCTCACCCAGAAAAACTGCCCCGACCGGGGATCGAACCCGGGCCCGCTGCGTGACAAGGCAGCACGCTACCTCGAGACCACTACGGTGGACTCTCTAATGCATAATAGCATGTATTTCCAGAATTGAGCGTATGTTTAATTTCTTTGGTGTGACGCTACTATAATGGGAATGATACCCACAGTTTGAGAAACACTGTTATAACCTACATAAGAACAGGTGTTGTCATATATTGCTGAGTCAGCTGTATAACAATACAATGTTATGAATGATTCTTTGTAATAATTGAATCAATATGGAAACCCCGTTATACGCATTACAATTACTTTGTTGTAACAAAAGGGACTGTTATACACTAATATAATAACGAATTTACATTGTTCCAAATTCAGAAAAGTCAGTTGTTATTAAGTGAAAATCACAAGAGGTACATTCCAAGCAAACCGTCTAAGATTATTCGTATTCTGGAGGTCTCTTATTCAAATGCCGAGCTAGTACTTTCACAGTAACCAATGCTGGAATTTCCTCCCTCAAGATAAGAGGGATTGACACAAACTTGACACCTTTAATGGAAAAGGGCGGTATAAAATTAACTTAATAAATTAATAAATGAATGGAGGAAAACACAACGAGGATATATACCCATCAATAGGAACCTCAAACTCGATGCTATTCTTTTTGCAGATGATTTAGCTCTCCTGGCACTTTCCGAAAATGATTTGCAACGATCAATTTATAATTTACAGAAAATAGGTGCCAAAATTAATATGGAAATATCAATTAACAAAACTAAAATTATGGCATTTCATGGGAAGGACCCCATACAAAGTAAAATCTGTCTCCAGAATAACATTTTAGAGAGATCTAATCAATTAAAATATCTTGGATATTATCTCTCTATCTGGGATGAAAAGGATATCCCTGAAAAAGTTTACTAGTTATAATAAAAGTTTAAGGAATTATTAATCAAGTTATGAAAACCATACCATCCTTGTACAAAAAACACACCAGATTACGTTTTATATAACACTTGGGCTAGACCAGTGTTGACCTATGGTAGTGAAGCATGGACACTAAAAAAACACACATGAAGCAGAATAACGTCCTTGTGAAATGAGATTCATGCGCAGAACAGCGGGTTACATCAGATGGGATCTGAAAAGAACCACCCGATATCTTAAAAGAATTGCAGACTACGACGTAAGCCAATTTTTGGAATATCTTAAAACAGTACGCAACTAAATTTGGGAAACAACACCAATCTGAAAGAATGAGTTCAAATCGGAACCCAAAAGCTGTTTATAATTATATACCAAGAGGGACGAAGATCACTGGGCCGTCCTATGAAACGCTGGAGGGAAAATTTTCTATAGGATCGTAACAGGCCTTGGCCTAATACTTGGAAGGAAGAAGAAGAAGATATATTTTTCCTTCCGGGAAATTCTCGTATAAGACTTGAAAGCATAATAATTAGGGCAAGGCATTTAATGACCTATAAATTGGTAAAAAATGTAAAATAAAAAATGCATTTATGACCTAAAAATGCAAAAAATGACCAATAAAATAAAAAAATGACAAAAAGTTAAGGATTACCAATAAAAATACTATTTATTAGATTAAGTACTCACTTGATTACTGAATTACATAAAATTTAACTTAACATCAAAATATTAAAAGAAAATTATTTAAAAAATACATATTACAGTACCTTTTATTGCAGAACATCCATTTCAATTACACAGTGCACTTTTACAGCTATTTTGAATTGCAGTGTTAACAATCAGAATAAGGATAGAAGCTAGCATAAGCTCTAAGAAATTAAATAAAATTCCTAGAAGTGGGCAAGATCATTATGCACATACCTTGAAAAATAGGGGTAGTAGTAGTTAGCAAAACAACTACTTAATTCCAAGAAATTGTATTGACAGGGAAAAATACTGAATTACAATCAAAATCTTATATCAAATACAAATAATGTCACAGCCTTCTGGAAAAGTATAAAAAATGCTCAAAATGACCTAAAAATCGCCAAAAAAATGACCTATTCCTAAAAAAGTTAAGAAAATGCAAGAAAATGTCCTAATGAATGTTTTTTATTTAATCCGTTTTTTGATGTCATACATTTTCATATATGCAAGCAATGTTTCAACCTTCATAAGAAAAATATGCAAAATCATGAATTGCCTTGCCTTAATAATAATAGTCCCTTCGATTGGTTGCTGACCAAAGGAAGGCAAGACCAGTGATGGGGCTGCCATCTTATAGCCTCTGGCCAGGCTTTTCTGGAGAAGAAAAGAAAATAAAGAAAATAATGGAAAGAAGACATAGAAGAAAGGAAATACTCCCTAGCCCTCGGATGCCCTAATAGCGTCGGGGTCGAAAAAAAACAAGAGTTAACCAAGAGAGGTTAGATAATAAAGTTAAAAGAGTGCAAAACACATGTAAGTG
Organism: Diploptera punctata; assembly: GCA_030220185.1. Taxonomy (NCBI): domain Eukaryota; kingdom Metazoa; phylum Arthropoda; class Insecta; order Blattodea; family Blaberidae; genus Diploptera; species Diploptera punctata. The sequence continues at coordinate 923,452 of JASPKZ010007180.1, forward strand.
GAAGAAATGTTTTGCTCAGCTTGGGCACCTTGTGGTCGCCATCCACATATCCCCTATGAAACACTGGAGGGAAAAATTTTGTATAGGATCGTAACAGGTCTTGGCCTAATACTTGGAAGGAAGAAGAAGAAAAAAATATATTTCCAATTACTTGCTTAATTTTAGTAATCCACATATTTTGGGAATAACTAAAACAAAGAAAAAGCAAATGGAAATTGATTAAAAAAATATTTACGGCTTAAAAGGTTTGGGGGAAAAAAAAACATATAAAAATTAATTATACAAAACCTACATAAATGAGCCATTTTTAAAACATAAATTCTAGATTATATCAGAGTTCAGGTTGTTGCAATAATTTACAGTAATAACTTACAGTTTTACATGATTTAGGTTTCATTGCGGTCCGAAACATTTAAATAAATACATAACAACTGTTGCATAGTTACAGATACACCCATACCCATAATACACAAAGAAACACGGATGGAAACCATCGCTGAATATATCAAAAAGACAACACACAACTTCTATGACTCGTGTCAAAATCATGATAATCCACTGATCACGGTTCTCGGAAACTATGAAACCGACCGGGATAAACACAAAAGACCACTAACCATAATACAACATTAATGACACACTGGCCATTAAAATAAAATAATAAGTAAGCAAATAAATAACAAACCTAGCGATGACCAGGACATGACTTTGGTATATAATATGTTAATGAATAGTTACAGATAAGAGTAAAACTCATCCGTGTACTGTTTTTTTCACAGAAAAACGGAATCAACAGGATGCGGCAAAGCAACATCCTATGGATCGACTATAAAAGGCAGCCATCACTAGGTGTACAACACAAGTGGAAGTGCTCCAAAACAACAAGATCAACACAAAAAAGTGCTAAATTAATTAAAAGACTTTTGATCATTGAAAAATTTATAAATGTAATAATGTTATCTTGAATTTGTAAAAACTCTGTAAAAATTTTTTTTTTTTGCATAAATAAAGTGTAGTATGGCGCTTCCTTATGGCCGCCTTTTGGCACAACAAAAGGTCCAATTAGACCTAGGTCCCGGGACCGACTATTTTGACCAAGGTTTTCTGCGGTTTCCCTTGGTCCAAGAGCAAATGCTGAAATAGACCAAAAAGTCCGCCGCAGCGGCAGTAAATATAAAACAGTTCTCTAAATAATATCGAAAACAAAATTATAGGATAATCCAAGTACCTTCAGGCTCTTACCTTCAGATCAAATTCTCCACCCAAACACCGTCTGCGGCGTGCACACAAGCCGGCGCTTGAGGCTGCTGCGATCTGCCACGGTCATAAACACACAAATCACATAAATTAATCCGGGGCAAATGGACTCTGTCTTGGTACCCGGGACTCCACATACAGTGGGTCGAACGAATTGCTCACCACCAGTCATTCTAATGACCGGTCGCAGGGCTCTTCACTTTTGTCTTTTCTTTCTTTTTCATAGTTACAGACATGATTACAAATGAATGAATTTTGTTATTATAAAAAAAAACTCCAGTACATAACAACTGTAACTGTGCAACAGTTGTTATGTACTGGAGTTTATATATATAATAACAAAATTCATTCATTTGTAATCATGTCTGAAGAAGGTACAAAGTACCGAAACAGCTGTTACAAATTTATATTTTAATAAATATGAAAATCATATATAACTAAAAGTTTTATTTTTAATTAATTAAATAGTTATACAGATTTTCATCAAGTAAACGCCAAGTCAATTGATTACACTGGGGAACAAAAAAATATTTTTTTCTTGGTGCCTGAAATTTTTCACCTGATTCTGGGTATTTCGGCACTGCTGATTCCAAAAATGTCATCCATTTTGTTGCAGCAGCTCTAGTTTGCAAGATATTGATGATACTGCTCTTATGTACCACCATTGTAAATCGATTGTTTGCATAATACTAATTGATTTAATCCAAGTTATATTCATGTTGTTGTTGCCGTTTGCATATGTAATTTTACTAATTTGACAATTGTTTATCCTTTTTCTAGACTGACATGGCTTCAACACGAAGAAAATGTGTGAATAATCCTGATGTGTTTTTGTTTCATCTGTGGGGAGTACACATTCACTCAACAAAGAAAACCTATAACTGACTTTGTAAGAAGAGCTTATTTGGCCTATTTCAAAGTACAACTGGGAGATCAAGATAAGCCTTGGGCACCTCACATTGTATGTAAAACGTGCACAGAGCATCTACGACAATGGACAAATGGGAAACGGAAATGCTTGAAATTTGGGGAACCAATGATCTGGCGAGAACAAATTAACCATAGTGATGACTGCTATTTTTGTTCAGTCAATGTAAAGGGCATCAATAGCAAAAACCGGAATAGATGGGTATATCCCAATCTTACGCTCCGCAAGACGCCCTGTTCCACATTCAGAGGAGATACCTGTTCCAATTTTTACCAGTCTTCCAGAGTCACCAGAAGAAGAGGATGATTCAACTGAAAGCTATTCTGAGGGAAATGACAGCGATTTCCCAGGACCTTCATCAGTTTCATCCGGTTTTAGTCAAGCGGAACTGAACGACCTCATAAGGGATCTAAGTCTTCCAAAGAAGTCATCTGAGTTGTTAGCTTCCAGGCTGGCAGAGAAACAATGTCTGTTACCGGGAACAAAGGTCACAGTCTATCGCAAAAGAGAAACAGACTTCCTGCCATTCTTCACAGTAGAAAATCAATTTGTTTTTTGTATGAATGTTGAAGGACTGTTAATGAAGCTGGGTGTAAGAAAATACACACCAAGTGAATGGCGGTTATTTATAGATAGCTCCAAACGCAGCCTAAAATGTGTTCTTTTGCATAATGGGAACATATACAGGTCAATCCCAATTGGTCACTCAGTTTCTATGCGTGAAAATCAACATACAATAGCTACAGTGCTAGAGAAGATCTCTTACCGTGATCACCAATGGGTAATGTGTGTCGATCTCAAGATGGTGAATTTTCTTCTAGGACAACAAGGTGGGTACACCAAATACCCATGCTTTATATGTTTATGGGACTCTAGAGCCAAAGATCAACATTGGGTGAGAAGGCATTGGCCTCTTAGAGAAAGCATGACCGTTGGAGAAAAAAACATCGTTGCAGAACCTTTGGTTGACAGAAACAACATCATCTTGCCACCACTGCATATTAAACTTGGTTTAATGAAACAGTTCATCAAGGCGTTGAATAGAGATGGAACATGTTTTGGCTACATATGTACAAAATTTCCTGCACTGAGTAAGGAAAAAATAAAAGCAGGTATATTGGATGGACCACAAATCCGCCAACTTATTAATGACCATCAATTTCAAGACTCAATGAATGATACTGAAGCAGCCGCATGGTCTTCGTTCTGTATGGTAGTGAAGAATTTCCTTGGAAACTATAAGTCTCCTAATAGTGATGAACTAGTGGAGAATATGCTCACTGCTTTTTGTGCACTAGGTTGTAACATGAGCATCAAATTACACTACCTACACAGTCATTTGGATCGATTTCCAGACAATCTTGGAGATGTAAGTGAGGAACAGGGTGAGCGTTTTCACCAGGAATTAAGTACAATGGAAGAAAGGTATCGTGGACGGTGGGATATACATATGATGGCGGACTACTGTTGGAGCATCCACCGAGAATGTCCAAGATCATTGCATCGGAGGAAATCACAGAAACGGGGATTCTGCGACCTGATGGAGGAAAATTAATGATTCTAACGAGACTAATGTGTAAATAAATTATGGTAGTTATATAGATACAGTTGTTTCATGAAAAAGAAAGTATTTGTTCTTTGTATTTAATTGTATGCGAGTAATATAGTTGTATATGTGGACCAGTATTTTTGAACTGGTATATAATTTGAATAAACTCTATCTCAAAAACTAGAGCTGATAGGACGAAACTGAAATCATCTTTGGAATCAGTGACCCAAATATACCCATAAATAAGTGAAAACATTAAGGCACCAAAATCACTGTTCCCCAGTGTTATTTACTATTTATTTTTGGGCGTTGCATTCATTCACAAGGTTAGAGTGCTAAAATTGCGTTAGGTTAGCTTTTAGGTTCGTTAAATATCGTGTATATGTTGGCTGTATCCCGTGATTCCATAGTGTAAACCGCTTGGCATCTGTTGGCGCATGGTGTACGATTAGAGCTTAGAAACATTTTTCGCGTCACATGTTACAAATAATCTCCGTTAAAAATATTTATTTATCCAATGGCAGGTATTGCGGTTATAAGACCGTCAATCTACAAAGAATATAACAAACAACAAATAAATAATTAACATAAAATCAGTTATGATCGAAGTTTGACATCTTCCTCCAACCCTCCCAGTAGCGTTTCTACTTCTATGTGTGGCTGAAGGCTTTCTAATATACCGACTGGATCCGGGAATAAAGACATTTTTAGCCGCGAATACAGGAACTGTGTCGTAATTTTTAACTCGCGAATAATGAAAAGCGAATAAGTGAACCGCGAATAAGGAGCTTTTACTGTATATAGGCTAATTCTTCTTAGGCCTAACTGTGTTTGTCACGCTACACATCCTAAACTACTGGAGCGATTTTGATGAAATTTTTTTGTGTGTCAAATTGGGTTCTTCAATGGTTTAGATTCACACTTGGGCCCTTTGAAACCGTTAGGCGTAGGAGTGCACCTGAAGTGAATATTTAAAAATCGCTCTAGCGATCACAATTTTCTATGTCAACTTTTATAAGATTCATGATGTGTTCCGTTGAGGTTTATTCAAAATTATCCCGATAAACGAAACAGCAAACATAATAAAACAAAAACTAACAGACAGTAAACTTGAAGATAACTATATCAATCAGTTAAACAAACTAATAACAACAACAATAAAGCAAAATTACTTCCAATTTAACAATGAACTATTTATTCAAGAAGACGGGATCCCGATGGGGAGTCCTACATCTGGAATAATGACAGAAATCTTCCTACAAGAACTGGAAAATAAACATTTTGAGGAACTAATACACAAATTCAACATAAAACTAATAACACGATATGTCGATGATGCACTAATAATATATGAAAATGAAAACAGAAAAGAAAAAAGAAATACTACAAGACTTAAACAACATGCATGAAAAAATCACTTTCACCGAAGAAATAGAAGTTAACAACAGCATAAACTACTTAGATTTGTCTATAACCAAAAATCTACACAACAATAAACTAGAAATCGGTATCTACCGGAAACCCAGAAACAATGCTCTGGCCATAAACAAAAATTCTACACACCCCTTTCAACAGAAAATTAGTACATTTAATAGCTTAGTCAGTAGAATGTTGAAACTCCCATTAAGCGAAGACAATTATATCCAAGAACTCAACTACATTAAGTATATGGCAAAAACCAATGGCTATAATGAAGAATTCATAGATAAGCTCGTAAAAAAACAAAAAAGGAAGAACAACATAACCAACATAACTAAACTAGAAAAAGAATCTGACAACAACAAGAAAACATGGATAACACTTACATACACAGGAAAAGAAACGACAAAATTAGCCAATGCACTAAAGAAAGCCGATAAAACGTAAAAATAGCATACAGAACCAATAACAAATTAAACAACATAATAAACAATAACATTGAAGAAAATAACATTTTCAACAGCAAAGGAGTTTATAAACTGACATGTAAGGACTGCAACAAATTGTATATAGGAAGGACAAACAGGAGTTTTAACATCAGATTCAAAGAACATTTTCGAGACTTCATTCACGCAGAAGGTAAATCAAGCTATGCAAAACACGTTATCCATGAAGGACATCGCATGTTAAATATTGAAAACACCCTAACAGTAATGCACAGAGAAAATAATCCAGCGAAGATAAACGTACTCGAAGAGATGAAAATCATGAAAGCAGCTCACAACGACAGCCTGATAAACGAAAACGAACCCAATACATGTAACCCCCCTCTACCAGATCTTCAGTGAAACACCAGTTTTGAATCCTGCCGATGATGGGACAAGTCCCGAAAGCGCTACAGTTAAATGATAATTAAGTTGAGGAGACGGACCTTTCAGGTGAATATTCTATAATTTTCTATGTATCACAACGAAACTCAGTATATCCCATTAAAATAAATCGAGGTAAGTATTATCCAAAAAATGAGCGAAATCCGACAATTAGAAGTGGAGGTTAACCGGAAATCCGAAATTAAAAACAACCCTAAACGACTGAACCGATTTTGTGTGTGTTTGAGTGCGTCCCTGGATGGTTTAGGGATTCACAATAGGACACTCTAAAATCATTAGGCGCAGGAGTTCATATGAAATAGTAGAATATATGAATACAAACTATAAAATAGTCACCTTGTAGGTCCGTATTCTCAATTTAAGTTGTTTTATAATATATTTATTAAACACAATGTGTACATCAAATTAAATTTAGCTTTTTACCAGTCTTTAATTAAATTGTTTAGAGGCAGAGTCCTGTTTTTACACTTCGCTAGATGATATTTGGGACATGGATTGTTGCATAATTTACAGATGCAGTCCTCCTTGGGTTCATGGTACATGTTGTTCAGGCATATATTCCCGTGAAATCCATGGGCTGCGAAACGTGTGTACAGGTGTCGAAGTTCGAAATTCGGTTGCTTCCAGGTTTCTGTTTTCATTGCGTCTGTTTCCATAATTTCTGTCGGTATCTGGGCGGCTTTGTTCTGTCTCTCCTCGATGACGATTCTGTATGCTTGCGTTTCCGGTAGTCTGAAACAGTGTCTGATATCTTCGATGAAGAAGGATTCCTGGGCTATTGTATAGGCATAACTATTTCTTGTATATTTTGAAATTGACAGTGCTCTTTTGAGTTGTTTTAACACTCTGTAGGCCGTTTGGGACTAGTCCCATCATGAGCAGAACGAATTAGGTCTGTATTTGATGACCCTAGTTGAAGCAATGACTTAGTTGAGGAGACGGACCTACACTGATGACTAGTCCCAAAAGGCCTACAGAGTGTTAAAACAACTTAAGTTGAGGAGACGGACCTACACTGATGACTAGTCCCAAAAGGCCTACAGAGTGTTAAAACAACTTAAGTTGAGGAGACGGACCTACAATATGACTATTTTATAGTTTTTATTCAAAGCAATACTTACTTACTCACTGGCACTATCGAACCCGTAGGTTCATGGCCGCGCGGACGTAAGCTCTCCATACATCCCTATCCCGATCCAATGCTTTCCAATCATTCCCTGTACAATCTACCTCCCTCAAATCATAGTTAATGTTGTTCTCCCACCTCATTCTTGGTCTACCAACTGGGCGTTTTCCCTCTGGCTTTCCTACAAGAAGCTTCCATGCAGTCTGTTTTTGGCATGGGTTCCCTGAATTAGTCCCCGCCCGGAGAACCGAATGGGGGACTATTTGACCTCCGGAAAATTTTACCCCAGTAGAACCCATGTCCGCATTTCTTGACGGTTGTATTTTTACGGTGAAAGGTCGTCACTCTTTCGACCAAGGTACTTATTTTGTCTGGCTTGTCTGTGAATTAACTCCTCAACGGAAGCATACCATGAATTTTACTAATATCACCTGAAGTGAAAACTTGAAAATCATTCTAGCGGTCACAATTTTCAATATTTCACATGTAAATCGAGGTAGGTATTATCAAAAAATGAGCGAAATCCGACAATTAGAAGAGGAGGTTTATCTGAAATTAAAAACGACTGGACCGATTTTAATGAAATTTTGGGTGTGTTTTGGGTGGATCCCTGGGTAGTTTAGATTCACAATTGGACAATTTATAATTTATTAACCTTTAATATTTCATTTCCTACGGGATAGAACTGATGTGGGAGAAACTATCGACCAGCGATTTGGAGAGGTTAGAAAAAGTAAAACCAAGATTCATCAAAAAGGCATTAGGTGCAAGCAAATACACACCAAATAGAATGGCCTATATGCTAGCCAGAGAAACCTTCTTCCTAGAGGACCTGAGGCAAAGGATACTACTGCCAGCAACGGAGCCATATAAGAAAGTCATCGAAAAAAAGAAACAGAGAGAAAAAGAGATCGACGAAGATTTCTACGCCTCAGATGCCATGGTAAACAGAGAGTGGACTGGAAGTAACCAACCACAAAGGCACAGAATCATAGGTTTAGCAACACACGGATATCATCACAAAATGTGCAAAAATGCAAAATTCCACCAACCGAGTGATTCGTGTGAATGCAAGATATGCGACCAAAAGTGTGAGCGATACCATTACAAACAATGCAGAATATGGACAGGATCACTGAACGAACTCATAAAAGACAAATCATAAACTTATAACTTAATGCTCTTTCGAGTGCCTCTTACCAATTTATTATTATTATTAATATTTCATTTATTTAAGCGTATCAACGCACGCCGTGTATTAGCTAATTTTATATATAAAGAAGATAATAAAAATTCAGATGATGTTGCCCCTTTGCGTGTGAGAGTATTTACTGTTTTATGTGTGTTTATTGAGGCATATCGTAACTGGAAATATACATTAAATAAACAACGATAATAATAATAGCGTTACGTGTCGGATTTCAAGCAGATTTCTCTCTGAATGTCGTAAACGCAGATTAGACGAAGTTTAATAATATTTTTTTTTATGAAAACTCGAGTCGCAAAGAAACCTTATAATTAGCAAGAGTGCGCAGAGAAAGCCGCTCATGCGCATGAGAATTATGTAAATAGGAAGACAAATTCATTCAAGTCATCCAAACGAACCTCCCAAAAAAAGTTAGTGTTTTATTTAAGGATGGCCTTAAAGAGATAAGTTCATTAACATTGCAATTTAAATCTGGGCGTGAAAGTGCCGAAAAATTTTTCTCAGAGCTCTTTTTTTTCTGGCTTGAGGTTATTTTCATTTCATTCATGAACAGGTTTACAATACAGGGTGTCCCACTCAAACCTACCATATTTTAATTAATCATAACTAACAAAATATGCGGAATTATGAAATGAGGCCGGTATTAAACGAAACAGAAACTCAAAGAATTTTCATTGCCACACATTAAAACACCTCTATACGTGCACCATTAGTAGCACGAACAATATCAAGTCTGTATTCGATTCCGTGCCACGTTCTGTCCAACATGTCCATTGGTGCTGTTGTAATTGTGTCAAGGATTTGGGTTCGTAAATAATGAAGACCTTATACTGGAGTCGCAAACACACGGTCTTTTGCACCTTGTAGGGGTACAAAACGAAGCCGCTTCTGAAGCACTCGATGCACAGTTGATCTCGGCACACATGAACTGCCGGGAAGCTTGGCGAATTGATTTTTGTGGACTTCTCTGAAATCCTGCTCTAATTTCTTTAATCTTTTCTTCTGAAACACGTGTACGAGCACCTTAAGAATAGATACAAAAGTAAGAATTTACCAATCGGATTTAACCTTATATTTAATATAATTATTATTAACCAAAATAAATTAAAACTAATTTCATGTGACGTAATATTAAACTTTATATTTTAACATGTTATAATTGATTAATTCTGTATAAAACTTTCGTTCTGAGTGGAAGCAAGCAGAGCTCTTCAGACAAAATTTAATATTCTCTCTAATAGGATTGAGAAAGCTGAAATTTTATAAATACTTAAAAAGAAAATAATCAACGTTGTGAATAAGAAGAATTCAGTTTAAATAGGCAGCGAAGATTATTACCACCGGATTTTTTTATCTTCTTGGAGATCAAGACATGGAATAACTAACTCACTAGCAATTTCGAACCCGCAGGTTCATAGCCGCGCGGACATAAGCTCTCCATACATCCCTATCCTGAACTAATGTTTTCCAATCATTCCCTGTATAATCTATTTCCCTCAAATCATGGTTAGTGTTATTCTCCTACCTCATTCTTGGTCTACTAACTAGACGTTTTCCCCCTGGTTTTCATACAAGAAGCTTCCATGCACGTCTTTCAATCTCAATTCATGCCACATGTCCTGCCCAATGAAGTCTACGAGTCTTAACTTTTCCTATTATATCTGGCTTCCTATAAAGACCATGTAGCTCACTGTTATGTAGTCTTCTCCATTCACCTGTCTGTTCTCTCTCTTTGGTCCAAAAAATTCCTAAGAACTTTATTCTCAAATACTCATAATCTCCTTTCCTCCCTTAAAGTAAGAGTCCATGTTTCGCATCCATGTAATATAACAAGACTTAGAATAAATTCTCATAATTTCAACAAGTAATTTTTATTTTATTAAGCATCACCTGTATACCAACTTCCGACCCCTGAGAAGAGAATCCAGCTCTACTGCAATTTACATAAATTTATCCCGAACCTAAAACCTAAACCCAACCAGAAATCCTTTGTGGGACATAAAATCCTGAAGAGGCACCAGCCCACTCTGCAAACATTGTGCAGGACTATCAGAAAGGGAATAATGTTACAAATTTTCATTTTTTAAATAAATCACGGAACATGACCTTACGCAGGCTTCTGATGTTCATAATTAAATGTGTTTTGTGAAGCGTGTTGGCAAGAAGGAAGTTGTTACGTCACTCACGACTTGTGCGCAACAATGGAGACAACCTCACGCCTTCTAACAACCTTGACCGTGACATGCGCTCTTCTGTGGCTGCGTCACCTACCTTACGACTATTGCATTTATTAAAGATAAATATTCTAATCGATTTATATTAATACTTGTAAGGTACAGTCGTCTCCAACTTCATTAAAACTTTATTTTTTAATTATTGTACGCTTGAGTAACTCTAAGAAATTGAGACTGGAAGTAAATATCAACAAAACTAAATATATGGTCACACATAGAAATATATTATATAATGACAATGGACTGCTGATGAAAATGAGGGAAATTTTGAAGAAGTGGCTGCATTCAAACTAAAAACAATAATCACAAATATGAATGAGATGCACAAGGAATTTAAACATAGGCTCAATTCTGGAAATGCGTGTTATTATGCATTACACGGACTCAAATTGGCGTCCCAGCTGCTTTCAAAAAACGTTAAACTGAAAATATATAAAATTATTATTCTACCAGTTATATTATATGGATGTGAAACATGGACTCTTACTTTAAGGGAGGAAAGAAGATTACGAGTATTTGAGAATAAAGTTCTTAGGAAAATGTTGGACCAAAGAGAGATGAACAGACAGGTGAATGGAGAAGACTATATAACAGTGAACTACATACTCTTTATAGGAAGCTAGATATAGTAAGAACAGTTAAGTCTCGTAGACAGCGATGGGCAGGACATGTGGCCGAATGGGGAATGAGAGACGGACGTGCATGGAAGGTTCTTGTAGGAAAACCGGAGGGAAAACGTCCAGTTGGTAGACCAAGAATGAGGTGGGGGAATAACATTATTCATGATTTGAGGGAAGTAGATTGTACAGGGAATGCTTGGAAAACATTAGCTCAGGATAGGGGTGTGTGGAGAGCTTATGTCCGCGCGGCCATTAACCTATGAATTCGATAGTGCTAGAGAGTTAGTGAGTTTTCGGAATCGGGTTCCATCAACAGGAGAATGTGTTATTTTACTCCAAACATCCTATGGCAAAGTAAAATGAAAAGCAAAAAATATTTAAATATCTCAATGAAACCATTTCCAAAATTAAGTCCTTGGAATAAAACACTGCTGAAAAGGGTATCCCACATAATGCAAAGTTAGAATTTATTAAATAGGAAGAAGTTAAAGGTATCTGAAAGGAAATATTCCATATAAAACGAGTCATACAAGCCGACTAGTGCACTAGCCTCCAAATTCTACACCCAAATGTTTCCTTTATTCTAACCACAAACTTCCAATGACAGAAGTGTATTGACATCTGCAGATACTGTGTCCTTGATCGTCCTCTAGCTCGCCCCACAGCAGTGCACTGTCCTCTTTCCTCCAAAGTGGTCCCATTTTTCGTACATTCTAGCCACGTTGGCCAACTCATTGGAATATCTTCAGTATAATAATTGGAGGGCGGATCTCTGCATATTTGCATATTTTATTCCTTCAAAGATAAACATATGAATGGAAGAGGAAAATGCGTTTCATGTCATTTGAAATCAATTGGCAAAATTTTATAGTGCATAGATTTTGAAAAAGCATTCGACACAGCCAAGAGATCAAAACTCTTAAATATATTGGAAGACAGAAATATACCAAATTTACTTCGGCAGATCATACAAAATATTTACAAAGACAACACCATAAAGATTAAATTAAATAACAGATTTTCTGAAGAAGGAATTATAAATCGTGGTGCGAGACAAGGCTGCCCCTATCCCCAACACTCTTTGCAATTTATATCAATGAAGTAATATGTTGCTGGAACAAAAAATATAAATTTGGAATAAGAATATCAGAAAATAGAAAATTAAACACCATACTGTTTGCAGATGACCAAATAATAATAGCAAATTCCGAAGATAATCTACAGAATGGTCTGTATGAACTTAACAAAATTACAGAAGAATATGGTTTGAAGATATCTACAGAAAAAACAAAAATTATGGCATTTCAAGGTGTAGATCCTGTCAGAAGTAAAATTGTACTGGACAATAACATTTTGGAGCAGGTGAATAATTTTACATATCTAGGATGCAATATCTCATATGAAGAAGAAAAGGATGTAAATGCAAACATATCTAAATTTTTAAGAATTTTAGGGCTAATAAATTCTATCTTCAAGCCACAGTTAGTCCAAAAGCATTCAAGATTAAAAGTGTATAAAACACTGGCTCTTCCAACTCTTTTGTATGGTAGCGAAGTATGGACGTTGAAACAGAAGGATATACAGAGACTTAGATCTGCTGAAATGAGATATCTTCGGAGGACTGCAGGATACACACTACTAGATCACAAAAAAGAAATGAAGACATCTTTAGAAAACAAAATTTCTGATTATAAGTCAAGATGGATACAACATGTTCATCGAATGGAAGATCACAGAATACCCAAACAAATGTTAAGATATCAACCTGCAGGAAGAAGAAGACCAGGACGTCCACTCAAAAGACTTTTGGATGGTGTTTCTCTTGAGGCCGAAAGAGGTCAACAAATGGCCTAAATTCGTGAATGTACTATGAAGATGATATAAATGCATATTCAAGGGATTAGCGCATATTTCAATAATATGTGCATATGGATACATATATTATACTTTTTTCTCTATTTAATATTAAAATATTAGTTTGTAACCCCATAAAATGGCGGGAGACCGTATGGGCCACTGGACCTAATACTTGAAAGGCAGATGATTATGATGATATTAGTTTGTAACCCCATAAAATGACAGGTTTCTTATTTATTGTCATGTTTTTGCAAATGAAGACAATCTTGTTTTCATAGAAAGCCAGAAACCCTATTTCGCATTTTCGCACAACAGTGACGATGTCGAGCAGGGGGTCTGCAGTTTTAAATCTCAACAGGTCAATTAAGCAATCTGGCCTAAACCATTTCCTGAAAGGAAGCTTCCATGCACGTCTTTCATTCCCCATTCTTGCCACATGTTGTAAATAAAATATAATTGAAATGTGATTGGACATTGACTCCCATTTAGGGCATGAGTTAAATAGTCTACATAATCTCCACCATTATTGAGGCATTTATCAAGTCTGGCTTCCCATAAAGACCATATAGTTTACTGTTATGTAGTCTTCTCCATTCACCTGTCTGTTCATCTCTCTTTGGTCCAAAAATTTTCCTAAGAACTTTTTTTCCAAATACTCGTAATCTACTTTCCTCCCTTAAAGTAAGAGTTCATTTCGCATCCATATAATATAACTGGTAGAATAATAGTTTTATATATTTTCAGTTTAATGTTTTTTTTTAAAGGAGTTGGGACGTCAAGAGTCTCAGTAATGAATAATAATAATAATAATAATAATAATAATAATAATAATAATAATAATAATAATAATAATAATAATAATAATAATAATAATAATAATAATAATAATAATAATAATAATAATAATAATAATAATAATAATAATCCATCCATAGTAATTTGTCCGAGGGCAGGTCTTTCACTGCAATCATAGCATTTTCATGCTATGCTTTGCAGCTTTACTAGGGAATTATAGGTGTGGTAGCTTCCCGTTGCTTTCCTCACCGCTGAAGGATGATGATGATGATGATAATGATAAGGTTGATGATGATGGCCGGATGATTCTCGGAGATCGCTGGGCCCGAAACCCCCTGACATTTGTCTTAAAGGTGAGGATAAACCCCGAAAAAAAACCTCATCCAGGAGCCTGTCCCGAGCGGGAATCGAACGCGGGCCGCCGCGTGACAAGGCAGCACGCTACCTCGAGACCACAACGGTGGACATATTAATAATAATAATAATAATAATAATAATAATAATAATAATAATAATAATAATAATAATAATTTTATTTATATACAGCATTTTAATGTTTACACATCTTTCAGTGCCTAAAGTTTTATTTTCCTTCTCCACTCGTCTCTCTCCATCCAATCCATGTCCTGCAGTCCTCTTGCTCTCATTCCAGTTTCTTATTTCCTGCATACACGAGTTTCGAGGTCTTCCTCTCCTCCTTCTTCCAGGTGGACACCATTCCAATGTTTTCGTGGGTAATCTTTCTTCTTGCATTCGTCGTACGTTCCCATACCAATTTAATTGCTTATACCGTATATAATCTACTATTGAATAACCAAAATTCATTTTTTCTCTTATGGTAGTATTTCTTATTTTGTCTAATTTTGAACATCTTGCTGCTCTCGTCAATAATAATAATAATAATAATAATAATAATAATAATAATAATAATAATAATAATAATAATAATAATAATAATAATAATAATAATAATAATAATAATAATAATCCGATTGAGGGTCTTTCCACTTTTCAGCGGTTGCCCTTTTACCAGCCGGCTGCTGGCCCTTCACATCCACATGTGTCAATCACAGAGGTAGATGATCAACAGCCAGTGTAGGGGTGACATGTGGTTAGCATGTCGAGTCCCCCAGCCGTTATAGCTGGTTCCTCAACCTGGAGCCGCTACTTATTGTAGCTACCCAATTGCCTCACGATGCTGGGTGGGCACCGGTCCCATACTGACCGAAATACCATGAGAAATTTCTTCCCCCATGGAGACTCGAACCAGCGCAAGTCCCCGTAGCTCTGCGCCAAGGTTTCCTACCTTAACCGCTCGGCTACGGCGCGCGGGGACATAATAATAATAATAATAATAATAATAATAATATAATAATAATAATAATAATAAAATAATAATAATAATAATAATAATAATAATAATAATAATAATAATAATAATAATAATAATAAATAATAAAATAATAATAATAAATAATAATAATAATAATAATAATAAAATAATAAATAATAATAATAATAATAATAAAAATGATAATAATAATAATAAATAATAATATAATAAATTAAAAATAATAATAAAAATAGAATAATAATAATAAATAAATAAAAATATAAAATAATAATAAAAAAATAATAATAAAAAAAAATAATAAGTAATATTATTAATTATTATTATTATTATTATTATTATTATTATTATTATTAGCTGGAAACAAATACATGCTACATGAGGTGTATTTTGAATAAATACGGTAACTGAAAAGACGTGTGATTGTGTGTCAATGTACTTTATGGTGAATTCAACACTTTTTTTCATGATGGAATGTGACAATTCGGTACCACTGGGAGTCGAATTCAGGACCGGCTGTCGCTAACAGGATGACTAGCAACATAATGTAGGTTAGAACTTTCACATCGCAGGTGCATTGCTCACAATCATATAGTCAAGTAGACATTCCCCTGAACTTGTGGTAGTAGACGTACCAATACCGTACAGTAGTAATACTGGTAATGGTAATATTCCTGGAATTTATTTGCATTTTGTGTTGAACATTTTTACACTAAAATCACAATAACATGATTCACTCTGGCCATTCCAGTTCTTATTTTGATTTAACCCTTAAACTGACAAAACCTTAATGTCTCGTGTCATTTATTTGAATGTTGCGGACCGCACTGAAAACTATCATCATCCTGTCAGGTATTAGTCCTAGAAGAACTGTTACGGCCTGAGAAAGCGTTTTTCGTGCCATCTTTTCATAGGTCGACCAAGTGACCGTTTCCCATTTGGACAGTAGTTCATTATTGCCTTGGGGATCCTGGATCTAGCCATTCTTGAGACATGTTCCTTCCAGTTTAGCTGATATCTGGAGATGTAGTCCAGTATTGGTGACACATTAAGTTCTTGAAGGATTTCTACATTTTTCTTTCGATCCCATTTGGTGTAGCCAGCTGTTCGCCGCATAAATCTCATCTCACAAGCTGTTAGTCTGCTTTCATCTCTCGTCCTTATAGTCCACGATTTCACTCCCATAAAACTATATCATAACATAACTATTATTTTTGGGTATATTGTGTAATTCTACATACATTTAAGTAATTCTTCTCGTTCGTTTTCTTCTGTTTTATTAAAAATATTAAAAAAAATGAACTAATTGATGTATTCTATAGGATACATTGCGAATTTATTGTTTTTCAATTCCTTCTGGATTCCAGTTTTTATTTTGATTTAAGAGCAATGTTTAATAGCTAAGGTCATGGCCGTCAAAACTAGAATCTGGGCGTGAAATAGCTGACAAATGTTGTCCAGAGTCCTCTTATTTCAGGCTTCAGATTCTTTTACGTTCCATAAATATACGATATGGGGCTAATTACTATACTTTCCTTCTTGAATACTGAATAATGCAAGGTTGAAGTCGAGTTGACAACGCTGTAGTGCAAGTGCAAGAGATAGATAGGAATGTAGGGAGGGAAATGATTTGCCGAGGCAGGAAGTAGGCTTTAGTTCCCATATCTTATGGGGGTACAGATCCGTTGGAAAGACAATAAGAGATCTTCCAACTTTTATTTTTCCGTCTAGTTTAGGGAATGTAACTCTACGGGCAATGTTTGTTTCTTCCAGACGATGTAAACGGCCCAGCCATCTCAACCTTGAAGATTCTACTATACTATGTCACTATCACCATATAAGTAATCTTCTTTTTCTTCTTCATCTTCTTCACTGTTCCGCCTCACAGTTGTTCTGTCCATCTTTTCACTGGCCTTCCTACATTCCTTGAACCTCTTGGCTTGTAGTTAAATGCTGCTTTTGGTAATCTTGTTACGTTCATTCTTTCTACATGTCTAAACCATTTTTCTCTATATCCTTTGATTTTATCATTAAATGGATATATATATTTAACTGTGTTCTTATATCTTCATTCTTTAACCGATCCATTCTTGCGCAATCTTTTGTTCTTCTAAGGAAGTTCATTTCTACACTTTTCATATAAGTCATATAATTCATTATTATATCTACTGCATCATTTGTCATTTTCATTTATCGGTCCATAGATTTTCCTTATAATATTTCTTTCAAATACGTTTAATTTAATTTCATCACTCTTAGTTAATGGCCAAGTTTCACTTCCATACAGGATAACAGGCCTCAGGAGAGTTTTGTATATTTTGGATTTACTTTGAAGGCTTGTTATACGAAAATGGAAAAAAATCAAGTCCAATAGGAATACAAATTAATAAGGAAATGCATATGAATATTTTAATGTATGCAGACGATATGGTAATTATACAGAAGTCAGAGGATGATTTACAAAGAGCCATTTACATGTTGAATCAATTAGGACTCTATTATAATCTCAAAGTCTCAACTTCAAAAAACTAAAATTATAACTTTACAGGGCAAAGTTCCAGTCAGAGCAAAAATAGTAATCAATAATGAAATAATAGAACAGATAGCACACTTTAACTATCTTGGTTCAGATATAACATACAGCTACGATTGGGATATACACAATAAATTAAACCGATATCAAATGATGTGTGGACACCATAAGAACAATCCTCCGAAAGACTCGAAGAGAAAACTCAGCTCAGGTTTTATAACATTATGGCTGTTTCTGTTCTTTTATATGGATCTGAACCTTGGGTACTTACAAAAAAATATCTCTCACACATTCAAGCCACTGAAATTAATTTTTTTAAGATCCGTAAAAGGATGTATACGCATGGATAGATTACACAATGAATAAATAAGAAATGAACTGGAGATATTTTCAATAGTTCATAAACTAGAAGAGCACAAATACGAGTACCAATGGAAAGAACACTTAGACAGAATAGACAATACAAGTTTACCCAAAAAGATCAACACCTACAAACCACATGGGAAAAGATCTTTGGGACGGCCAAGGGAACGATGGACTTGAGACCGGATCAGGTCGCATTGACCTAATCCTGGAAAGGAAGAAGAAGAAGAAGAAGTTTGAAGGCTAACGGCCTGTTCCGTCAACACAGTGTCTCCTTCTCGGCCTTCCTACGTTTCTTTTTCCTTTAGGATCATATTGGTAAGTGTTTTGGCAGTCTGGTAAAGCAAGATCGCACCATAAATCAGATTTACGACTTCCTGGATGACGGACATTTTAATTAAGAACTCTTAAATTGTCATTCGATGGAATTCGCTGGATATGTATGTATTTCCAAAGCAACACTAACTGCGTGTTTTAATTATACAGATGACAGGTTTTGTAATGTGTTTGCTCAGCTGACGCTCGTTACTGACTTCACTTTAACCTTTGTTGCGCGTCTAACGTAATCGGTCATCACTGCCACGCGATCTTCTGCTTCTACAGTTTCAGCTACATCATTCAAAGATCTTTCAGACTCATAAAAAAACCCAAAATTTCCAACAGTTTCCAGCAGTTTATTTCTATTGATTTTGTCGAAGGCTTTTTTGAAGTCCACAAAAGCTAAATGTGTTTCTACACCCAACAATCTATCACAACAGCATATTTTAAATTTATTCAATATCTATAAAACAAATTTGATTTCAGTTCGAATCAATAACACACAAACAGAATGGACCGAAATTAATAGGGGCGTAAGACAAGGATGTGGCCTCTCGCCCTTGCTCTTTATCATATACATGGATAGAATACTCCAAGATTGGCGACAGATGAGACACGGTTCTATCCAAATTAATAGAAACCATAAAATAGACTCCTTGCTTTTTGCAGATGATTTGGTATTACTAGCTCCAACAGAAACAGATTTACAGTATTCTATACACAATTTTAATATAATTGCAAAAAGGTACAATATGGAAATCAATATAAACAAAACTAAAGTGATGGCCTTTTGTGGGAAATACCCTATACCTAGCAAAATTGTTTGGATGATGAAATTTTAGAACGAGTTAACGAATTTAATAATTTGGGTTATAATTTAAGATTTCAAGATGAAGCTGATATATTAAAGAAAATTACAAATTTTACAAAAACAACGGGCATAATTAACAGTATAATGAAACCATCTTTAGTACAGAAAAACACAAGATTACGGCTTAAGGTTCTCGCAACACCAGTATTAAGATATGGTAGTGAAGCATGGACAATACGAAGAAGATATGAAAGCCGAATAACAGCAAATGAAATGCGATTTATGCGCCGTACAGCAGGTTACACAAAGTGGGACCATATAAGAAATGAGGAAATTATGGAAGAGTTGGATGTAGTACCCATTCTTCACCATATACAAAACTAGCAGAAGAACTGGAAAGCCCATCTTCAACGAATGCCGTCTCATAGAATTCCAAAAGCCATACTTCGTTACTGCCCCCAGGCAAAAGATCGCTGGGACGTCCAAAAAGGCGATGGATGGAAAATTCCTCTTTGAGACCGTAACAGGCCACACGGCCTAATATTTTCATGGATGATGAATGATGATGAAAAACCCCAAAACATACACATCCTTGTTCTAATTTTCTTTTCTACTAAATTTACCCTTACTATTTATAGTAAATTAGCGACGATCACGATATGCGAATATATCCAATGTGCGGTAGCTTTGAAGACAAGATACATATATTAGGAAAATGTAACGATTTAGAATATTGGAGGCGTCAGTTATTACCGGAAAAATTTCTAAATTCAAATCGTGAAAGATTGGCATGCTACGAGTTAATGGTAAATCCAGAAAAATGGATAAACTTCGGTAAATTTCTGGACAAAACGCGGAAAATAAGAACAACACTCATTCATGAATAAATACATGTTATGAAAATACAATATCATTAATTCTTAATAATTCTACATAACTTAAATCATGTATAATGTTACTGTATTATTATGTAATTGTAATTGTATTATTGCTTTCTTTATGTAATTGTAATATTATTTTCTTTTTGTTTTTCTTCATAGCCTACTATTACTTACTTACTCACAGGCACTATCGAACCCGTAGGTTCATGGCCGCGCGGAAATAAGCTCTGCATATATCCCTATCCTGAGATAATGCTTTCCAATCATTCCCTGTATAATCTACTTCCCTCAAATCATAGTTAATGTTATTCTCCCACCTCATTTTTGGTCTACCAACTGGGCGTTTTCCCTCTGGCTTTCCTACAAGAAGCTTCCATGAAAGTCTTTCATTCCCCATACGTGCAACATGTCCTCCATGGTATCTTTACCTTGTCGTGGTGGAGTGGCTTGCGCGCTTAAATGATCCTGAGAGTTATGCCGGCGGTAGCATTGCTGCCGATAGGGTTACCCATCCCGGACTGGTCGAAGGTGATAAGCCAGACGAAAAAAGTACATTGGTCGAAAGAGTGACGATCTTTCACCGTAAAAATACAACTGTCAAGAAATGCGGACATGGGCTCAACTGGGGTAAAATTTTCTTTATACTATTACCAAATATTACTTTATTGTAACGGACTGTCAACAGCACGTACGGCTTACTGCCCGTGCGACTCATATTTGTAAATAACATTGTATATATCTTACCTTTAGTCTAATAAAGACCTATTACTACTACTATTTATAGCATTTCGTCCCAATTTCTTGTTCTTAAACCATGTTTTCAGTATCAAATCACGGAATAATTTAACACTTAACATCCTCTTGCACAGAACATTTCTCTATTCCATATGTTATACAGATGTTCTCCTCTTTTCTTTCCTCATGAAATTAGGGGCTGCCGGAGGAGAGTAGCGTCCTTCAAAAGATAAGTCAACGAATTTGTATGTAATGAAATAACACAAATATTTCTTATCTGATATTCGTTATTGTTTTATTCAGTTTTGTATAAACAAAATATATTTGTTAAGATTTTATTCAGTAGGGATGTATTCCATTTACACTTAATGTTCTTCTTCTTCTACTACAAGGTTTAGGCTATGCAGCCTGTTCCGGCGAAGTTAAAAGTGGAGTCCATCTTCTACGTGGTAGGCCAACATCTCTGGGATTATACAGGAAGGTTCTTTTTGGTATTCTTTCGTTGTTCATTCTCATTAAGTTTTCTGTCCATTTCTTATTATTTTCGCTGATTTTATCTTCAATTTTATATATATTTAATTCTTCTCGTATAGTTTCATTCCTTATTCTATCCGCTCTTGTGCATCCTTTCACATTACGTAAAAACAGCATTTCCGCAGTCTGTATCCTGCTTTTATCCCTTGATTTCATTATCCAATTTTCACTTCCATACAACAACAAAAGAACAGCCATTGTTTTATATAATGTAAGTTTCGTATCTTTCCTTGTTTTCCGACCTAAGGTTCTTTTTATGGTTCCACAAATAGCCTGAAATTTATTTTCTTTATTTTGTATATCTTTATTTCTTAATGTTTATACACAAATCTTTATCTAATAAAAACCTTACTTTAATAAATTATTTTAATATTAAAATTGATTCTGTGTAGGATGTTGCGTTTTGATAAACGTATGTATCATTACTTATGGAGCAGAACTTTGGCCATTAACAACAAAAACAAATAGGTATCTTTTGGCAACGGAAATGGATTTTATACGAAGGGCAGCAAGAATTTCAAGAAGAGAAAAAAATTAGATTCTCAGTTATAAGGGAGAAAATTAAGATTGAAGACACTATTTTAGATTATATAAAAACTCAGCAATTAAGATGGTATGGACATGTCCAGCGAATGGAAGAGGATCGGCTATCAAAATGTGTTTTGGAATGGAAACCTGAGGGAATACGAGGCAGAGGAAGACCTAAAACGTCCTGGAGTCTGGGAATATGTTTATATATGAAGGAGAAATATCTACAACCAGAAGATTGGACAAATATATTAATCATCGATTATAGATTATATATTAAAATATATATATATACTCACACAGAGAGAGAGAGAGAGAGAGAGAGAGTGAGAGGGAGCGAGAGAGAGGGAGAGAGATAGATGGAGAGAGAGAGATAAGAGAGGGAGATAGCTGAGAAATAGATAGATA